>JAUNZM010001307.1:0-461948 GCA_033459285.1 Clamator glandarius
ATTTAACAACAAAATAAGGAGAAAAAAAGGAATAATTGTTTTTTGACATTGTGATTTTCACCTCAAAAGCACCCAGTGCTACAAAGCTGCTAAGGAAAGAGGCAGAAAATATCTCTTCCTCCTGTAGCAGCAACTTCTGTAACACGCTGCTAACACCCAGCAAGGCGCTGGCAGTTCCTCTTCACATTGGTTCCTTTTGGGAAGCAGCGGGGCAATCGATCTTCCACTGGGCAAGCTTGCAGGGACAAGGTCACAAAATGGACAAGGGAACTCTGTATTTCATGCTGCCAGAGGAGCCTGAAGCCTCACAGCAGCACTGCAGGATAAGTCACATCCAACACTCCCAAATTCTTAACGAGACTTAGGGTTTGCAATCCCAATTATCAGAGGCAGAGAAGAAAAAAAGAATGCAAGTTCAGGCCCACATAATGCAGGAATTAGCTGGCAATTAAACAGAAAAAGGGGAAGCCACTGACCTGTGGGTACTATCATGGGCGGTGGGCGGGGGCTCATGATGGGAGGAGCAGAGGGCGGCATGGGAACCACATTGATGCGTGGGGTGTGGATTATCGGTGGCATGGGGGTGGCTATAACGGATCCCGGAGGCAAACGGACCACTGGAGTCATTGGAGGACGAGGCATGACTGGAACTGCAGAAACCACAGCAGCACGAACGGGAGGGGGCATCTGGAGAGAGAGGGAGGTCTTCCTTAGCAGGTACACACGGAAACACCCAAGTGTTGTTAACAATCCTGATTAAAACAACCAGGGCAACACACAGAGGATTTTGCTGGGCAAAGGCTCCCTGGGAGCCTCAGCAAGCCCACCATATGGCCAGCCCCAGCTGCCTGCAAACTGGCACAGATCCTCATTAACAGATGGAAAGGTTCTTCCTTCCCTCAGCAGCAGAAGCCCCGGGGCGGGAACATTGGGCAAATGAGTCACCCATGACTTTCTTACCTTCAGCTACTGTTGTTCTGCCTCTCCCCTTTTTACACCTAGAAAATGTCTCACACCCATTCCTCAGTTGTGCTCCCTCCCTCCAAGATCTCACTGCTCAGGGTCTCCCTCTGCCCAGCTGATCAAGCCTTTTTGGCAACTCAAAAGGATGAAAAGCTCTGCTTAAGCTTTGTTTTTCATTGATAACACCAAGTTCAATAGGTTCCTTTGAGAGTTTAGGAGTCATCTGGGAACATGAACTTCATGCCCTGCTGTTATAATCTTTGACCTTCATCAGTACTCCTTTCTAATTAACTATTGGCACAGCCATTTGCTTTTGCAAGCTCAAACACTCACCGTGGGCGGACGAGGAACGGATGTGATCGGCTGAGCGCTAGGTGGGGGATTTGATGCTGATGAAGGAGGAGGTGGCTGGGGGATTTCATTGGGTTTGCTGGGACCGATCTTCTCCTTGCTGTCATCTTCTGGCACCAGTCCCTTGGCCTTATGAATGGCTTCGATTTGCTCTTGGAGAGTGATATTGGCCTGAGCAGCCTGCTGTGTGCGGGCCATGCTGCCCGAGTGGCCATCCCAGGTCACCTGAGACAATAAAAGACATCAAAGTAATTCCAGCCTGGCCAGACTGCAATGGGAGCTGCAAATAAATTGAGAGCAGCACTAGATCAGGAACCAAGTTCAAGAGGCTCTCGTCTCTCTGAGCATTCATAACACTACAGAAACCTATTTAAAAAAAAAGTTTCCACTCTACCTTTTCCTCTGGCTTCTGGATTTCTTCTTCCCCGATCTTTTTACCAATGGCAGTCTCCTCTACACCAAAAATATCAGTACGGCGCTCTGCCAGCTGCTTCAAGCTGCTTTCAATATCCAAACCTGCAGGCAGAAAGAGGAACTTTTACCTCAAGTGATATAATCAATAATGATCGAGTCTCTCGTAAGGATCTTGAAACTGTTTGGTACCCAATGGCCGAGTGCTGCAGCTGACAGCTGGTCGGCAGCAGGCAACGCTCTTTGCCTTTGAGTTTACAGAAAGGCCTCAATGTGCTAATGACAAATGTATCCATGTAATCAGCACACTGAGGGCATCACAAGTTACATTTAAGCTGGTCCTTATCGATGGGACCTGGGGGAGTGAGGAGTGTGCTAAGAGTTCACAGAACTAATCCAGCAACAGGGTTTTGCAAGCTGTGTCAGATGCTGACCTGGGGCATAAACCTCATCATCGCTCTGCTTCTCGCGGATGGATCGATCACGCTGCTCCAGCCAGCGAGGATCCAGAAGACCAATGCGCATGTGTTCTTGCATTTTACTGGCAGGAATTTTCTCTCCAGTGATGGGGGAAACAAGGTACTCATCTGGCGCTGGGGCAGGTGGTAATGGTTTTGAAGCTAGAAAGACAAAATCACACTGTTAAAAAACACCTCAGAGGATGGATGCAGCCTAGAAACAAAGGCTTTTGTGATTATTCAGGAAAAAATAAAAGGTTTTCTTCACCATTCTGATTTACCTTTGGGATCATAATCTTTCCGTACAATGACCTGATCTGGCGTGGGAGGAAGAGGTGGTGGCATCGGGGTTTCTGGAGGAGGAGGAACCTTCTGACCCTCATCTTCATCATCCGAGCCCTTAGTTAGGAAAAAACAAATCGTAACTAAGTTCCTGTAGTCAAATATCAACCAGTAATATTTGAGAAAAGCATAAAATCCTACACAGTGCTAGAACTGATATTGCAGCTTCAAAGCAATGGGACACATTTTGCCTCTGGACACCTACGCTGCAGTGGTTCCTCTGGGTAATCACAATTCAGAAACTCAGTGGACCCAGAAGAGGAAGCAAGTACTACTTGGCTTCCACATTACCACAGCATAGCAAGCAGGGGCTTACGGTTAACCCTCCTCCTTTTCCTTGTTACCAGCAAAACTGCTTACATACAGCGGAGAGAGGAAGAACCTACAATGAGTCATGTTCCAGACTGTGCAGAAGAAAGCTCAAAAAGTTTGCTTACAGAAATAAAAAATCCTCACCATTCGGTGACAGAACTACTGGATTTCTCTCTTGGAAATTGTTTTGTCATGGAAAACATTAGAAATACCATATTTCAGCAGAAACAGGTTGTTTTGAAATCCAATCGGAAGGAAATCTCACTTCCTCAACTCCTTACTGTGAAAATGAAGGGCATCATAACCCACACAAGCGTGACACTGATTCTATAAGCAAGTTACCTCATCCATGTCCTGCACTTGAGTGTCTTGATCCAGTTGGGCCGGAGGCTCCTCTGTTTTCTCTTGCTTTTCATCTTCCTCATCTGACTCCACCTCCATCTCAACCTCCTCACTTTCCCCGAACTTTTCATAACGCTCCTGGATCAGGATTCGAGCTCCCAACTCTTCTGGAGTGGTAGGAGGAGGGAAATTCCCTACAGTGCAGAAAATAGAGCTTCTGTGTCTCTATCGCATTTTGCTGCTCAACGCACAGACAGAAATATGAATTCCTTGAGTGAAAACCAGCTTCTTTACAAAGCAGTGGCACAAACACCTCCTGGGAGCCAAAACAAATAGATGGGAAAGGGTGGAATCTGTACAGATCAATATCAGCACAACACCTGAAGATGAAGGCAGGTGAGGGAAAGCGCTGCTAGAAAGCAAGACAAGTTCTATTGTCTCAGAAGTAGAAAAGCAGACATTAGTGAAGTCCTGGACTTTGTGCAAGGAGGACACTTCTGACTCCAGACAAAAAACAGCCCTGCACACTACTACTAGGCAGCTTTCCCCCTAAAGAACATGCAGCTGTAAACCCCAAGGTCTGTCTGAAAACAGCATTTCTGGACATAGTTTCTACTCCAAGGGAGCAGAGTTTCACAGAGGTTACAACACTCAGGTCCAGTACCTTGCTCAGTGGGCTGAAAATCAACTGTTTCCACCACCACAAAGTCGTGCCAGTCGATCTGGGCATAAGCAACACGCTCCTTCTCCTTCTCCTCCTCTTCCTTTTTCCTCTCTCGCTCCTGGAACTTTGCCCACTCTACTCTGTAATATACCTGCACAAGCAGACATAAATCAAGCACCAGAGGTCAGTAGAGAAAGGCACCACAGCCATCTCTGCAACATCCAGATGGTTCCACTGCCAGCCTCTTCGGGGCAGATACACAAGCACTACTTTAGAAGCCTGGCGCAACAAAGAAATACTTGTGTGTCATTCAGAAACTACCAGATTGGCTATTGATTATCATGCTGCACCAGCCTGGGAAAATGGTTTTCTAAAGCTGGAACTCCAGGCTTCCTGAGCTAAGAGCAAGAAGACAAGTATGACATGACAATTCACAGTGAACAAACAGTTCATACTTTATCACACCCCTATAACAACACCCTTCCAAAGGAAAAGCAGTTTTGCGATGAAGACAGAAGTCGAAGGAAGGACTGCAAGTTACTGAGGTGTCATCGTGAAGTTGTTCAAGAAGGAAACATTCCACTCTAATGCAGCGGAAATGGCGTTGTGCATTTTCTGTGATTTCACAAGTAAAATCCCACAACGTGAGCACCATCAAGTAATTGAAAGGCAAGAGGAGGCACTCCGGATATTTGTGTTTGCTGCCACTAAGTCAGAAACGTGCAAGGATTTAAAAATCAAAACAGAACTGAAATGCTTCAGCAATTTAGCAAAGTTTTTATGTAATACCTGATCCAGGACCTCCTTGGGATTTTCAGCCTCCTTCTTCAGCTTGAGGAGCAAGCCTTTTGGTGGGATCAAGATCTGAAATGGATTTTGTACAATAGTTGGTGACAATTCTTTTTGCCAAAGTCTCCTTAAAAGCAATGATTCTCTTTCCACACAGACAATGATATCAGCAGACCCCTGAAGCTACATTCCACGTATTTTGTGGTAGCCTTCATTCCTTATTCCTCATCCTAGCACTTAAAAATACTCCCTCCCTCCCTCCCAATTACCCTCTGTATTTAAACCCTCCACTTTTTACTTCTGACAGTGCCTGATATACTTAGGAACAGCTCCCTGTGTCCAGCACTGCACACTGCCAAGAAACACAGAGGGCATTGGTCTACTCTAAGAGTGAGATCTGAAGGATGTGCAGACCTGGGAGTCCAGATTACCAGTCTGGCTATTTTGGAAAGCTTGAGGAGCCCTCAAACTCAACACTGCTGCTGAAAGAAGCAACTGGACAGCAATACAGCCGAGAATACCTTTGTGTACTGCTCGACCAGCTTAGTGAAGTAGTTAAAAAGGCTGTGCTGGGGGCGCAGGAAGTCAAACTGATAGTTCCGCTGCTCCTTCTGCATCAGCTGTGTCAGGAACTGCCGCCCATTCCGCGCCACAAACTGTGCTGTGAGCTTCACCACATCCAGGTCAAAGGCAGAGATCGAGGGAGGGTCTGCAATGAACTCAAACTCCGGAGGCGGCTCTTTGGGAACAACTGTCTCCTGGATCACCTGGGCCTGCACCTGCAGAGCAAACGGAGAGGGCTCAGTGACTGAAGAAAGACATTGTCACCAGCACTCGGGAGAGCCTGTTTTTTCCATTAGAAAAACTGTGTGGAAAGTCACATTGGTCTGGATATCCTGCGAGCTGCAAGGATGAGAAGCATTAGTACCACGCACAGGGTATATCTGAACATCTGTTTGGGCTACTACAAACCAAACATTGCCCCAACAGCTAACAGAACTGGAAACTATCAGGGCTTCACCATAATTCAAGCTCTGAAGCCTGTACAAGACCCAGACTCCATCAGTGCCCTTTCTCCACCCAATATGTAGAGCGGCACAGTTTAAGAAGAGCAGCAACACTGTGTGTGTACTCTGCATTTTGAAGGGAAGTCAATCCTTCTGGCAGAAAATAAGAAGATGTTTTTACAAAACGGTACATGTAACAAGCCCAAAGTGAACTCCAAAGTCTCTAAAGGACCTGCCTATGTCAGGAGTCCCGAGCTCACAATCCAGGTGATCACCTGTCTAAGTACCAATCACTCAATACACAACAAAATATAACTAAAAGAGACCAAGTAAAACAAACTATTGGCTGTTTGACACACAACAGTGAGTTATCAGCAGCTGGGGTTGCACATCTGCATAAAACACAGCTCCAGACACTAAACTCCAAGACTCTCAGAGAAAATACTTTTAGCAAATATACAATTAACTCCTTCATTCATCTGCTCTTCTAGACCTTTTGTTCAACATAAGGCTGTGACACAACCAACTGGAAGCCAAGTTTTCAACCAAGAGGACAGGAACACTCACCTTCTGCGGAAGCTGCTGCTGAGCACTTTGCTGCTGCTGCATGACCTTGGGAATAGCAGCCGAGGGCTCCTGGGCTTTGCCCTCTTTGAACTCGCTGACCTTGTGCCGGTAGTATGCATGGTAAGGATCATTGGGATTCAAGAAATTGAACTTGGGGTTATTTATTTCATTCTGACGAATTCGAGCTTCAAATTCTGGACCATTTCTGGGGAGGAAAAAGATGGAATTGTTTAGGTGAACAGACATCGACTCCAGTGTAAACACCTGTTTCCTTCCTATGAAGACACACTAATGCTATTAGAAGACAATTTTCTCTCCTACACAGTTTAGCTCTTAATAATTCACACCCAACAGAGCAGCCAGCCATGCACACAAATTAAAGGCATTCATCCTCATTTAATCTAGAACACTTCGCAGTGAATACTTGAGACAGTTAAAAACTCACATATGTTTCATAATCCCATTTGGCTACATAGAAACAAAGGATCATTTACTGGATGCGACAATTGAATGGATGAAGTTTATTACAAGCTATTTTCTAGACCTGTTTTGTTTGCTGTATTAACAAGCTTTTAGAACTAGTTTCATTTCCAGAAGTTTCACCTATGGAGGAAAGGAGGCATCCTCAGCTATGCAGAGACTGACCACGCCGGAGCACTGCCTCTAGCAGAGGGCCAAGTTTCAGCTCAGGTCACCTCCTCTCCTCCCATCCAAAGTGTGAGCCATTTATTTCAGGGAAATTCAAGAAGAGGAGAGGCATGAAAATCCCCGGAATCACAAAACACCAACAGTGTCATTTACCTGGCTACAAAGCTGGCAGTCTTGTCGACAATATTCCTGACCTCTGGGGGAGGGTAAATAATTCCCACCACAGGCTTGGCTGGTGCCGCTTCCTCCTTTGGCTCCTCTTCTGGCTGCAATAACAAGGTACAAACGCACATGCATTTTTAATTTCAGCCTTCTGCTGCCTTGCAACTACAGCAGCTATTCATGAAGTGATGAGGTGTGGGGACAGAGGCCACTTTCCATTGTCAGTCAACATGCTTAATTCAAAGCTAGAGCAAGAGAAGGAATTCCAAATAATATCAAGCAGGAGCAGGAGACGAAAGCTGGGCCTGTTGGGCTGCAGACCCAGGATAGGTTTGTTTTCAGTTGGTCCAGTTTGAAAATTCATCTCCCTTCTTTCTCAACACCCTCCCCTACACTGGGAATAACATTGTTAACACACCTAAACAGACTGGCAATCCCACACCTAGTGACAGCTTTGGAAGAGCCACAGCACTGCCTCTTCTCCACCCCCAGCCCCCAATCCACCCACTGTTTCACAACACAAGGATCTGTTTGCCTGCTGGGCTCTTGAAGTGGGAAATAATGTTTGTGTGCCTGTCAAGGGCACCAGCTGCCAGGCGGGGGCACAGAGGGAACTGGGAAGGCCACTCCACCAAAACGACTCCTCAGGCAGCTCCACTCTCTCAGCCTTGACCCTGAGCAGGTTTATAAACACCGAGCCACAAGGCAGAGTAGGGGAATGCCTACAGCAACCAGGAATAACTCAGCCTTGCCAAACGGGTCTGGAAGTTATGAACGCTTCCAGAGGGCTGTGGGACTGTGAGAAACCCAAGTCTGAAAGATTAACTCTACTTAAATAAATCATAGCTTTTAATGCCAGTGTGGTTGTACCAAAAGCTGTTCCACACAACAAAGCTCTGCAGGGCACTCTTCTCCCTGATCACAGGACGATCACAGATGAAATCCCCAAGCCCTCCCTGCAGCTTTATCCTTTGGTCTGTCCAGAAGCTGCTCTTTCAAAAACACCAAAGATGTTTCTTCTCTTCCTTCACCACACAACTTTCATGAGGAAAAACAAGCCTATGGGAAATATTTATAACTTTAACAGGACAGCCAGGGAACTTTAAAATGACCATATATCTGCTGGCTCCACTAAATCCATGAGGCTCCAGAGCAGAAAACTCTCCAGTCACAACCTTAAAGTGCATTAAGAAAAGGAACCACAAATATGTTTAGTTTCCATTCCCACTCTGTCTAGATATCTTGAGGAGCTTAACAACAAGGCAATACCACGCTCAAGAGACATTTTTATTTAACCTTGCCTTGCAAAAACACATGATGAATGCCCCCGGTGTTTGTTTGGAACCACAACTTTCTAATTGAAGGCTAATTGCCTTAGCTAATTGTGTTGGCTACACCAAATCACCCAGGGTGTTTGGTCATCCCTGCTCCCCATGTTGCTTTGCTGCATGGCTGTGCCATCGCTGATGCCAGCACAGGAAACTGTTGGAACAGCAAGGCAGGATCAACTGCTTCCCATTCGGGGAAGAGGCTCCTGTGGAGATGAGCATGGCAGAGATAGAAGAGAAGCAGGAAGGTGGTGTTGAGCGTGGGACTGCCACGCTCCCTCCTGCACACTTAATCACAGAATAGAATCACAGAATCACCGGGTTGGAAAAGCCCCACTGGATCATCAAGTCCAACCATTCCTATCAAACACTAAACCATGTCCCTCAGCACCTCATCCGCCTGCCCCTTAAACACCTCCAGGGAAGGCGACTCAACCCTCCTAGCCTGTTCTAGTCCCCAATGACCCTTTCCGTGAAATTTTTTTTCCTAATGCTCAGCCTAAACCTCCCCCGAGAGCCCGGCTGCGGTTGAATGGGAACTGGGGACTAGCAGCCCCCCTAACGCAGGGCCAGCAGGGGAGGCCGAGAAGCCAAAGCCCAAAACAAATCCAGCGAGCCTTGCCTCCCCCCACTCAGTACAGACTAAACCTACCCATCTCTTATGTGAGCACCCTGAACACCTCCCCACCCCCTGAGCACCATCCCCTCTCTCAGAACAGCCCGAACACCCCGATCCAGCACCGCCCTTCCTCAGATCAGCCTGACCCGATTCGGCATCACCCCCTACCCCAAGCGCCCTAATCTCTCCCCTTAGGGCCCCCTCAAACAATGAGGCCCAACATCCCCCGCACCGGCTTGCTCTCGGCGGGCGGCGCGGGCTGTGCCGGGGGCACGGCTTGCACGGGGCCGGCCGGCATGGCGCTGCCTGGAGGCGGCGGGGAGCGCTCCCCGCCCGGGCCGCTGCAGGGCCGAACGAGAGACGAGACGGGACCCGCTACACCCGCTCCCCGGCGGACGAAATGGCGGCCGGAAGTGACGCAAAGGCCGCCGGAAGGGGCGGATGGGGTGGGGCGGGAGGAACCATTAGAGCTCACGGGGGGGGGGGCGGAGGCAGGAATGGAACAGCCCGGGGGCGTAGCTTCCGGGAAAGAGAGCCAAATAAGGGGCGTGGTCTGGGGAGGGGGCGTGGCTTAAGCAACGAGACCATATAGAGACGGGACGTAGTCTCTCGCTGAGTGGGCGTGGCCTTTGCGGAAGGTGGCGTGGCCTCTACAAGGGGGCGTGGCTAAGGCACGCGGCTTGGCGGTTGCCATGGCAACAGACGGCGCCGTTCTGCAGCCCTGAGGCCCTAAAACGGCGTCTCCTCGTACCGGTACCACCGGTACCCCGGCACCTCCAGCCCCAGCCTACCTCCAGCCCAGTCCCACAGACCCCAGCCCCGTGCTGTCCCAGCCCCACCTCATCCCATCCCATCCCATCCCATCCCATCCCATCCCATCCCATCTCTGCCTCAGACCCACAGACCCCAGCCCTGTCCCAGCCCACAGACCACATCCCAGCCCCATTCCATCCCATCCCATTCCATTCCATCCCATCCCTTCTCTGTCTCAGAGCCACAGACCTCAGCCCAGCCACAGACCACATCCCAGCTCCACCCCATCCCAATCCCACCCCATCCCAACCCCATCCCATCCCATCCCATCCCATCCCATCCCATCCCATCCCATCCCATCCCATCCCATCCCATCTCTGTTTCAGACCCACAGACCCAATCCCACAGATCCCATCCCAATCCCATCCCCATCCCATAGACCCCAGCCCAGCCCCACAGATCCCATCCCAATCCCATCCCTATCCCATAGACCCCAGCCCAGCCTCACAGATCCCATCCCAATCCCATCCCCATCCCACAGACCCCAGCCCAGCCCCGCACACCCATCCCAGGAGCATTGACCCTATCTCAGCCCTGCAGCCCCACCCCAGGACCATTAATCCGGTCGCATCCCTCAGAGCTGAGCAGCCAGTGTCCCACAGGCCTGGTCCCACACCCCTCGCCATGGCTCACCTCCTGGGCCACCCCGGCTGCATGCAGAGCCTGCGGTCTGACCTGCGGGACCTGCAAGCAGCCATCGCTGACGTCTCCTCCCGGGCTGGGACCGCACGTTTCCCCTCCTGGAAATTCCCTGATAAAGTGTCGTGCGAGCTGGACCTGGCAGCACTGCTGGAGCGCTACGACTACAACCAGAACAACCCTGAATTCAGCCAGCACTCCCATGTGGTGCTGCTAGAGCTGGTGGTAGACAGGTGAGAAGGCAAAGCCAGCCCTGATCCATGTTTCTCAGGAGAAGCTTGGCTGACAGAGCAGCTTCTTCCCACCAGAGGGAAGGGGATGGTTGAGGTCCAGCAGGTTGAACGCGGCTGAGTGGCCTGGATTCTTTTCTGCTCATGATGAGCAGCCTGCTTGCACCTTGGCCTCATGCTCTGCAGCTTGACACTGGGTTTTAAAGCCCAGCAGCTTCCCCTGAGCACTTTTTGGAGCTGCCAGCACAAACGCTGACTGCCAAGGAGCAGGGAAAGCTTCTCCTCCACCCAGGAGCTGAAGGCACCTGGAAATACAGGACCAAGCTCCTTAAATTGTCCCCCAAACCCCTGGAAAACAGTCACACCCGCATGGCTGGGAGGGAGAGGCGCCTTCTGCAGTCTGTGTGAGATAAATACAATTTGATTTCACTCGAGCCATCCCCACGGAGCTGTTGGCTCTCCCGATTAGGGTTTCGTATTGGCAGCATAGGTGCCCCAAACTGTTTGTGAGAGGCAAACTGCAGCCTCCTCGAAGTGCCTGGCTGCGTACTGGCAGCTGCGGGAGGATTTTCCTCCCACCAAACGCCACTGCAGAGAGGAATTCAGGCCAAGGTGGGGTCACAGGAGCACTGATACCCACCCTCCTTTGTAGAGGATGGGGGCAACCTCCTTGCCCTGGTGCTGTTAAATGCCAAGGGCTCTTTCCCCATTCTAAAGACTCCATTGCTCTGAGCTGTTTTGGTTTCTCTCAAAGGCTGCTCCTGCTGCTCCAGAGCTTCACGGTCTATGCTGAAAACCTGCTGAGTGAGCGAGCTGTGCCACCGGCGCGGGCAGTGGGGCCCTGCATGTCCGCGGGGCTGACGGCACGGAGATTCTGGTGCAGCGTGCTGAAACTGGGTGCCTCCCACCAGCAGCTCCTGGCCGAGGTGGGACATCCACCAGGGGAGGTTCAAGCTGGACATTAAGAAAAAATTTTTCACGGAAAGGGTCACTGGGCACTTGAATAGGCTGCCCAGGGAGGGGGTTGAGTCACCTTCCCTGGAGGTGTTTAAGGGATGGGTGGATGAGGTGCTGAGGGACATGGGTTAGTGATTGATGGGAATGGTTGGACTCGATGATCCAGTGGGTCTTTTCCAACCTGGTGATTCTGTGACCTGGCTCAAACCACTGCAATAACTCGTAAAACTACTACATCCCTCCTCTGCATTTCCTTCCCCTCCCAAATAGTCCTTCTCATGGAAAAGCCTCGCAACAATTCACCTGAGATACCCAGGACGTAGGGGAGGAGGTGCAGAAGGGAGGACAGCCACAAGGAGGTGAACTGGTTTCACTGCTGAGACTTCTTGTGGTAAAACCAAGGCTCTGTTGGGGTGGCAGCGGCTGGAAAGCTGCCTGGCAGCCTATCAAAATGCAATTCCACAGTGCCCCTCATTAATGAGTGGGAAGAAAATTAAGTTTGCTTGTCAGCCGTGTGCTTTGGTTGTACTGGAGCACGGGGAACAGGGAATGTGAATGCTTGGCAGCTGCACTCCTCCAGCCTCTGTGAACCTCATCGCTCCCCAGGGAAGTGCTCTCTGTCCTTGACACCCCTCAGCTACACTAATGGCCTCTCCCCTCACCTCTATATTGGGGCTCTTTGGACCATTAGGCTGAACATTAGGAAAAAAATTTTCACAGAAAGGGTCATTGGGCACTGGCAGAGGCTGCCCAGGGAGGGGGTTGAGTCACCTTCCCTGGAGGTGTTTAAGGGATGGGTGGATGAGGTGCTGAGGGACATGGTTTAGTGATTGATAGGAATGGTTGGACTCAATGATCCAGTGGGTCTCTTCCAACCTGGTGATTCTGTGATTCTATGATTTGCAGCTGACTGGGTTCGTTCTGTGCTCTCCCCATAGAAAAAGGCTTGCAGGAAGGAGATCCCCACGCTGCGATCCTCACACCAGGCCAGGAAACCTGAGGAGACGCGCCTGAAACACAGCTTGCCTGACGTTTTGGAGTTAAGAACTCCCGCAGAAGTTGCTCAGTCCACTCCTCCGTGCCCGTTGCCGAGCATCCATGCCCAGGCCACCAATGCCTTGGGTGGCTCTTCAGGCATGGCCAGGAGCAGGTGCAGCATCTCCACGCAGACCAGTGAGTCATCCTCGCGCCACTGTGACACCTGCACCAGCATCCAGGCCAGCCTCCGCGAGGTTGGCACGGCCATCACCAGCATCTGCCAGAGCCAGAACATCCCCTCGGCTCTCAGCAGGTTTCAGGGGACAGTGGAGAGGACCACAGGAAGAACGACCCTCTCTGCAATGGACATGAGCTTCTGGGCCTCGGAGCAGAGCAAAGACCTCTCCCGCATCAGCAAACACCTCCAGATGCTGCTGCAGCAGGTCAGCTCTCTGAAGTTAGAGCTGGAGGAGTCGGAGAAACAGAAAGATGAGCTACAGAAACAGGTTGAGGACTTTTCCCGGTTGCTTCAAGTGGAGAAGGATACCCAAGTGCAGCAGAGAGAGGAGGCTCAGAAGAACTTGGAAGGAAAGAACAAAGAGTATTTAGAGGCTGTAGCCAGGCTGGAGCGGGACAAGGATGACCTACGGAGAGGTACGGTGCTGTTCCCAGCATCCCCACTCAGTCCCATGGATCTGGAAAGGCAGGAGTCCATGGTCATGCTTCTCCATGCAGGCATATGGAGTTTGGGGTCAAATCTTGGTCCTGCTGCTACAAGCAGGGCTTTTGCCACTGGTTTTGGTGGGCATATGGGCTGTTCCCTGCTGAGAGACAGCAGGATAGAATCACGGGATGACAAATGATTTAATGTGGCCATTTGCTGCCTCCTTGGTTTTGTTGGTTTGAGGAGCTGTTGAATGAGTAGAGTTTATGCTGATGCAGGAGCTGCTCTGCTGGAAGAGAGACTCTCCAACATGAAGGAAGAGCTGGCTGCAAAGCAGGTGGCCGTGCAGGAGCTGGGTAAGGATCCGTGTGGCTTACCAGACTGGCACATCTCTCCCCCCATCACACTCAAATCTTGAGTGTTTTGAGCCCAGGTAACCCCCAGAAATCAGTTGGGATAGTGCTGGTGGGAGGATTAGTCTCCTTTGTTGTGATGCCTGAACGTCCCCCAGCACCAGAGTGGATTCAGCCTGTCCAGGTCCCCCTTGATCTGAGAGTTTCCCCTCTCCTGTGAGGCCTGAGCCAAAGATGCTGTGTCTCTCCAGAGGTGACCAAGACATCCTTGCTGGAGGAGATAAGGACCACAATGGTCGCCAGGAGCCAGGTGCAGGAGCTGGAGGAGAAGGTGCAGCTACTTACCAGCCAGCGGGAGAAGCTGGACCAGGAGCTGAGTGCCACCACCACCCAGCTGGAGAAGGAGAAGGTCAAGATGGAAAGCATGTTGAGGCACCAGGAGGTACAGCTGGACCTGCTTTCCCTGTGAGATTGGGCAGAGCTGGTGGGTGTCGTTGCTGCCCAGTGTGGGGGTGGTGAGTGGGTGCAGCAGCCCCACGCCACCTCGCCTGCCCCGGGCAGTCCCTGCAGGCCAAGCAGAGGATCCTGCTACAACAGCTCGACAGCCTGGACCAGGAGCGTGAGGAGCTGCAGGCCAGCCTGGGCAATGCCGAGGAGGAGAAGGCCAGGCTGGTGGAGCAGCTGGAGGAGAGCGGGATGCAGCGCAGGAAGCATCTACAGGCGCAACAGGCCAGTGCCAGCTCCTAGTGCACATCGGGGCTGCTGGGAGGGGGTGCCTAGGGCACAGCCAGTGTGGGACGCAGCTATGCAGTGGGATGCCAGGCCCAGAGTTGTCCTAGGAGGGCAATGGAGGACACGT
Source organism: Clamator glandarius (assembly GCA_033459285.1). Taxonomy (NCBI): domain Eukaryota; kingdom Metazoa; phylum Chordata; class Aves; order Cuculiformes; family Cuculidae; genus Clamator; species Clamator glandarius. Next base: position 14,457 of record JAUNZM010001307.1, read on the forward strand.
TGCCATACTGCCATCTCGCAGAATCACTAGGTTGGAAAGGACCCGGTGGATCATCGAGTCCAACTATTCCCATCAATCACTAAACCATGTCCCTCAGCACCTCATCCACCCATCCTTTAAACACCTCCAAGGAAGGTGACTCAACCACCTCCCTGGGCAGCCTGTTCCAGGGCCCAATGACCCTTTCCGTGAAAAGTTTTTTCCTGATGTCAAGCCTGAACCTCCCCTGATGGAGCTTGAGGCCATTCCCTCTCGTCCTGTCCCCTGTCACTTGAGAGAAGAGGCCAGCACCCTCCTCTCCACAACCTCCTTTCAGGTAATTGTAGAGAGCAATGAGGTCTCCCCTCAGCCTCCTCTTCTCCTTTCACCTTGGAGAAGTTCCCTCTTCCTCAGTCCTTGTGCAGACAAGTTGTTTTTTCCCATGGCCAAAGCAGAGAGGAGCCGCAGGAAGCAGCTCCACGCACTGCTCCTGTGCCCATTCCTGGACACGCACCGTACTCCATGGCCGGTGCTGCTCCCTCCAGCTCACAGAGACCTTATCGCCTCCACGTTGTCCCTGTCCACTTCCCGCTGCCATGGGGCATCCGTGTCACATAAGGAAAGGCAAGGAGCTTTCCTTGGGGGTTAGAATTCTCCCATGGGACTCGTCCAGACTGTACTGTCCCAAACTTTAGAAGAACGCTCTGCAAACCTCACCGCCTCTGCTGTGCCGTACAGGTGCTGCTGGATATGCTGCAGCAGGAGAAGCTCAGCCTGGAGCAGGCTGTCTCAGAGCTGCAGGCAAAGGTGTCCAAGCTGGAGAAGCAGGAGCAGGAGCTGAAGGAGCGAGTGCGGGAGCTGAAGGAGCGGGAGAGGCTCCTGGTGTTCTTCCCCGAGCTCCACATCCCTGCTGAGGCACAGTTTGAGAGTAAGGGCACAGTCAGCCTGCCTTCGCTGCAGTGGGCTTGTGCCTTTGGGGTCTCCCAGAACTCCCAGGGGATCCTGCTGGCCCTGGACATGCCAGCGTCACTTGTACAACACCACTAAAGCCAAGAAGGGCTCCAGCCCTTGGTTGCCTTAAGCTGGTAGCATCTTAACACGTGTGTGCTGTACATCCCACCTGCAGGCTGGGAAATAAAGCAGGGCTGGCAGGGTTTTGGGTCCCAACTCTCACCTCCCAGGCCGTGCTGGTGCTCCCTGGTTGGGACAGACCCTTTCCAGGAGGCAGCTGTGCCACTCGGGAAGCAGGAGGGCTGCTGCCAACACCTCGGAGCAGGCAGGCAGCAGTGGGCTGAGCTCTGTCTCCTACTGCAAGGACATCATGGTTGGTTTGCAGGCACTGGGAATTTGACCGAGGACATGGAGAGGCAGCTACAGGCCAACAGCATCCGCATCAGTGTGCTGGAGCAGGAGAACGTGCAGCTCAGGTCTGCGCTCGCCAAGGTGAAGGTGGCTGCTGAGCAGGGGGTGCTGAAGGTGAGGCTGTGCCAGGGTGAGCTGGGTGCTGCAGGGACAGGGAGGGCGCTGCATCCTCCCAGGATGACCCTACCCTGCAGCCCCGGTGCTGTCCCACCTCCTCTGGGGATGGTTCTCTCATGACAGAAAAGGTCGTGGGGCATCTTGTGCAATTTCCTCTGCAATTCGGCTGCTCCTCCTGCCTATTTGGGCCTAAGCTGGACACAAAGCTGCTTCCAGAGCAGATGGAGCTGGGTGTGAGCTGCAGTCCCAGAGTCTGATCCTGCCTTCCTGCAATCCTGAGTGGGGGCTGCAATCCGTGTGCTCCCACCCCATGCATTCCAAGCAGAGCCAGGTTCACTGCAGCACGTCTGCAGGGGCAGTGCACCAGGGTCATTCATTCCTGGGGGCGAATGTGAGTGCAGAGGGAAGTTTCACCACCTCTTCTCTCCCCTAGCTCGTCCCGCTGCAGTCTCAGCTTGGCAAGAAGGCTGCGGGGCAGGGCGCAGGGTGAGTCAGAACTCCAAGGAAGGGGCTAGGGAGCTTCCCTCCTCTTCTTTCCCTCTAAATGCTCCCACCACCCACAGGCGGCCGAGCAGTGGAGACAGCAGGGACAGCACAGGGACACTCGGACACATAAGTGACGCCCGGCAGCGAGATCCCAGCAGGCAGAGGCTGAAGCCGCTCTTGGCAGAGCCCATGCTCAAGGCTGGACACTGCGTCCTGCTCCCAGCTGAGGGCCTGGTGTTCAGGCCCCCCGAGCCCAGGGGCAGGGCCAGAGCAGCCCCTATTCTGTCCCACCGTAGAGCAAATAAACGTTGATTAGCGAACGCAGAGCTGAGGCGCTCAGCCAGCAGCCACCTGCCCTGCCCCACAGGGCCTCGTTACCTGCTGTTTGTGTACCAAGAAGGCATGTTCCCTTGGGAAATCTGCCAAGCCCACGCGCAGTGGGCATTGGAAGCCGGGGTGACGGTCCCTGCAGCGGCTTTGTGTGGCTCAGCTACCAACTGGCCCCAGGCTGTTGCTTCACTTTGTTTTCTGCAGTCCTGTGGCCCCAACGGGTCCGTGCAGCTTGCCCAGTTGTCCCTCTCCATTGGGAAACACTGTGGGTTGTGGCACAAGCAAGGGTGATGGTGCTGAGGGCTGGGCTGGCGGTTCCTTCCCTGCTCCCTCAGTGCAGTGGCCCTGGAAACACCCCGTCGGGGGCGGCTTTCCCCAGCTGGCAGCCAGAGGCCTGACCGTAGACAGGCGAGGAGCCCTTGGAGAGGGGAAGTGTGGGAGCCAGGTCCATTCCCAGCTGCTAGAACTCGGTCACCCACCGTTCAGTGGCTGCTGAAGGCCCTGGTACAGCTCATCACCGGATAATGCCTAGGCACAGCCCAAGTTGGCTCACGCCAAGAATTCTTCTGGAGTGGTCACTGGGATATGGCCATGCTGCTTGGAAGAGAAAGGCAGAGCTGGGATGGGGATGAGGAATTTGAGTGATCTTCAGCTTGCCAACACAGCCGCAGCCCGGGAATGCAACTCTCCTGGTGGTGCCAGCAGCCACGAGTGCTCTGAGGCGATGAGGACCACCGAGCCACCCATGCAGGATGGTTCTGGGCCACCACGCAACATTGCACAGCTTGGAAGAAGCCATCCTACACCTTGTTCACATTGAACACAGGACACGGCAGCCACTCCTTGCTCCGTATTTAATAGAGACAGACACGTGCAATGCTGCAGCCCAGCAGCCTTTGGCCACTATGCAAAACAGGAGCCGTTCGGGGCTCGCGGTTAGTCCCTGGCCACCGCAGCACACCTATTCTGTCCCTGCAACTGACTCGTGGCATCCTTTCTAATAAGTTAGTATAAATAAAACGTTTTGCCCTGTTGACCTCCGTGGCGAAGCGCCAGGTCACCCAGCACCCTCTGGCCCATCTGTCAGCCAGCCAGCGCTGAGGGGCTCAAACACAGCACAGCCAAAACTAGAGGAAAAAATCCTAAACCACTTAGAAAAACTGCTATAAGCAGGGAGTACAGCCAAGCCGGGGCTCTCCCTGCCTCTAGCCTCTGCACACCCACCCCACTACACCCATGGGTGCCCCCATTGCTTCCTTTCCCAGCACCTATTGCCCTGCGCCCCCCACCCCTCTACTCAGGCCCAGCAGGAGAGCTCTGAGATCCTTCACTCTCCGGAGGACCGTGTGCGGAGATGGGCACAGCCACGCTGATCCCCTTCCGGCAGCGAGCGTGGCTTACCCAGTACCCTCTGCCCCCCTCCCTCTCCCCGGAATGGCAATGGGTCTGTTCCCGGAGTCTGTCCGTCCGTCAGGCCGGCTAGCTCTCTGTGCAGCAGTTCCCTAGAAGGGACAAGGACAAGGGGCATCACGGGGAGCCCGAGGGGCTCCGATTCTTCCCCAGCCCTCGTCCCAGGCACAAGTGCGGCTCTCACCCAGGACGTTGCGCTTGCAGAGCGGGCAAGTCTGCTGCAGGAGGAGCCAGGGATCCACGCAGTCCCGGTGAAACTCATGGGAGCAGGGCAGCACCCGCAGCCACTGCGGAGAGGGACGGGGATGTGACCCCAGCTGCCCAAGGATCCCCCGCCATGCAGACACCCCAGCCCATAAAGGGACGGCAGCAGCATGGGTGGCACCGAGCTGTGACCAGGATGGGTTCCAGGCCTCCCAGCGCAGCTCCAGGCCTTCCAGTCCCTACCTGGCTCTTGTGGAACTGGTCCAAGCAGACGGCGCAGCTGTCGATCTCACAAGCTCGGCTGCGGAGTGGTTTGCCAGGATGGTACCGCCGGGTTTTCAGCGCTGAGAGCCGCCGCCGAATGTGCTGCTTCAGGTCCAGCTGTGAAAACAGAGCCGAAGGTCAGGCCCAGGCTGTGGGTCTCCCCGGCAAAAAGCAGAATGGAGACGTTCTCACCTCGGCATCCTGCTCTGATGGGTCTTGCCGCGACTGCCGCTGGGCCTGCACCATCAGCCCGGTGCAGAGGAGCAGGGCGATGAGCAGGATGGCATTCCACAGCTGCTGGAGGTACTTCTGCAGGGACGGTGGGCATTCAGGGAACCCCGCTCTGCTCCCAGCCCCGCCATCGTCACTGCCCCTGCGCCAGGAAGCCTGGTTCCACGCAGAGCCGGTGCCCGTACCTGGACCTGGGAGCTGTTCTCCCCCGTGCAGATCACACCCTGCCACTCCCCGTAGAGGCCCCCGCGGGAGAGGCCGCACGTTGACCACAGCGTGAGGGTCACTCCCTGCAAGGCAGAAGACGGCATTGCTGATGGCTGCGCAGCATTGTGGTGCTACTGGATCTGGGGGGGCCACAGGCGGCAAGGGGAGGACGAACTGCCAGCGCCTGCCACCTGCCCTGCTCCCACAGAGCAGGCTCTGGGGAAACTGAGGCACTGGCAGCTCCAACGGCCTTTGTGGATCCAGCCTCTGCTCCCTGCGGTTTGGCTTCCCTGGGGAAGTTCGGCCTCCCTGGGCTCCCACCAGGAGGGAGAAGGGAGAGGAGCAGGACCTACATACCAGGTTCTCCAGCAGCACCGCCTGGTACGTGATCTTTGCTGTTGCCCGGAGCCCACTGTGAGGAAAGGGGAGAAGAGCGTCAATCCAAATCCCTAGTGCCAAGGAGCAGCCTTGACCCCGCATGGTCTGTAGCCCATGAAGAGGTGTGGCCGAGGGGGTTGTGGGGACAGGGGGATAAAGAGGGGAGGTGACAGCAAGACCCACCCTGCCCAGCTGTGTCCAGCCCTGAGTGGCCCCCCCCAGGTCTCTCCATCCCAGCACTGTGCCTCAGTTTCCCCATCTGCAACACCGCAGCAGCTATACCAATTTAACACATCTAAGAGAGACTGAGGGAACCCTAATGCTGCAGGCAGCAGGGAATAAAGCTCAGCAAGGGTGGTGGCAGGGACAATCCCCAGCGGAGGTGAGGATAAACCCCGGCAGGGGTGGTAGGGATGCTGGTGTTGTGCTGATAACCAGCCAGTCTGGCTAATTGGTACTGAACGTCTGCACTGAGGGCATTCTCAGCCTCTTCTGACACATGGGAAAGCATGCAGGTGCTCAAGCCCTGACAAAGGACTGGATTAGACTCAAATCCTCTCTGGAAATGCCACGTCTCAGCCCTAGCTCATAGCATGAACTCAACACCAACCCAGCAAACATGATGACAGAGTCCCCAGTGAGCCCTCAGCTGTCACAGCCAGGCAAGGACCCAGCAAGGGACCTAGTGTGGAGCTCCCGCTCTCTCCTAGCCTCTCCTGCTGCCCCAGCCCGTACCGCAGCAGCGCTCCCAGCAGCTTGGTGACATTGTCCGAGGACTGGATGACGATCACAGGCTTGGCAAGAAGCTGGGAAACATCCAGCTGCACCAGAGAGGAAAGCAACAGCCGTCAGTGGGGCATAAATGCAGCCTGGGGCCCTGATGGCAGGACTGCCCTACCTCCCGGATGGCATTCTGGTTCAGCGCCAGGATGAGCAGGGCTGAGGCTCCCAGCACCAGGGCTCGCTTCATCTGTGGAGAGAAAGAGGGCACCGGCTTGAGGGGCAGGACAGGCAGAGACAGCAGGGGGACCATGGTCCCATTCAGCTGCCATTCTGCTGCAGAAGAGCTGCATCCGGCGTCTCTTTGCCCTGCATGAAGTGTCCTGCCACCAAGCAAGATCAGGGTGGATGGTGCTTTGAGCACTTTGATCCAGTGTGAGGTGTCCCTGCCCATGGCAGGGGATGGAACTGGATGGGCTTTGAGGCCCTTTCCAACTCAAACCCTTCCATGATTCTAGAATCAAACACAGTCCAGGACCCTCCATCTGGCGAGGAGACGTCCCACGAGGTGTCCTGTGATCAGCAAAAGCCACACCAGCCCCTGGCCAGGTGGAGAGAACCTCCTCAAGTCACCTTGCTGACGACGGCAGCCGTGAAGGACTCCTCCTTGGCGCCACGCGGGCCCTCAGCTGGCTCCTCACCCACGGGCACCACACCAATCCAGCTTTCAGCAGTGCCCACCTCGGGTTCTGTGTCTCCCACCTGGGGGGTACGGCAGTGTCAGCAGGGGGACAGCCCGGGACTGAGGGCACCCCAAAGCTCCTGTGAGTCCTGGGGAGCCGGGGACAGCAGCTGGGGAGGCACAAGGGACAGAACCTGGCCTCTGCTACGTTCCTCCCAGCTCCCCCGGTGCCCCCAGACCCGGTGTGGGTGCTCATGAGCAGCAGGCGGCCGTGGATCCCCCCAGTGCCCGGTTCTCCTCAGCCCCTGGTTCCTCTGGTGCCCAGTTCACCTCAGCCCCTAGTTCTCCCCAGCCCACGGTTCCCCCAGTGCCAGTTCCCAGTTCCCCTTAGCCCCCGAATCTCCCAGTGCCCGGCTACCTGGTGCCGGTTCTCCTCAGCCCCCGGTTATCCCGATGGCCAGTTCCCCATAGCCCCCGGTTCCCCTCAGCCCCCCGGTTCCCCCTAGACCCCGGCTCCTCCGGTCCCACTCAGCCCACGGTTCCCCCTCAGCTCCCGGTTCCCCCGGTACTGGTTCCCCTCAGTCCCCGTTCCCCGGTGCGGGGCTCACGAGCAGCAGGCGGCCTCGGATCTCCGCCCCGTCCCGCTCCCGCGGCGCCGCCCGGCCTAGCACGGCCCCGCGCAGGGAGTAGGAGCGCCCGGGCCCCGCCGCGCCGCCCACGCCCGGCACCGGCACCGACACTGACACCTCCACGCGGGCGGCGGGCGCGGGGCCGGCCCGACACAGCGACAGCAGCGACAGCGACACCGACAGCGACAGCGACAGCGCCGCCATCGAAACCATCGACACCGCCCGGCGACAACGGCGCCCAAAGCGCCCCCCGCGGCCCCCGGGGGAGACACAGCGCCCCCCGCAGGCTGGAGGAAACACAGCGCCCCCCGCGGCTTGGGGGGCCCAAAGCGCCCCCCCGCGGGCTGGAGGAGACACAGCGTCCCCTGCGCCCCCTGCTGGGAATAGGGACAGGGGATGGGGACAGGGAGAGGGAATGGGAACAGGGATGGGGACAGGGATAGGGGATAGGAACAGGGAATAGAACAAATATAGGGGATAGGAACAGGGATGGGGACAGGGATATGGGATAGGGATAGGAACAGGGAATAGAACAGGGATAAGGGATGGGCACAGGGATATGTGATGGGAACAGGGAAAGGGGATGAGGACAGAAATAAGGAACGGGGATAGGGGATGAGGACAGAGATAGGGAATGGGGACAGGGAGGGGGAATGGGAATGGGGATGGGGACAAGGGATGGGGACAGGGACAGGTGATGAGAACAGGGATAGAGGATGAGGACAGGGAAAGTGGGAGAGGCACTTGGGAGAGGGGCAGGCACCAGGACATGCAGCGAGACCAGTAGAGGGACAGGGACAGAGAGGGGACACGGCTCCTCATGGCCCCATTTCTCTATGGACCCAGGGTTGTGTGGGGGCGCCATGGGGACACAGGGACACAGCCAGGGGTGCCTGGGGACACGCGCAGCTCCGCACACATGGACACCCTCACCCCTCACCACATGCCTGGGTGTCACAGTCACATGCCAACACCCGCATACCCCAAAAACCCAACTGCCCCCCAACATTCCTCACCTGTCCCCATCCTGGGCACCGCTGCTGGTGTGCTGGTGCCACCATCCCAGGTCCGCTCCGGCCACGTGTCCGTGGCATGTATGCCACTGGGGGGATTTGCCGGATTAGCCGCGCCACCGGCCCTAGCGTTGACCTGGTTTTGGCAGAGGCCACGCCGGGGACAGGGACAGGGGCTCGGTGCGGGGACAGGGGCTCGGTGCAGGGACAGGGGCTCGGTGCGGTGGCATCGTGGCTGCCAGGGCTGCTGGCTGACTCTGAGACTGGTCTGGGTGTGTCCCCAGTGTCCCTCGTGTCCCCAGATGTGTTGCAACCCCAGGGGTTTTAGTGGCAAGGCAGGCAGGGCCCCTGTGTCCACAGTCACCAGCAGAGCCGGTTTGACCACACGGGAAAGCATCCGGATTGCAGTGGGATTGCCTGTGCCATAAGCAACAGCCTGGAACTCCATCCAGGTCCAGCTCAGGCCAGGAAAGGTGGTCACGGAGCTGCTACCACGTGGAGGGGACATGTCCCTAGGACCTGTGTCACAGGACATAAACAGGGTGTGAACGGTTCTGTGGGTGGCCAGAGGTTCATGGGATATGGATGGCTCCATAGGACATCCAGGGCTCCATGGGACTCATAGCTCCATGTGACATGGATGACTCTGTGGGACATTCATAGGGCCATGGTACACAGATGGCTGTGGGGGACACGTATGACTTCATGGGACACTTAGGGCTTCATGGGACATCTATGGCTCCAAGGGACATGGGATTTCCATGGCCCCATGGGACACATACGGCTTCACCCAGCTTCAATAGTTTCACAAGACAGTGGTTCCACATGGCTCCATGGGACATAGAATCATAGAATAACCAAGTTGGAAGAGACCCACCGGATCATCGAGTCCAACCATTCCCATAAATCACTAAACCATGTCAGGAGTGAGTAAAACAGGGAGCAACACTGTTTGGGATGTGGAACTGGCCAGGGGAAGGATTTGGGATGCTCCCTTGGTGGCACAGAGAGAGGTGGGATGGGTTTAATCCTGGGCTGGGACATATGGTATGTAGGATTGGGATGCATCAGAGTTGGAATAGGGATGCATTTGGGATGTAGGATGAGGGCGCTGAGGGCTGGGTTTGTGGTCCTTGTCACAAAACCCTCTCTGCTGTTGAAACAGCAGCGCGGTGGCTTTCTAGATGTGATTTGTGGAGGGGATGAGCCGCAACTGGGCGAGGGCTGGAAGCAAATGCTCAGCTGAAATGAAAAGAGAACAGAATGGCTGCAAGGGACAGCCATGGCTCCACGGGACATCCACGGAGCACGTATGGCTCCAAGGGACATCCATGGCACCATGGGACATCCATGGGATGTGTGTAACTCCAAGGGACATCCATGGCTCCAAGGGACATCCATAGGACACGTATGGCTCCAAGGGATGTTCATAGCTCCAAGGGACATCTGTGGGACACGGGTAGCTCCAAGGGACAGCCATGGCTCCAAGGGACATCCATAGCTCCAAGGGACATCCATGGCTCCAAAGGACATCCATAGCTCTATGGGACATCCATAGCTCCAAGGGACATCCATAGCTCTATGGGACATCCATAGCTCCAAGGGACATCCATAGCTCCAAGGGACATCCATGGCTCTATGGGACATCCATAGCTCTATGGGACATCCATGGCTCCAAGGGACATCCATAGCTCCAAGGGACATCCATGGCTCCAAAGGACATCCATAGCTCTATGGGACATCCATAGCTCCAAGGGACATCCATAGCTCTATGGGACATCCATAGCTCCAAGGGACATCCATGGCTCCAAGGGACATCCATAGCTCCAAGGGACATCCATGGCTCCAAAGGACATCCATAGCTCTATGGGACATCCATAGCTCCAAGGGACATCCATAGCTCTATGGGACATCCATAGCTCCAAGGGACATCCATAGCTCTATGGGACATCCATAGCTCTATGGGACATCCATAGCTCCAAAGGACATCCATAGCTCTATGGGACATCCATAGCTCTATGGGACATCCATAGCTCCAAGGGACATCCATAGCTCTATGGGACATCCATAGCTCCAAGGGACATCCATGGCTCCATGGGACATCCATGGCTCCATGGGACTTCCAGGGGACAGGTATGAGTTCATGGGACTTCCACTATTCCACGGGACACGTACGCTTCCCTGGCACCCTCACGATTCCCCGACGGGTGTCGGTGGCCCGGACCCACCCGTTGGGCTCCCGGGGCGGGGTCCGCGGCGGGGCCGAGGTCCAAGGCCGGGGTGGGGGCGTGGCCAGACCGAGCGCTGACCAATCGCTGTGGGAGTGCCGGGGAAGGGGGCGTGGCCAGGCCGATGGAGACCGGAGCAGGTGGGCGTAACCAGGAGGGACGTTGACCAATCGCTGTGGGTGTGGTGAGAGGGGGCGTGGCCACATCAACGAACACCAGCGGCGGTGGGCGTGGCCAGATGGAGCGCGGACCAATCGCTGCGGGCGTGTCCGGAGGGGGCGTGTCCAGCCCGGCTCGGGCCGATGCCGGGGGGCGTGTCCGCGGTTTCACCCCAACCCGCCGCCTCCCGCCCGGCAGAGCCGCCGCGGCCCCGGGACCATGAGCGGCCGCGTCGGGGACCTGAGCCCGCGGCAGGCGGAGGCGCTGGCCCAGGTGAGCCGGCACCGGCGGCTGGGGATGCTGCGGGGGGGCGGGGCTGCCTCCGCCGTCACGGGCATCGCTCCCAGCTCCAGGTCTTGGAGCCCAAACCCTTGGGCATCACCCCCAAATCCCAATCCTGGAGCCCAGACCTTCGGGCATCGCTCCCAGCTCCAGGTCTTGGAGCCCAAACCCTTGGGCATCACCCCCAAATCCCAATCCTGGAGCCCAGACCTTCAGCCATCGCTCCCAGCTCCCGGTTACGGAGCACAAACCCCCATGCATCATTCCCAAATCCCGGTCCTGGAACTCAAAGCCTCGGCTATCACCCTCTGCTCCCGGTCCCGTGTGCTCCCGGCCCCCAAACCCCTGAACATCACGACCAACTCCCGGTTCTGGGGAGCTCGCCAAGCCCAAACCCTCGGGCACCACCCCCAGCTCCAGGTCCCAGAGCCCAAACCCCTCGGGCACCACCCCCAGCTCCAGGTCCCAGAGCCCAAACCCCCGGGCATCGCCCCCAGATCCAGGTCCCAGAGCCCAAACCCCCAGGCATCGCCCCCAGATCCAGGTCCCAGAGCCCAAACCCCCGAGCATCGCCCCCAGATCCAGGTCCCAGAGCCCAGACTCCCGGGCATCACCCCCAAATCCAGCTAACTCCCCTGTGGCTCTGCCCGCTGGGGAAGCCCCATCCTGAGTGGAGATGGGGATCTGGGCAGCCGGAGGCTGGCACCTGGGAAATCTCCCCCACCACCGGCACCGAGGATGCCAAACCACAGTGGTGCTGGTTCCCGTGCCACCCACCCCACGGCAGTGACCAAGGCCACCTCTGCCACTGTCACCTCGCCAAGCTGCCGCGCTTGATCCCGGCTTATTCCACTCTGCAATGCCAGCAAATTTATCTTATCGTTGCCCTTCCAACCCAACCAAACTCCAGCAGCGGGCAATGACCCCGCGGGCTGGTGGACATGGAGCTGAAACCTTCCCGGTGCCCCCACGGTGAGGGGTGGGTGAGAAGGGCGAGCTGTGAATCCTGTTGGTCAGCACCTTGTTTTTCTCTGGGTGAAGAAGCTAATCCTGGGTTTAGTTACACCTAAATTCAGTGGGAGATAATCTAATCAGCCTCATTAAGGCGAGGTCCCGGTCTGGTACGGAGATTTGGGCCACAGCCTGGCTGGGGCAAGCAGGGTTGTGTGCCAAGGGTGCCCCAGCACCCCAGACCCCCCTGATTTTGGGACCTTTCTGCTCACTGGAGCAGGGGACACACAGTGAGCGGCTCCATCCCAAAGGATGTCACTGGTGATGGTGGGGGGGTCCAGTCCAGCCGGGTCCCATGGGGCGAGGGTGCCCCAACGCCCCCAAACCCCTCATTTTGGCACCACTGAGGTGGCACTGGAGCAGGGAGACAAGCGGTGAGCAGCTCCATCCCATAGGATGGCACCGGTGATGATGGGGGGGGGAACACTGGTCCAGCTGGTTCCTGGCACCCTGCTGGGTAACACTGGAGCTGGGGGACACATGGTGAGCGGCTCCATCCTGAAGAATGTCACCAGTGATGGCATTGGGGACCAGTCCAGCTGCTCCCCTTGGGGTGAGGGTGCCCCAACACCCCCTAACCTGCTGTGTTTGCACTCTCCTGCCCACTGGGGTAGCACTGGAGCAGAGGGATGTGGATGCCACCAGTGATGGTGGGGGTCACCCATATGGCTGGTCCCCGTGGGGTGACGGTGGCCAGTGCGGACGTCCCTGGGGAGCTGGGTGGCGGCGGCCCCTACTTGCACCCTTGCGCAAGGGGACCGGTTTGGGGCCATGGGTGCTTGGCAGCTGGCCTGGGGATGGTGTCCTGCCAGGGGTGACAGTGGACATGGGCTACTTGTCCCCAGGGTGCCAGGAATGGGGTCAGGGCTGTCCCTTTGCTCCTCCAAAAGCATCCTGTCTTCAACTTTTTTTCTGGGGGGGGAACAAGCCTGCACCCCTGGGGCTTTGGCCCCACTGGCCACCAACAATCCCTCTTGTCCCCCCAGTTTCGGGAGAACCTGCGGGACGTGCTGCCCTCCCTGCCCTCCCAGGATGACTATTTCCTCCTGAAATGGCTGCGAGGTAACCCCAGGTTGGGGCACACAGTGGGGTGGGATAGGGGGGACCCTAGGGGACATTGGGGCTGAGCTCTCCTCTCTCTTCCAGCACGCTGCTTTGACCTTCCCAAGTCGGAGGCGATGCTCCGCAAGGTGAGAGAGCACCCTGCTTTCTGGGGGGACACTTGCAGATGGGCCAACACGCCCTGGGCCACCACCCCAGCCCCTCTCTCCCAACGGGGGTGACCTCACCATGAGGTGCACCCCATCCCATGGGACTGGGAGTCCCCAAATCTCCTCACTGTGCCTCGCTCTGTCCGCTCCTCGCAGCACGTCGAGGTCCGGAAGCACATGGATGCCGACAACATTATCACCTGGGAGCCCCCAGAGGTGGGTGACCTCAGCCCACGGTGGGTCTCCCCAAAGAAGATGGTCCTCCCTGGGTCGCCCTGAGTGCCTCGTGCTCCGTAGGTGATCAGGAAATACATGTCCGGGGGGATGTGCGGCTACGACCGGGAAGGCAGCCCGGTCTGGTATGAGATCATCGGCCCGCTGGACGCCAAGGGGCTGCTCTACTCTGCCTCCAAGCAGGACCTGCTGAAGAACAAGTTCCGCGACTGCGAGGTGCTGCGGCTTGAGTGTGAGAAGCAGAGCCAGAAGGTGGGACCCTGCCTGCCCACACCCTGTCTGCCCATGCCCTGCCGGCCCCACCAGTCTGTCTCTCCACTGTCATCACCACTCCATGGCCCCACTAGTCCCACAAGGTCCATGCCAGCTCCATATATCCATATCTGGTGTGTCCCCACCACCCAATGCCCTCCTCAACCCCTAAGCCCATGTCCAGTCCGTTCCCACCACCCCATGTCCTCCCCAACGCCACAAGTCCATGTCCTGTCCATCCCCACCACCCAAGGTCATTTCCAGCTCTGTAAGTCCAAGTCTGGCTCACCCCCACCACCCCATGTCATCCCCAGCCCCATAAGTCCATGTCTGGTCTGTCCCAAACTCCCAATGCCCTCCCCACCATCCAATGTCCTCTCCAGCCCGCTAAGTCCACGTTCTGTCCATCCCCATCACTGAAGTCCACGTCTGGTCCATCCCACCACCCTCAGCCCACTGAGTCCATGTCCCATCCATCCCCCCCAGCCCATGTCCCCACTGTCCCCCAGCCTGTGTCCCTGTCCCAGCACCCACACCAGCCCCGATGCCACTTCTCCCCCCACCAGCACCTGGGGGGAGGCCCTAGCCAGGTGGAACAGCCCATGGAGGACCACCCTGCCCTCGGAGCTGGCCAGGAGCCCCTCTCCCATGGGTCCCCACTAGGGCAGGGCACTGCCTGAGCCCCATCATCCTCCTGTCCCAGCTGGGCAAGAAGATCGAGATGGTGATGATGGTCTACGACTGTGAGGGCCTGAGCTTGAAGCACCTCTGGAAGCCAGCTGTGGAAACATACTCAGAGGTGAGGGCCTCCCTGTTGGACCCTCTTCTTTGGCTGGGGATGGTGGCCATCCCTGGCTGCAGCGTGACACGGGGATTGTGATGTGGTGATACAGGGATCCCGGCTGACTCATGGCCCTGAGAGATGATGCAAGAGTGGGTCCCGGCGGGTGCCCCGTGCTCCCTTGCCCCCAACATTTTGGGGTGAGGGGGTCCTGGCCTGCTCCCCACCATGATCCCCCGTGCTCTGGTGGGTACATGAGGTGGGGGATGACCTGGATCTCTCCTCATCCCACAGCTCCTGACCATGTTCGAGGAGAATTACCCTGAGTCCCTCAAGCACCTCTTTATTGTGAAGGGTGAGTTCAGCCCCGGGGTCCCAACCCCACCCCAGCCAGGTGCTGACCCCCACCTTAACATCCCCCATCCACCCTCAGCCCCCAGGATCTTCCCGGTGGCCTACAACCTCGTCAAGCACTTCCTGAGTGAGGACACTCGCAAGAAGGTCGTGGTGCTGGGATGTGAGTCCCAACCCTTCCCCAAGGTGTTCCCCTGGTGGTAGAACCCAAAAATGGGGCTCCACGTCTCCCTTCTGCTTTCATCCTGCCCAGGGATGTGACCCCAACCCTGGGGACTCCCTGCATGGGTCATGGTACCCCAAACCCCGCTATCCTCCACCCCCCAGCCAACTGGAAGGAGGTTCTGCAGCAGCACATTGACCCTGCACAGATCCCGGTGGAGTATGGGGGCACCCTGACAGACCCTGATGGTGACCCCAAGTGTTCCAGCAAGGTAGGAGAAGCCCCACCACATTCTCAGGGGGTGCACAAGGTGTCCCCCCATACCTACATCCATCTCCATCCCCTTCCAGATCAACTACGGAGGGGATGTGCCCCAGCACTACTATATGCGGGACCAGCTGACGCAGCAGTACGAGCACACAGTGGTGGTCAACCGTGGCTCATCCCACCAAGTTGAGTATGAGATCCTTTTCCCCGGCTGCGTCCTCAGGTGAGGAGGGGGCTCCGTACCACAGTGGGAGGGGACAGGTGACAAAGGTAGGTGTCCCCAGCCCTTCTTCCCTGGTTCTTTCCACCCAGGTGGCAGTTCAGGTCGGAAGGGGCCGACGTGGGCTTCGGGGTATACCTGAAGACCAAAGTTGGGGAGCGCCAACGGGCAGGTGCCATGACCGAGGTCCACCCCAACCGACGCTACAACGCCCACCTGGTGCCTGAGGACGGCTCCCTCACCTGCTCCACAGCCGGCATCTGTGAGTGACCCCCCACCTCCAATTCCCTGGGGGGCACGTGGGGGAACCAAGGATATGGAGCTCTTGGAACGGGTCCAGAGGAGGCCACGGAGATGATCTGTGGGCTGTAACACCTGCTGTATGAGGACAGGTTGAGAGAGTCAGGGTTGTTCAACCTGGAGAAGGCTCTGAGGAGACCTTAGAGCTGCTTCCAGTACTGAAAGGGGCTCCAGGAGAGCTGGGGAGGGGCTTCTTACAAGGGCATGGAGTGATGGGATGAGGAGGAACTGCTTTGAAGTGGAAGGGGGAAGTTAGACTGGACATTAGGAAGAAATTCTTCACAATGAGGGTGGAGAGGCCCTGGCCCAGGTTGCCCAGAGCAGTGGTGGCTGCTCCATCCTTGGAGGTGCCCAAGGCCAGGTTGGATGGGGCTTGGAGCCCCTGATCCAGTGGGAGGTGTCCCTGCTCATGGCAAGGGGCTGGAACTGGATGGGCTTTGAGGTCCCTTCCAACCCAACCCATTCCATAATTCTATGACCTCCCCGTATCCCTGAGGTCCTCGTCCTTCCCGCAGACGTCCTGCGCTTCGACAACACCTACAGCTACCTGCATGCCAAGAAGGTGAGCTACAGCGTGGAGGTGCTGCTGCCTGACACCGCCTCCGCCCAGCAGATCCAGGCGCTGGAAGACAAGACCAGCGAGGGGACCCCCAATCACAGCCTCTAGTGCTGCCCTCCAACTCCGCGGTGACCCCATGGCTGGGCAGGTGGCACCCCCATGCTCCAAGGGTGGAGGAAGGGGGCCGAGCACCAGGGTCCCCCGGTCTCTGTGCCTTATGTGGGTCCTGCACCCCTCGCTGTGGTGTGGGGCAGGGGAGTAAAGGAATGGACCGAGGCGGACCTCCTCTAGTTTGTGTCTCCTAGCCCCATAACCAGCCCCCCAACTAGCCCTTCCTGCTTACCCAGCACCATAACAAGGCTCCGCTGCTGCCCTCACCCCATAACCAGTCTCTCCTACCACCACAGCCCCATAACTGGCCCTACCACCAGCCACTCCTGCCTCCCTGGCCCCAGAACCAGTCCACTCAGCCCCATAACGAGCACCATAACCAGCCCCTCCTGCCCCTCTCAGTCCCATAACCACCCTCATAACAGCTCCCCCCTTGCCCCATAAGTGGTCCCTCTTGTCCCCTTGGCCCCATCACCGCCCCACCTGATCCTCCCCAGCCCTATAACTGGCCCCACAACTGCCCCCCCTCACCCCGTAACCAGCCCCTCCTGCCCCCCAGCCCTCTGGCCCCGCAACTGGCTCCTTCTGCCCTCCCCAGCCCCATAACTGGACCTTCCTGCCCCCTTGGTCCCATGACCCGCTCCATAACAGGCCCTTCTGGCCCCATAACCAGCTGCTCCTGCATCTCCAGCCCCATAACCGGCTCCTCCTGCCCCTCCGCCCTCCAGTACCGCCCCCCGAGGTCACGTGGTGCCGCCGCCCCCGCCATGTCTGAGCCGGGCGGAAGGCGCGGGGGGCGGGGCCTGGAGCAGGGGGCGTGGCTTATGGCAGGGGGCGGGAACGGGAGCGCGCGCCATGGGGGCGGCGGAGCCTGACCTCTACCGGGACACGTGGGTGCGGTACCTGGGTGAGCGCCGGCACCGGCACGGGGACAGGGACACGGGTACCGGGCGCTAGCACAGAGCAAGGGGCACGGGTACCGGGATCTGTCACCGGGTGATGGGCACCGAGCAAGAGGCATGAATACCGGCTACCGGGCACTGAACACCGGCACCGGGCACCGACACAGAGCAAGGGGCATGAGTACCGGGTACCGGGCGTTAGCACAAAGCAAGGGGCACGGGCACCGGGGTCTGATACCGGGTACTATCACTAGGTGATGGGCACCGAGCAAGAGCCATGAGTACCGGGCACTGTCACCGGGTGATGGGCACGGGTACAGGGCACTGACACAGAGCAAGGGGCATGAGTACCGGGGTCTGACATCAGGTACTATCACCAGGTGATGGGCACGGGCACCAACACAGAACAAGGGACACGAGTACCAGGTACCAGCACAGAGCAAGGGGCACGGGCACTGGGATGTGACACCAGGTACTGTCACCGGGTGATGGGTACCAAGCAAGAGGCACGAACGAGTACCAGGATCTGACACCCGGCACAGCATCGGAGATCGGGCACAGCACGGGGTGTGGGTACTGATGGATCACAGGTACCAGGCACTGACACCGGGTGCCGGTACCGGGTGCCAACGCTGCACACCACATGCTGACACCGGGTACCGGCACGAGATGCTGTTGCTAGTCACCCGCAGCACAGCCATCTCCATGTCACGCGGGTCCGAGGTGACCTGGCTGCTCTGAAAACTCTCTGCTCATGGTGACAAGGGTCATCCTTGAGGGGGACACATGGGGACACCTTGAGATTAGGGGACATCAGGAAGATCTCAGGGCTACACTGAGGGGGGAAGACATGGAGACAGCCCAGGGGGATACAGAGATGTACTGGGTGGATATGAGCACAACTGGGGGACACAGGGATGCCCTGGGGGAACCCAGTGGGTCCCCAGCTCCACCGACCACCCCCCCCCCCCCCAAGGTTACGCCAATGAGGTGGGCGAGTCATTCCGCTCGCTGGTGCCGGTGCCCGTGGTTTGGGCCAGCTACGGTGTGGCCACCGCCTACGTGACCGCCGATGCCATTGACAAGGGCCGGCGAGCTGCCGCTGTGAGTGCCACCCCGTTCCCAACCCCCCCCCCCCCCCCCCCCCCCCGGCTGCCCCTTGCCACCCCACTGACCCCCCTGTTCCCCCACCAGGCTCACCCGCAGGACACAACACGCATCGGGGTGGCCGTGGTGGACACGTTCGTGTGGCAGAGCTTGGCCTCGGTGGCCATCCCAGGCTTCACCATCAACCGGCTGTGTGCCGCCTCGCTGGCCCTGCTGGGCACCCTCACCCGCTGGCCACTGCCCCTGCGCCGCTGGGCCACCACCGCCCTGGGGCTGGCAGCTATCCCTGTCATCATCACCCCCATCGACCGGTACGGGGACCCCAGCCCCGCTGCCCCAGGAACTGGACTCAGGATGGGCTGAGGGAGGGTCCCAGGGGTGAAAAGGGGGTCCCCAACCCCCAGGGGACTTGGGGGGGGGTGTGGCTCCATCCCAGACAAGGTCCCCAAGTCAGAGAAGGTGTTCATCCCAGAAGGGCTTTGGGAGGATGGGGTCCCCAAAGCAGGGGGGGTGTCCCCAACCCTGTGGGGACTTGGAGCAGTGGGGGGGTTCTATCCCATACAGGTGTCCCCAACCCAGAGGGGCACTGGTAGGGGTCCGGTTCTATCCCATACAGGGGTCCACAAAGCAGGAAGGGTCTTCACCCCAGCTTTGCTGAGGATGGAGTCCCCAAAGCAAGAGGGGGCCCTCAAAGCAGGGGGAGTGTCCCCACCCCAGAGAGGCTTTAGTGGTAGGGGTCCCACCCTAGAAAGGGGCCCCCAACGCCCCCTCCCAGAGGGGTTTTACCAGGAGGGTCCCCAGTCCAACAAGGCTTTCTTGGGAGTGGGTGAGGAGCTCTCCACCCGAGAGGGAATGTGTTGGGGTCCCTAAAGCAGGGATGGGGGGCATCCCCCCACAGGGGCTTTCCTGGGGGTCAGGGGCCTTCCTGCTCCTCTAAAGGGGCTTTTCTGGGTAGGGGGGAGTCCTCAGTTCATAAGGGCTTTGGGGGGATGGGGAGGTCCCCACGCAAGAAGGCATTTGTGGGGGGTTGGAGAAGGCTTTCCACTTCAGAGGGGCTTTGCCAGGGTCCAGCCAGGCCACAGCCCCACAAGCACAGGGATAAGGATTAGCAGGAGCAGACGCTGAGCTGGGGATTAGCAGCCTCGTTCGGGTAGGGCTGGGGCCTTAGTGACATCAAGGACAGGGTCCCCAGAGCTTGGGGACAGCCCTGCCAGCCCCCCACCCTCAATATAGCTGCATTAACCCTCTTGGACTCCCTCTCATCCCCCAGGACTGTGGATTTCCTGATGGACTCCAGCCTCCGCAAGCTCTACGGGGCACCAGGAGAACCCCCAGCCCCACACTGAACCCCCTCCCCTGTTGGGGGAAACTGAAGCACATGACTGTCCTTGGGGTGCTGTGACCCTTCTACTGTGACCCAGCGACTGTGAACCCTCGCCCCAGGGGTGGCCCTGGCGTGGCCACTCTGCCCCATGGCTGGTCCTAATAAACAATTTCAAGGCTGACCCTGTGACAAGCCGTGCTTATTTTGTTATAAGGGGGAAGAAGTTTGAGCTGAAAGAGGTGAGATTGAGATGAGATCTTGGAAGAACTTTGCTGTGAGTGTGGGGAGGCCCTGGCACAGGATCTGCCCCATCCCTGAAGGGGTTCAAGGCCAAGGTGGATGGGGCTTGGAGCAACCTGATCCGGTAGGAGGTGTCCCTGCACATGACAGGGGGTTGGAACTGGATGGGCTTTGAAATCCCTTCCAACCCAAACCATTCTATGGTCTCCACCCTGGGATGGGGAGTCCCTTCAGGCCCTGAGCAGCCCTGAGCACCCCCACCAGCACACCAAGCTCTGACCTGGAACCACTCTCCATCCTTCTACGCCTCCTGCCAGCCTCATGGCCCATCGCTGGGACTGGTCTTAAACATAGAATCACCAGGTTGGAAAAGACCCACCGGATCATTAAGTCCAACCATTCCTATCGATCACTAAACCACGTCCCTCAGCACCTCATCCACCTGTCCTGGTACCGCCAGGAGAAGCTTCATAGGAAAGAAACCCACCCTTTATTGGGGAAGAAGCGGTCACCAGCTCATACCAAGCTCTGTACGAGGCTGCTGTAGCCTGGCCCCTCCTCGCCACGTTTCTCCTGCTCCTTGAGGACCAGGGCTCCCACCACGCTCCGCAGCTCAGCGTGGAAGGGAGGCTGCTGCCTCCGACACCGCGGTCCCTGCCGGCGCCCACCCATGCGCCAGATGGCCAGGGCCAGCCCCAGGACACCCCCGACCAGTGCGGCTGCCACCAGGGCGCTGCCCACCAGGGCCAGCCCAGCCAGCAGGAACCTCTTCACTGTGTGGCACGGGGCTGGGGAGGGCAATGAAAAACAAAACGGGGGTCAGAGGTGGCTTTGGCACCTGAGATAGTGGGTTTGGGGCCATAGGGTTGTGGGTTTGGGGTTGTCCCCTCACCTTCATACCATGGCATCTTCTCCTTCTGCACCAGCAATGGTCCAACCGTTTCCCAGTGGAGCATCCCAGCTCCAGGGAACCCTGAGAGAGGACAAAACTCATACAACCCATTCTGGCCCCACGACCCACCCCCCCCCGCCCCCAGCAAGATCCCTAATCCGCACGGGTCCACTACAGCCCAGCCCTTGTACCTGGCAGCTCTCCAGGGAGGGTGTCACCAGGGGGACAGCCAGTGTCACAGCAGCAGCACAGGGCACCCCGGGAAGGGTTCTCTGCATTGTGCCAGCTGGAAGGATAGGGCAGAGCTGGGGAAAAGGGGTCTTAGAGGGTCCTCAGCCTTCACCCCAATTCCCACACCTGTTCTCCAGACCCTTCCCCAGCTCTGTTCCCTTCTCTGGATGTGCTCCAGCCCTTCAATGTCCTTCTTGGGGTGAGGGGCCCAAAACTGAACCTGGGATTTGAGGTGTGGTCTCACCAGCACCAAATCTAGGAGGACAATCCCTTCCTTAAGTCCTGGGGCACCACCCATGGTGAGGCCAAACTTACCTGGCTGTGGCTTGGCTGTAGAAGCAGGACCTGGAACCGTGCCCCTGGTTGCTGGTGAGGCCCCACACTGTCAGCAGGCAGTGCACGTAGATCTGTGGAGACACCAGCCCCAGGCAGTACATGCCACCTCCGCATCCTTCCTGGGGACCCTGCTCTCCTCCTGCACACCCTGGAGCGGGATGCTCTTGGAGGGATGGTGGTTCAGGAGCCCCAGGTCATTGCCAGCAGGCTGCCTTATGTCCCACCACCAAGGACATGACCCCAGCCTCACCGTCTCCTCCTCATTCTCCTCCTCCAGCACAGGAGCTGGGATGGTGAGCTGGAGGGCAGACGCCCCTCTGTGATGCTGGATGGACACACTCTCCAACTTCTGTCCATGCAGGCACCTAAGGCAGGAGAGCAACACAGGGACATCCATCCCCAGGCTGTTGCCAGGCTCTGGACATTCCTCCCCATCAAATGGTCTTTCAGGACCTCATGATGCTCCCACCTTCCACCCCAGTGCCACAGACACTGACCCACGGCTGTTCACCACCATGGAGACCCTCCTGGAGTGTCCCAGCTGATCTGAGCTGGTCCCGTAGCATTGGTCCAAGTAGATCTTGAGGGAGATGTCAGGACTGAAGTCAACCCTGGCCTCCAGGCGGATGGCAGAGCCGGGGCTGAGCACCAGCAACTTCTTCATGGTGGTGGGGTCCCCTGAAGGAGAAGGGAGGGTGGGCTTAACGTGACATCCCCAGGCCTGTCTCATCACAGACAGGAACATCAGACACATCCATGGGTGTCTTTGACTCCACCTCTGCAGTTCCCACATATCATAGAATCACAGAATCGCTATGTTGGAAAGGACTCCCGGATCATTGAGTCCAACCATTCCTATCAATCACTAAACAATGTCCCTCAGCACCTTGTCTACTCATCCCTTAAACCCCTCCAGGGAAGGTGACTCAACCCCCTCCCCAGGCAGCCTCTGCCAGTGCCCAATGACCCTTTCTGTGAAAAATTTTCAGAGCCCATCTGTCGTCTCTGGAAGCCAAGAGCTGCCCTGTCTCTGCCATCACATCTGGCTTCCCTACCTGCTCTTCAGAGCCACAGCACCTCCCTAGGTGTCCCATCCCATCCCCACTTCCCCATGGAACCCATCAAAACAACTAAGGACAACTGACGCCTCCCAAAAAAAGCTGGTCAAAGTCAAGCACAGAGCAGGGAACATCTCAGAGCACCACCACTCAAAGCCCCGCAGCCTCCGCCAGACAGGGAAGGATAGTCCTGCAGGGATGGCTACCTCCTCCTGGTAGGACATAGTGCTAAGGCCACTCGGGAGGGAGCGCTGGGTGCTGCTGCTCAAGCCCAGGGATCTTGGCTGGACCTGTGCTGTGATCTCCCCTGGAGCTGGCACCCAACACAAGACCCAGAGCACTCACCATTCAGGAGCCTCAAAGTGAAGTTCATGCTGGGCTCCTCAGAGCTGGGGTGAGCACAAGCCCCACCAGGCATGGTCGCAGCAGCAAGAACTGGGGCTGTAGCCCCTGTTCCCATGACTGAGGGCACCATGGAAGCCACCACCATGTGACTGAAGGGCATAGAAGAGGTTGAAGCCGTGGTGGTCCCTGCAGCAAGAGGAAGGATTAGCCTTGCTCCACAAGGCTCCCCACAACCCTTCCCAAATGGAAGATTAGGAGTCCCCAGCACCAGGCTCCTACCCTGGCTGGGAATGGACCAGTAGCTGCTCATGGGATGGGAGACCATCACCATTAGCCACATATCCCACCAGGGGTTCAAGCTCCCTTCCCAATCCAGGTCCTTACAGACCTACTGGGACCTGAAGCGCTTAGAACTCCCAGTAAGCCCCCCTTCTCCAACCCCACAGCTCAAGGGCACCATAGGGCATCTCCTCTCCACCAGGAGGATCTACAACAGCAGACCCAGGAGGGCACTAGGAACCAGCACCAGGAAAAGCTGAGGAGCACCCACCACCCTCCCACTTGCAGACCCAAGTGCCACCTCCCACAGAACAACCAGTTGGGGGATTGAGGGGTCCCAGCCAGGGGATCCCCACTCCACTCACCTGCCACTCCCAGGACACCTCCAACCACAAGAACCCACCAGCACAGCCCCATCCTTACCAAGCACTAGCTTCAGCAGCACCTGGGGGCCTTTAAAGACCTGGGCTGGGTGTCAACAGGCCCCAGCTGGTGCTGCTGGGCACAGGGTTTCTCTGCAGTCAGTCATCATGGGGCTGGTCCTACACACCATCCTGGTCCCATCAAAAGGGCTTGCACCGACCGTTCAGCCCCTGCCCCATCCTTCCATCCCTGTCCCATCACGCAGTCCCAATCCCACCACTCAGACCGGTCCTGCAAAGATTATGGTCCTGCTCAAGTTCCAGGTCCCACAGCATGATCCCATATCCACCCCTTAGTCCTGGTCCCCATGTATGGTGCTGGTCCTACCATGTTGTTTTCATTCTGCACATGGTTCTGGTTCACCCACTTTGCTCTGGACCTAGTTGCACCACGTAGTCTGGTCCCACCACTGAGTCTTGGTCCCATGAATTTTCCTGGTCCTACATCATGGTCCTACATGTGGTCCTGGGCTGACCACGGTTTCGATCTCACCACCCAGTCATAATCCCATGCGTGACCCCACATTCCTGGTCCCCAGTGCACCATCCTTAACCCTTTATGGTCCTGTTTGCAGCCCCCACTGCTGTCCTACTGCCTGGTTGTGGTCCTGTGGTCCCAGCTTGGTCCCATTTATCAACAACAAAAGCCTGTAGGAGGAGGCTGCTTGGTTCCCCATGGGAACGTTAACCTAGATGGGCTGTGCACCTGACCTCCTGCCTCAGAAGGACCTTTTCTCCATCTGCAGTTGTTGGGGTGGGGTTTGACCCCTGCAGGGGACTTTAGAGTGTCATGGGAGACACCTATGGACCTCACGGAGATGTCCTGAGCTCTGTGTTCCCTCCTGTCCCAGCGTCCATGGGCAGTATCTCAAGCAGTTGAGTTGGTGGCCCCAGTGGTGTCAGCAGAGTGTCCGTCAGGGCTTGTGTCCATGTCGGCACCGCTGGTGCTGCTTTGGCTGGAGAAGCTCTAGTTCAGATCCTGGGGCCACCCACCAGCAGCAGCACTGGGACCCAGTGGCACCAGTGAATTGTGTCATCTGTGATGGCTTTTCCATGGGTCTGGTGTCCCTCACAAACCAGCAGACCTTTCTGGTGGCATCTGCACACTGTGGGAGTCCCATGCCAGCACCTGGTGGCACAGGTGGCCCTACAGGGACAGCAGGGATGGATTCAAGTGCT
Organism: Clamator glandarius; assembly: GCA_033459285.1. NCBI lineage: Eukaryota > Metazoa > Chordata > Aves > Cuculiformes > Cuculidae > Clamator > Clamator glandarius. The sequence goes on from JAUNZM010001307.1 coordinate 38,916, forward strand.
CTACTTGCTCTGAGGGTCTTGTTGTTCATCGCTGCCCAGGTGACATGGGAGTTCCCACCACCAGGACTGATGGACACAGTGAAGCCAGGACCCTGAGGGGCAAAGCAGGATCCAGCCCCATGCCAGGGGTCAATACAGGAGGTCCCTGACCCCCCTCCAACCCTCAGGAGAAGAAGGACATGGCTGGTGACCAGCTAGAGTGTCTTTCAATGAAGAACTGCCTGACACGGTTCTCTTACAAAAGTAGAACTGCTTTTTTATTTCAGGTCTTTACAAAGGGAGCAGAACAGTGCTGGGGTCACACGGGTCCCTTCACCACCGGGCAGGCTCAGCCACAGGTGCCACCTCCATGCCCAGCCAGGGCTGCTCTTGGCAGGACACAGCGTTGCCGGTGTCATCCAGCCCAGCCAGGATGCTTGAGGACTGTCCTTGCCATGAGCTTGTCCCCAACTCCATGGGGATGTTCTCCTCCATGGGGATGTCCTCCTCCATGGGGCTGTCCGCTCTCCATGGGGTTGTCCCCGCCATGGGATTGTTCCCAGCATGGAGCTGCCCCCACCAGCCTGGATCCTGGTGGGATTCCATCCTTGGCAACCTCTTTGTGCCTGGGGGATGGCATCACCAGGACAGTGGCTGCCAGACCCCATTCCCCACACCAGTTCTCACCAGACCCCGTGGGCTTCCTGCGGTGTCCTCTGCAGGACCAGGGCCATGGGGCCCTCTAACCTGGGCAACGGGGGGCTGTGAGGGGGCCTGCACAGACACCCTTTGCCTGTGGGGCAAACACTGGGGTGTTTGGAGTGGTTTTCTGTCCTCCAAACCCAAGTGTGGTCACCACCACAACTTTTGGCTGCTCTGGATCACAACCTGCCACGGATTGGTGGAAGGCTGAGGATGCCTTACACTCATCACACCCATGAGCAGGTTCTGACCCACAGCTCCAGAACAAGGGCTTGGGGAAAATGAGGCAATATGAGGGGCTCCTCGGGGTTCGGGTTCCCTGCCGGCAGCTCTGCCCACCCCGGGTGAAGAGAAACCCCTGCCACCCCCGGCCAGGTCCATCCCTGCTCACACTACGGCAACGTGGTGAATGGATGTCCTGCTCTTGTTGTGATGAAGCCGTGTCCTTCAAAAATACCTTCTCCGGCTTTTCCTTGGGGAAGGAAGATGGATCCTGCTGGAACACCCCCAAGCTCTCAATCCCTGACCCCTCGGAGCCCTGGGTGGAGGCTCCGTTCTTCCTGCCAGTGGGTGACAGCAGCCCCACCATGGGCTCCTGCCCAAGTAGGGGCTCAGCAGGAAGGTGATGGAGGATTCTTTGGGTGTTCCCAGAGCCTCCAGCTGGTTCTGCTCATGTCCAACCAAAAGACACCATGAGTAAGAAAAGGGAAAGCACCTGGTTCTTTGCTGGAGGGAGTGGGGCACCCGCCACCCCCTACCACTTCAGGAAGTCCCGCACGTAGCTCCACAGCTTGGTGATCCAGAGGTTGGCCCCCAGGTCAGTCAGGTACTGGATTTCGGGTGTCAGCATCTTGCGGCACAGCTTCTGGTGCTTCTTGTTGATCTTCTTCTTCAAGTTGTAGCCCAGGATTGACTTCTCCCCCAGCGGCTGCCAGGGTTGCATGGAGGATTCTTGGATGGCGCTGGCGTCCACAGCATGTCCCCCGTCGATGCAGATGCTCTTCATCTTCTCATTCTCCTCCTGCAACTTGGCCACATCCTTGGCCATCCGCTCCCTCCCGTAGGCTTCCACCTTATGCCAGAAGGTGGCATTAAAATAGCGGTAGAGCTTGGCATCAATGAGATTCCAGGAGGTGGCCTTCTCGTAGAGCTCAGGTGTCAGCCGGGAGACGGTGGAGCCCTTCCGAGCGTTGAGCTTGAAGTAGAGGATGTCCTCCAGCTGCCAGCACAGCAGGTCCTTCAGCAGCACCAGGGACTCGTCAAAATACTCGAGCAACATGACGAGGTGGAAACGGCGATCTATCTCCTGGATGTGCTCCTCCACCAGCCGGCTGTTGGCATTCATGTTGTTGTCGTAGCCCAAATCGAAGAAGAGGAGGTTTTGGAGGTAGTGAGCGTTGAACCCATTGGGGTCATAGTAGTGCCAGGGGTCCCGGAGGAACTCTGCCAGCTTGTCCTCCCCTGTCAGCTTCCAGGTTAGGGGGATGACGGGTCCAAAATAGTGGAAAGAGGACTCGAAGAGGTAGGCAGGGTCCCGCAGCACCGTGACAAATGTAGTATCCGACGGCAGGAGCTTGCGCACCTCCTCGTAGTGGAAGCGCATGTGGTTGCAGATGATGTTGAAGCACGTGCCAGGCTGGTAGTGCTGCACCTGGCTGCGTTCAAAGTAGGAGGGGTAGTAGAAGTCGTTACGGCCGTTAGGGAAGGCGAATTTCAAGTGATGCTTCTCCCCGAAGCGGAAGAGGATGTTGAGGATGGTGCTGCTGGCTGTCTTGTGTGTCTTCATGAACATGACGTTCAGCTTGGGCACGCAGCTCCGTCCCGTGGGGCTGGCCGAGCTGTTGGCCACTGCTCGCACCTTGCTGGGGACCAGGTAGGAGGAGCAGGAAGAGGGGATGGGAATCCTGGTGGGAAGAAGAAACAGGGCATCTTAACCACCGTGAATGCTTGGCCATTCTCTTTCCTACAGGTCCTGGACCTGGGGCTGGGTGTTCACCCCCAGCAGCTCCCAGGCTCCCCATCGGAGGCCTTCAGCTTCAGGCTGAGCCTGCTTTCCACCCAGGGTACTCACCTGGCAGGTGCTCCTAGGTGAGCAGCCCACTGCCCCTCACCATCAGTTGCACCTTCAAGACACCAAACCAAGCTTATTTACCCCCTGGACAATTTCAGCTGCTGGGAATCTCCTGCTGTGGGGTCTTCATGGCAGTCAGGCCCTCACAGCCTGAGCAAGGGGTCGCCATCCCTCACCACGGGCACAGCCGTGGTGGCCCTGGTACAGGTGTTGCTGAGATGTGCATTAAGATAAGCTCTCCATGGCTGCAACTCCATGGGCAGGAGCTGATAACCTTCTTGTGAGGTCTGGAAGCTCTCAGTCCCTCCTAGATGTTGTGGAGGATCCAACACCCGAGCAAAGAGGGAGATAATTCTAGTGCATGGCCCTGGAGATGAGCTCAGAGGCCCTTGGGGAGCACCAAGATCAACTTGTGTGCTACCTGAGATGCTGAGAGCAGGGAACAGAGGCCACAGTGTTGAGTGACTTTGGGCACCGTTAGTGAAGTTGCAAATCTGATCCTTGATGATGATTCCCTCTAGCCACACGGGTTCTTTGTGTACCTTGGGAACCACCTGCAGGTGGATCTCTTTTATCAGCTTGGAGATAGATTTAGTGCCTTGTGGGACAGCCAGGAACTTTCACCAGCTTTCACCTTGATGACAGCAGAGCTTTGAATCCACCTGTGCCCATCTCTGTGGGTGAGAGTTTACACATGGCTGTGCTCTGGCTGCTCTTCAAGGACAAGCCCTTGACATAGAGCACCTGAAACAGCCTCAGCTCTGCCCGTGGCTCCTGGCTGCTGGAGAACCTCTCACATGATGGTTTCCTTCTCCAAGGGGATGAAGCCACAGTGGAGTCTCCTGCACCTCTGCATCCCCTCCAGCCCTCAGGAGCTGAGTGCTGGCTGCCACCTCGCAGTTGGTGCAGCCCGGGGCCAGTGTCCTCAGCCTCCCTGGGAGTTGGGGTTCACCTTTCCCCCACTGTGGGACAGGGCACAGTCTCCACCAGGACGCTGTAGGAAGGGGACATCTCGGTGTGAAGCCACCAGAGGCCGGAAAGCCCGCGGAGCATTTCCGATTGGGGGTGCCCAGTGCGAAATGAGGTGACACGCGGGGACCCCTCACTCACTCTGTCATGCTGACTTGCAGCGGGGGGACGGCGTAGGAGTAGAGCAGCAGCATGAAGCTGGTCAGGAGGGTCCCTAGGACGAGACCCTTGCACATGGACCTCCAGTGCTTCCCATGGTGCAGCATCCTGGTCACCTGCGGCCGGTGGAGAGGAGAGCAGTTAGCACCAGGGGACGGGGACGTGGGGTTCAGGTCACAGGGGAATAACGAGGGCATCTCATGGGTATGGGAAATCCCAGGATTCCTCTCGCCGTGCTTTTTGGCACTGCCAGGGTAAAGGTGAGCCAGCACCAGGTGTGGGCACAACAAATCTACGGGCAAAGAGCAGCAGGACAGCCCACAAGGTGCACGCTTTACCCACCTTGGGAAAACAGAAATCAACTCCTTGGCAAGAGCAGCAAGAGAGGACGTGGGGATGGAAATGGAGAGGAGAAAGGAGCTGCAGCACAGGGCAGCCCGGCTGCAGAGCAGGCATCCTGCGCCAGGCAGCACCGCAGCTCCCTGGCACACAGAGATGGGGCACACACCAGTGCAAACACCTGTCTGGGTTCATGCACCCATGTGCCTGCACAAACATGGAATCAGGACCCCCCCCCCCCCGAGGCCACAGACACCCCCATGCGTGCACACACAAGCACACACACTTCTCTCTGCACACTCATGCACGCACAGGGACACAGACATGTAGATATACACCCCCCCTCCTCATGCACGCACAAGGACACAGACACACACGTATGTCTATGCATGCACACACACACAATCATGCTTGGACACGGACAGAGTGATGTATGCACACACGCATCCATGCACAACCATGTATGCACACCCATGCAAACACACGTGCACACACGCATACCCATGCATGCGCACACACTCTCATGCACACTCGTTCAGGCACTGACACGTGTGCACGTGCACACCCCTGCTTGCACACACACTCGCGCATGCAGGCACACATACATTCATGCATGAACACCCCCTCACACCCATGAATGCACACACACATGCATGCACACACACAATCATGCTTAGACACGCACACACAGATGTGTGCACACATGCATCCGTGCACAACCATGTCTGCACACCCATGTGCATGCACACCCATGCAAACACAAGTGCACACATGCATACCTAAGCATGCACACACACTCTCACCACATGTATGCACACTCATGCAGGAATTCACACGTGTGCACAAGAACGCCCATGCTTGCACACACATATTCATGCATGCACACCCCCCCACACCCATGAATGCACACACACACACGTGCACATGCTCACGCATGCACGCACAAGCACACAAATGCATGCACACCCACCCCCCTGCACACAAGTACACATAGATGCATGCACCCCCCATGCATGCACATACCCCGCAGCCCCCCACGCATGCCTGCACGGACACCCGCAGCCCCTGGCACAGCAGCCCCCTCCCCACACGCAGCCACGCTGCCCCCTCGCAGTGCTGCCCCCCTGCAGTCCCCAGCCCCACCTGCCCGGCTGCAGCCATCGCCGCAGGCCTGGAATGTGGGGTCACCCGCAGCTCCACTGTGGCTGCGACCGCATTGCAGCAGGGCTGTCCTCTGCGGCAGGACGAGGGGACGTGCCACCCGTGACCACGACACCCGTGACTGTGGCCCCCGCTGCGAGCAGGGCCCAGCGCCCAGGAGAACCCCGTAGCTGCACAGCTCCCAGCCTCGCATCCCCGTCTAGCAGCTGCAGGAGTAGAATTGCTTCCCCAATCTGCTCGCTCCGGCTGCTCCGGCACAGCTCTGGATCCCTGGCATCCTTCTGCCCAGGCTGGCCATGCTCCCGGCTGCCCGCTGGATAATATCCCTACAGAGAACCCAGCAGCCCTTGTGCCCACTGCAGCATCGACCCCACACAGCAACCCCGCAGCATCCCCACAGCATCCCTGCAGCATCACCCCACAGCATCCCTGCAGCATCACCCCACAGCATCCCTGCAGCATCACCCCACAGCATCACCCCACAGCATCCTCTCAGCATCACACACACAGCATCACCCCACAGCATCCCCACAGCATCCCTGCAGCATCACCCCACAGCATCCCTGCAGCATCACCCCACAGCATCCCTGCAGCATCACCCCCACAGCATCGCCCCACAGCATCCCCTCAGCATCACACACACAGCATCACACACACAGCATCACCCCACAGCATCCCCACAGCATCGCCCCACAGCATCACCCCCATAACATCACTCTCTCTCCAGCAGATAACTCTGAGAGATGAAATCCCAGCTGGGAGAGCCATGGTTCGCACCTGGACACATCTAACCACCCTGGACCCCCACGTTGCCAAGCTCCCCTGGATTTCCAAGCTGCACCCCAAGCAGAGAGTTACCCAGTTGGTGTGAAGGGTGCTCAGCGCACGCTGTGTCCGTCCCGCTGCTCCTGCCTGCTTCCCCCTTCTGTCTGCCCCCCCTTTGGGTCGCCTCATGCCACTGAGATTTCCAGCTCGATAAATAATGAATGGCAAATGCAACCGGAGCCTGAGGCTGTGCTGGGTGCTGGGCTCAGCTCGTCCTCGTGCCCGACTGGGAGATGTTGATAGGGTTGGGGAGCACCCAGGACCCTGTAGCAGCGACCCCCGGGTCAGAGAGGCTCCATCCAGCCTCTCCCCAGACAGTTTTCCAAGGCACTGGCATGTGCAGCCAGAATGGCAGGGATATAGGTAGCCACAGGGGAGTGGGGGGCTCAGACTCTCCCCCAGATTTGTTGCACAAGTGCAAAGCCAAGAGGATTTCACATGCCCAGGGTTGGCTTTAACACCATGGCCACGATCATCATCATGACAGGACAAGAGGGAACAGCCTCAAGCTCCACCAGGGGAGGTTCAGGCTGGACATTAGGAAAAAATTGTTCACGGAAAGGGTCATTGGGCACTGGAACAGGCTGCCCAGGGAGGGGGTTGAGTCACCTTCCCTGGAGGAGTTTAAGGGACGGGTAGATGAGGTGCTGAGGGACATGGGTTAGTGATTGATGGGAATGGTTGGACCGGATGATCCAGTGGGTCCTTTCCAACCTGGTGATTCTGTGATTCTATGATCATTTCCATCTGCTGTGCCAGCATTGGCGCCACCGAGAGCTGGGCAGCACTGGAGGGGACACCAGCCAGTGATGCTGTGTCCCACCAGCTCCCAGGCTGTTTTTGCCACCACACCACGGGTACCAACCCTGGCACCGACCCTGCTGAAGCAAGCCAGCCAGCACCATCACCCCACCTCTGAGCTCCCGGCACGGCAGGGAGCCCCAGGGTAGCACCGTATCGGTCCCTGCGCCCCAGGATGCCCAAAGGATGCCTCGCTGCAGCCAGGCTGCCTCCCCTGCCATGGTTCTGGCAAACAGTTCCCAACCCAACCACTCTATTGACTTTGTTTCAAATGTGTGGCTTAATTATTAATAGCTCGCCAGGGGAAATGCAGAGATCGAGGCGATTTTCATGGGGCTCCTCTTGCACGGGGCCAGCTCTCTGCTGGACGCTTGAAATTCCCAGCCAGAGGACATGGCCACGCCGGCCATTTCCCCATGGGATGGGCCACGACACGGAAACCACAGCCCTGTCCATGTGTCCTGGCATCTCCCCTGGTCCCTGGGGACATCCCCAAGCTCTCTTTGGAGGTTTGCCCTATAGAAGGCACTTCTTTATGGCCGAACCCCTATAGCTGCCACACATGAGGTGCACGCGTCGCTCCTCCTGCCCTACAAGCCTGTGGGAAGGCTCTTTTTTCCACCTGCTTGATTTCACGCTGGGATGATCCTTCCCACCCCCTTGTCTCTCTCACAGACCCCTATGGGTACAAACACTCGTCCTTCACACACACCCTGCCCCCTGCCCCACTAAGCACCCTCCAAGTGCCCCATTGCCCCCTCATGCATCACCTTTTCCTTTGCTTAAGCAGCTCTCGGCGAGCCGTCTCTCTCCTCTCCCAGGCTGGCGTGGCGTGGGGGTGCCGATGCTGCTCCGACATGGAATAAACTCGTCCAGGGCAGCTCCCCGCAAACACTGGCTTGTCCAAAGCCTCCCCACTAGCCGCGGTCTTTAGAGCATCACTGGGGTCCCAGCCCTGGATCACTGGCCTGGGGAGAGGGGGAAAAAACCAGCGTGAGGGCTGAGAGCTGAAGGGGCTGTGAACCCCGGGGCGGCCGAGCGAGGCCCTGGGTGCCCGTTGCCACCCTGAGCGGCCCGTCTCCCCACCCACCCCGGTGACACAGAGGAGGCATTCAGCCTGCTGGGCTGCCAGCTCCGAGAACAAGGGACCCCTTTGTCTCCATCTGTGGTGCGGGGCTCAACGGGGACATTGTCACCGCTTGGCCCCTCGCTTGGCCCCGCGCGGCCATGCCACCCCCAGCCCCTGGCCTGGCTCCGCCGGCGCTGCCACCCAGGGGGACGGTGGCCCAGCTCCTTTCCTCCCAGCTCTCGCCTTCCACCATCCTCCTCCCGTGCCGTGGCTGGTGGCCAAGCTGTCACCGGCTGTCACCTCCCCGAGATGGATCTCACCTGGAGGTGGGGAGCGCTGCAAAGGGGGCTCGGTCCCGCACCCCAAGCCGGCTGCCTGTTCCCTGGTGTCTGTCGGCTCTGCTCCATCCTTCTCACAGCCTCTGCTGCCTCTACATTGCTTTTATGGCCTTAATGGCAGCAATATTTGTGCTCCCCCACCCTCAGCGCGATAACGGCTGCGCCGCCGTGATACTGCTGGCTTTTTCATCTTCCCACCGGCTTTTCCTTGGATTCTAGGGGTCCCTGCACCCCGAACCCGTTCGGGGCTGATGGGTGTTTCCACCCACGGAGTCCCATCAAGCTGTGCCCAGCAGGCTGAGCGGGTACTCTGGTTCATAGAATCATAGAACGACAGAATCATCAGGTTAGTGAGTCATTGAGTCCAACCATTCCCATCAATCACTAAACCACGTCCCTCAGCACCTTGTCTACCCATCCCTTAAGCCCCTCCAGGGAAGGTGACTCAACCCCCTCCCTGGGCGGCTTGTTCCAGTGCCCAATGACCCTTTCCATGAAAATTTTTATCCTAATGTTCAGCCTAAAAACACCGGTTGTGCTGGGGAGGGACCTCAACGCCGGCTCTGCTGCTGCGGGTGGTGACAACCCTGTGCACTCTCTTGGGTGGCCAAGGGAGCGGTGGCTGTGCCGGCACCAGGTGTCACAGGGCACCTCTCAGCCATGCCTGGTACCCAGCCCCACATCTGCCCCCGTATCGGAGGTGTTTGGGGTTCAGAGCTCATCCCCACAGGGCATGGGGTCACCACGCCGTGCCCGGGCATTGCCCCATCGCTGGCTGGTGTCACACCCTGCCCTGCCTTGGTGGGACCAGTTCTCCCTGCCAGGCTCACCCGCACAGCCCCTGGGCAGCCTCAGCTGGCACAGGGGACAAGAAAAGCCACAAGGTCGAGTCACCTTCCCTGGAGGTGTTAAAGGGATGGGTGGATGAGGCACTGAGGGACATGGTTTAGTGATTGATAGGAATGGTTGGACTCGATCATCCGGTGGGTCTTTCCAACCTGGTGATTCTATGATTATCCTCCATCATCACAAGAAAACAAGTGAGAAATAGTCCCCTCCCTGCAGGGTTTGACTCTGTTGTGATGTCCTTCCCCTCCCTGGACAGACACCCCATCCTTGGCCGAGGGGTCCCCCCTGGTTCCTCAAAGTTAAAAGCTGAGGCTATTCCAGCCGCGCTGGCCTGGCTGTGGGCAGCGGAGAGGAACGGGCACCTCCAGGCAACGGAGAGGAGCGAGGAAGCATGCAAATGAGCCCAAGCAAGTGCAAGCACGTGCTTTCCAAAACTCAATGCTGGGACATGCCCAGCTACTCTTTGGGAGGCAGAGGCTGCTGCCAGGATGGGGACAGGGTCTTGTCCCTACTCAGAAGCAGCGTTAACACCTGAGACCTTATCCAAGGTGTTTCCAGTTGCACCCAGCCCTGGCTGGAGTCACAGCTGGGATTTATCTCCTATCTCTTCCCACTGTCTCTCAAGCTCATTTTTCCTGGCCACCGTGTGGAAAAACCACGAGACCAGTTTAAACAAGAGTCCTGGCTCTGCTACTTGCTCTGCCTCTGGCATCTCCCTTTCCCATCCCCTTAACCTAGATTTTCCCTGGAAACAGCAGTGCAGGGGAAAGGAACCATCCCCCACCTCCTCCACCGGGCATCTCTCTTAATTCCATATTTCCCTTTCTATTTTTTGGATGGCGTTGTGAAGGATCCCAGCTGGAAGAGGGCAGAGATGGCTAGGAAGCAGCAGGGACGCTCGGGGCTTTGGGGTGCGACGTAAATGTCGCTGAGGAACCACGAGATCCCATCTCCCACACCCATGGGGTGTCAACCCTGCCCAGGAGAGTTCCACCACGACATCCCGCATCCCCTGTAAGCAGGCAGAGTGAATCCCCCTTCCCCAGATCTGGGCACGCAAAAAAACCTACTCACGCTGAAAACTGTGACCGCTGAGGATTCGCATCTGGGGATCCCGAGGGATTGGGCGAGGAGCTTGAGCTCAGTGGGGTGGGTGCCAGCACACACCCAGGCAGACGCCGGCTGGCCAAGCGTGGCGTCAGGCCCCTTTATCGGGAGGACATGCTGTCATCGGAGCTGGCGAAAGAGGGGGAACCAGTGGGCATCGGGATGGTGAGACCGGTTTGTGGTCACCTGGCCAGGAAGCCAAGCGGCTGCCTGGGGGGAATCTGCCAGCGTCCGTGCTTTATCCACAGCTTTATCCAGGGTGGCCGATGGCTCTGGTGGCCCCACTCAGGGTCTCATGGTGGAAGCCCACAAACTCCCAAGCAGAGCTCCTTTTCCGAGCGCTGGAGTCAAGGAAGGGGCGAAAAGCCGAGTGAAAATAATAAGAAAGGAAAAAGAAAGGCAAAACCTCCCGAAGCAAAATAGAAGTTAAAAAAAAAGAGATGGAGGAAGATAAAAAGAAAGAAGAAAGAACCATAAGCAGCGAGGTGGGTGTTATCTCGTTTCCTATCTGCCCCGTGGTTGTTGTCTGCTTGCTGCTGGGGTCATCAACCGCACACTCACGGGCCACACCTGCATCCCCACAGCAGCGCTGGGCGCTGGCACAGCCTCCCCTCCGCTCCAAAACATCCCAGCGTTCCCCACCGCTGCGGGCACGGTGTCCTCATGAAGCCCTGCGAGATGGCACAGCTGGCACCAGAGCAGGGAACACGCGGTGTCCATAAAAATCCAGCCTTCAGCACTGCAGGGGACAAAGGTGTCCCCATAAAGCTCCATAAAAGAAGCAGTTGTCACCACGGCTGGGGCCATCGCTGAGGTCATGATGTCCCCATAAGATGAAACAGCCTAAATCATGGCTAGGGACAAGGTGTCCCTACAAAACCAGATCTGATGCCACCACCTCGACCGTGGCTGTGGACAAGGGCGTTCCTACAAAGCCTCCTGGGACACCACCATCCATGTGGAATGGGGACAATGGATGCTAGACAGACTCTACGCCCTAATGAGACCACCAAAACCCCACAGCAAGCCACCCCACCTGGGGACACCCCTTCCCAGCCCTGGAAATGAGCCAAAAAAAAGGGAATAAAGCTCATGAATGTCACACCCAGCCAAGTGTCACTGTCCCCCATCCCCAGGAGGGTGGCAGCCATAGGAAGGGGCCAGGGCTGCACAGGCCCTGGCGAGGAAATGGGCAGGGAGATGGTTGGTTTGGAGAGAAAAAAGGGGATTTAAGGGGTCAAAAGGTGTGTGTGGGGGGGATGCTACCGATAAGGTAGCCACTGACCCTCTGGATACACAGAGCACATCTGCAGGGGCAGCCCATGGTCCTCTAGGTGATGCTTTATCATAGAACCATGGAATGGTTTGGGCTGGAAGGGAACTCAAAGCCACCTCTGCCGTGAGCAGGGATACCTCTCACTGGGTCAGGTTGATCCACGCCCCATCCAACCTGGCCTTGAACCTCTCCAGGGATGGGGCAGCCACCACTGCTCTGGGTAACCTGGGCCAGGGCCTCCCCACCCTCACAGCAAAACATTTCTGCCTAAGATCTCATCACAATGGAGGATGAACACCATCTCCAGCCTTGCATGCGTCTTGGATGAACCAATCCGTGCCTCTTCTGCTGTTCTCAGGATCAGTGAGTGCAGCGCTCCCACAGGATGGAACACACACCACACACACCACCAGGGAACTGTCATCTTTAATTAAAAATACAAATACAAGAGAAGAAGGGCCTGCCAAGCAGATAGTGGAGGGCAGCTACAAGCTGGGCAGAGGACATAGACTCCTCTCCACCACTTCGTGCCAAGCCTCCAAAACAGGTCACAATGCCCTGCCAAGATGGGCAGCCCCCCAGGAACTCCTTCTCCACCCTGGGGGCTTGGCTCCTCCACCCAGGGCTGTGCAAATTCATAAGGAACAACCCTCAAGGGACCTGCCAGAGCCCCAGGCTCTCCTTGGCCTCCTCTTCCTCGCTTGACTCTGTGGGTCTGAAAGCAGACATGGCACCAGCACAAAGAGGACAAGTCCTTGTGATACCCAGGCAGCAGCACTGGTGGAGTGGAGCCAAGGGAAACCTGGGAAAAGGCTCAGCGAGAAGCGTATTTACAGATGGAGAAGGTTTCAGTTCAGCATTTCTGCCCCAAGAAGAAAGCTGAGGGTTTTCCACTCAAATGTGAAGATGTCTGCAGGGCTCAGTCACCACAGGGAGCCCTGGGCCCTGTCACACTCGTCGGGCCTTTTTGCTTTTCTTTTTCTCCTCCTTCACAGCAGTGTCGTGGGCTTTTCTCTTCGCAGCGAGTTTGTTTGCCTGTGGAGAAACACCAGAGGTGCAGAGTCAGACCAGTCTGCAGCCAGAAGGCTGCGCTGCCCTGGGTCCCACCAACCCCTCCAGCTGCACGTGGAGAGATGGACCCATCTGCTGCCAGCACCCAGGCGAGGGCACAGAGAGGGAGTGCAGCGTCACTTAAAGAGCACAAGTCAAATCCTCGAGGAAGCACGAGGGGCTCTGCCCTGCCAAAGCGGAGACCACAGCCTGGCGGTGCCAGGGAAGAGGTGGGCAGAGCTTCACAGTCACCCACTTTTTCTCAATGCCCTCACCAGGTACAGAGCAGAAGCAGCAGCCCAGAGCTGGCACAGTATCAGAAGCAGAGGATGCTCCCTCTCCTCCAGGATGGGACAGACCTGGCTTTAGCAACTGTAGCCACAAGCCAATTTGGGAAGAGCTAGCAACAGGATCCAGGCAAGGGTCCTTGGTGCAGCGCAGTCCCATGCTCGTACCTCTCGCACTTTGCGCTTCTTGCCAAACATGATCTTCTTGTAGAGGTATTTCTCCCTTTTCTTCATCATCATGATAGCCAGACGCTTCTCCTCACTTTGCTGCTCCTGCTCCAGGCGCTGCTTGTCCTCCAGCCGTACCTTGCCAGCAGTCACCTTCACGGGGAGCGCCTGCGGGGAGACAGAGAACTCCGGACCTTGGATGCTGGGAACTCATCACCCTTCCCCAGGGACAGATGTTCCCACATCATTCACTGCAGGTCACAGAGGAGCCGCAGCAGCTGCCGGACCAGGCAGCAGGTCCTGAGCATGTATGGATGGTCCAGGACTCAGAAGTGTGATGGTCACTGCAGGACCCATCACAGGGACTCGGCCAGGACACCCCACAGCAAGCGGAGCCGCAGGAAGAACAGAGCTCACTCGATCTTCCTCCTCCCATCCTGCTGCTGGGCACCGTACCTTATTGCTCTGAGTCTTCTGCTCTTCCATCTTCTTTAATTTCATCTCTTCTTCCTTTTCAGACTCATCTTCCTCCTCCTCTTCCTTCTCATTGTCATCCTCTTCTTCCTCCTCTCCTTCCTCCTCCTCGCTCTCTTCCTCTGCAGAGAAACCACTGTTACCAAGGGCAGAGCAGTCGCCGGCCCCGGCACAGCCCTGCTGAGGCAGCAGTGCTGCCTGGCTCCTCTCCTTCTCTGACCTCGGAGCCTCACATCACCTGGGTTCTCTCCTCTCTGCATGGCCAGGAGCTTCAGCTTCTCAGGAGGGATGTAGTCCCCTTCCTGCTCCGTCACGAAGGGCGAGAGGTGTGGGGGCAGCAGCACGCCAGGGAAATAGTCAGCCACGGGGAGGCATATCTTGGCATTCACCGAGTCAAAAACCCACTGAGGCTGCAGGTAGTACCTGTGGGGCAGAGGGGTCAGGCTCTTTCCTCCCACAGGCTCGTAGAGCGAGTTGGAAGGGACACACAAGGCTGAAGCCCAACTCCTGTCCTGGCACAGGGCAACCCAAACGTTCACACTGTGGGGCTGAGGGAGTCTGCCAAATGCTTCTGCAATATTGTCAGGCTTGGCACCATGCCTGCTTCCCTGGGAGCTGTTCCAGTGCTCCATCACCCTCTGGGAGGATTAACCTGCTCCTAATGGCCAATGTAACCCTCCCCTGGCATCTTCCTGCCACTCCCTCGGGTCTGAAGATCAGAGCTCAGCGCCTGCTCCTCCTCTTCCTCCTGTGAGGCAGCTGCAGAGTACAATGAGGTCTCCCCTCAGCCTCCTCTTGTCCAGGCTGACTGGACCCAGTAACTTCATCTGCTCCTCACACACTTCCCCTCCAAACCCTTCCCCGACTCTGTGCCCTCCTCTGGATGCTCCCAATAACTTTAGACTCTTTTCAAACTCCCAGCCCAGCCTCTGGAGCCCACACAAAGGAGCAACACGCGTGGGACAGCTCTGGGATGGCCAGGGACACCCGCTAGCCCAGGTGGCCAATCTGGGGCCAGGCCACTTGCCTCACCCACCTGCCAACAACTTGGTTCTCCACCCTGGGCCGGTCGACGATCTGGTGGGTGATGGAGGGGTCACTCACGTCGTAGGTGGCACCAATGCACAGAGACTTGTCCCAGGAGACCTGGCCACCAAAGCACCTTCCAGGAAAAGCCACCAAAGAGTCAGGCTGGCAGGATTGGCCCCCAGGGTCACCTCACCCACAGAAGATAAGGCAGATTGGCCTCAAAATCCTGACTGAGAGGCCAGGTCACAGGGCTGCTGAGGAGCCCTGCCCACACGTACCGGATGACGAAGGCCAGTGGCTCTCGAGGCACTTCCCTGTTGAGGAAGAAGCGCAACCCTTCAAAAAGCTTTTTGTGCTTCTCAATAGCCTCCTGCTCCTTCTTCCTCGCATCCATCTGCTCCGCGGTCTCCTGCTCAGAGGAAAGTACTCAGCCTCCTCCACCAAACAGACCCTGCCAAGCCCCTCTTTTCAAAGAGGGCTCTAGGATATTGTCCCCATCCTCCTGCCAGCCCCTCCCAGCTCCACTGCAGGCCCTGCCAGCTACAGACAGGATCACCCAAGGCCAGGGCTGGGCTCCCTCACCAGGCTCTTACCCCCTCCACTGGGAATTCGTCCATCTCCACCTCGTCCTCGTGGGTTGGTGCCACTACACGGGCCAAGCTGGCGCTCAGAGCAGACAGTTTCTGCAGTGGGAAGAGACCAAGGAACAGTCATGGTGAGCTGGGGTGAGCTGGGGAAATGGGCAGCTTCGTGGAGGAAGGAGGTAGTGGTTTCTCAGAGCAAGAGGTCAAAAGACCTCCCTCCCAGGACCAGAGAGACATTCATAAGATCACTAGGTTGGAAAAGACCCATCAGATCGAGTCCAACCATTCCCATCAATCACTAAACCATGTCCCTCAGCACCTCGTCCACCCATCCCTTAAACACCTCCAGGGAAGGTGACTCAACTTCCTTCCTGGGCAGCCTCTGCCAGTGCCTGATGACCCTTTCTGTGAAAAACTTGTTCCTAATGTCCACCCTGAACTCCCCCTGGTGGAGCTTGAGGCCATTCCCTCTCATCCTGTCCCCTGTCACGTGGGAGAAGAGGCCAGCTCCCTCCTCTCCACAACCTCCTTTCAGGTAGTTGTAGAGAGCAATGAGGTCTCCCCTCAGCCTCCTCTTTTCCAGGCTAAACACCCCCAGCTCTCTCAGCCGCTCCTCATAAGGCCTGTTCTCCAGCCCCTTCACCAGCTTCGTTGCTCTTCTCTGGACTCACTCCCGAGCCTCAACATCCTTCTTGTGGTGGAGCCTCCTCCATATGTTGTAGCTCAAAGCACGGTGCTTCAGAGGGTCCCCAGCAGCCTGTGAGGCCAAGCACAGCTCCTCCCTTGGCCATCACGAGAGTGCAAGGAGTTTGGGACCCTCTCTGCCAGGTGCTGCTCCTCAGCCCCCACATACCCACAGTCAGGCCACCAAGAGTCCTCCCACAGGCCGTGGTGGTGGCAGCGTCCCTCACCTCCAGGTAGCTCTCAGAATCCATGGCGTACTCTGTGCCCTCTGCAGGCTTCAGCTCAACATCAGCCTGGCCATCGATCTGGGGAGAAACAGAGAGATGGGGATGCAGCTCGGAGACCCAGAGCAACCAAACATTCCCCCTTTCCCCAGGGCCCTCACCTTGGGTGGGTAGAGCAGGTTGAGGGAGTGGTAGAGGCGAAAGTTGACAAAGCCCAGCAGGGTAGTGTAGAACTCTGTGAAGGTGGCCATCACACGGTAATCCACATCTGTGGGGTGCTGCAGGCACACGGAAGGGTAAAGACATGAGGATGAAGGACCAGACCCGCCTCGACAGGGACAGGACCCATCCTATCTGCACAAGGAAGAAGATCCTGCCACGTTCACAGTGAGGTCTAGTGGCCACGGATCTCCACCAGGTTCTGGGAAGGGAGAGCTCTCTCAAGGCCCTGCTGCCACCCCTCTGTGAAGGGAACCGCTCGGAGAGATGGAGCATCCCATTCCTCCATGGATGAGGCCCTTGGTCCAAGGACTCTGCTTCTCCAGAGTAGGTGCACAAGTCACGGACAAGAACAAGTCAAAATCCAGCAGGGACACAGCCAGCCCCACAGCCAGAACTCAAGGGAGTGGAAAGCAACACTGGTGAGGAAAGACAGAGGTCCAGGAAAGCTGGGGACGGGCTCTTGATCAGGGAGTGCAAGGACAGAATGAGGGGAACAGTTTTCAGCTGAAAGAGGGGAGACTGAGATGAAATCATGGGGAGAAATGTTTTGCTGTGAGGGTGGGGAGGCCCTGGCCCAGGTTGTCCAGGTCAGTGGTAGCTGCCCCCATCCCTGGAGGGGTTCAAAGCCAGGTTGGAAGAGGTTTTGATCAATCTGATCCAGTGGGAGGCGTCCCTGCTCATGGCAGGGGCTTGGAAAAGGATGGGCTTTCCGACTCAAACCATTCCATGATTCTATAACAAGGGTTGGCCAAAACACTGCAGGACTGAGCCGAGGAGGCAAGATGCACAGCACAGGATGCATCAGAGGCCACAGAGGCAGAAAGCCTCAGAGCCGACCATGCCAAGCCCCGGAAAATTCCGGAGTAAAACAATCGGGCAGTGCTGGAATGGTGAACTCTTGTGTGCCAAGGATCCTGGCAAGGCACAGCACAGCTGTGCAACCTCTCCCGGCACAGTGACACCCACAGCAATCCTCTCACCCTGCCACCTGCCTGGATGGCAGAGGGGATGCAGCAGATCCACCCAGACAGAGGGTGCAGGGTCTGACTCGTCCCTTCCCGCAGTGCCACCAGCCTCATTCCTGCAGGTTAATCTTTAATTGCTGATCGAGGCACATTTTAATAATTGACGAGAGAAAATAAGGAACTGGGGAGACTGGTACAGCAAGACACCAGGGACAGGGAGGGTTGCGTCCCCCAAGCTGTGCTCTGTGCTGCAGGCTGGGTGCAGCCTTGTTTGCTCTGCAGCATCAGAGCCCCAGGGGGGCCCTCAGCCCTCCCCTAGTCTCAGGGAAGGGAGCAGCGAGGCAGGAGCAGCACAGGACCCATACGGATCCTGCTGAGCTCCCACACGGATCCTGCTGAGCTCCCACACGGATCCTGCCGAGCTCCCACCAGGTACTCACATCGTGAGAAAAGGTGTAAGGGGTGATCCAGGTGACCGGCTGCCCCAGCACCTCTGCCTGGTAGTAGATGCCCTTGATGGAGAGGAAGACCTGGCAGGGAACAGCATGAAAGCTCAGGGGGAGGAAGGCCAAGCGGACTCCCCTGTGGCCATCCTCATTGGAGAGAGCTCCAGACTTGCCTCTTGGGGCACAAACCATCATTGCTGCCTCCACATATCCCCCAGGGCAGGGATTTCTTTGCCCCATCCCTCCCCACAGAGCCCACCTTGCGCAGGGAGCGGGAGGCGATGACGTAGTTGAGGAACTCCACAGCCAGGCGCCGGCAGAGCTGGATGGTCTGGACATGGCACTTGCCCGTCCGTGGAAAGGTGGAGAAGAGGAAGCACATGGACAGGGCATCATCCAGGTCCCGCAGCGCATCTGTGAAGGTCGGGTACCTGTGTCACGGCAAGAGAAAAAGGAATCGCACTCATCGCAGTGTCCCCCATAAGCTGGAGACCCTGTGTGGGTAAGAACTAGGCACTGTGGAGCATCTGGCTTCACGTCCCTTCAATCGGGTGTCACTCCTGGGCATGGGGAGCCCACACCCACGCAGCTCCAGGGCTCAGGGCTCTCCATGAAGCCAGAAACCTCCCTCGTGAGGGCACAGCGACACCCCTGGCTAGGCGCAATCAGGTTTTAGTGCATCTGCAGGTGCTGCGTGCTGAGGAACCCCAGTAAGGACCCACCATCGCCTTCTAGGGCTTGAGGACAAGCATGGGTGGCTGGAGTCCAGCAGCACCTGGCACTCTGGGCAGATGCACGAGACTCAGAGGGAACCTACAGGACTCAGATGCTGCAGCCCCACAGCACAAGCAGCGCCCAGCACAGAGCCTGAGGGCAGCATTCGTCTCTCTGAGCTGTTTCCCTCTCTGTGCTGGCACTGCGAGGGCAAGGAGACCCGCTAGAGCAGGTTCTTTCCCTACCACAAAAGTCACCACCTCTGAGGGCACAATTCACCCTTCACCAGCCCTCCCTTTAAGGAAAGTCCCGTACGGGGAGTGGAGAAGAGCTCTCAGCATCTTCCTAGAGATATTGGAACCATGAGTGATGGGCAGGCACGTCCTGCTTGCTCAGGTGCGGCACACTATAGACTTCTCCTCCAGTCCAGAAACACCAAAACCCCCGGAACATACAGAGGAGGTGGGTTCCTAAAGAGGCACAGACAGTGCAAAGGCTCTGGAAGCCCAAGTGGCTGCAGGAAAATCTCTCACCTCTCTTTCACAATGTGGTCAAGCTTGTAACTAGGCTTGTTGTCCTTCAACCGCTCTACGGTGTTCCACTCGCTCTTCCCATACGCCTTACGGAGCTTCCGGACAAAGACCTGCAGGGGGATAAAGGGGGACATGGGGGGCTCTGTGGGGCGAGGAGGAGCCAGAGCGGCACCTTGGGCCGGGCACTCACCTTGTACTCCCGGAATTTGTTGACGATGGGCTCATGCAGGAGGAATTTGATATCCTTGAGAAGATAGAAGGTGCGGGGCGCGGTGGAGCCTTTGTTCACCTTCTTCTTGTGCTTGGGCTCATGGGGGTAGATCCCTTTCAGAATGCAGAGGCGCCTGTAATGGTGACAGCGGTAAGACAGGTGGCATCTGCATTCCCGAGAGCCTGGCCCTCCAAATACCAGCTTTTGGGAAGGGGGAGAAACCCCAAAACTCAGCAGCTTGAACCCCCAAGGCCCACGTGGCACGGTACCATGTTCCCTAAGGTAAGGGGCTACCCCGCAGGCTTTGCCTCCTGCAGTCCTAGGGGTCACAGGGATCTGGAGGGTCCAGTGAGGTCCTGAGACAGCTGAAAGTGGCACTTCGGGGTGTCCCAAGGGGCTCAGAGAGAATCCTAGGGTGTCCCAAGGGGACTTGGGGGGGTTTATCAGGATCTTGGGGTTCCCAGAGAAATCAAAGAGAGTCCTCAGGGTGCTGGGGGGTCCCAAGAGAGTTCACAGAAGTGCTGAGGAGGGAGGTCACAATTTTCTGGGGGTTCCAGAGAGGTTAGAGAGTCAGGGGAGTTCCAAGGGGCTCATAAGGATCTCGAGGTGTTCCCAGAGAAACCTGAGAGTCCTAAGGGTGCCAAGGGGCTCCTAGGGGAGGTCACCAGGATCTTGAGGGGTTCCTGGGGGCAGGCCTAGAGAGAGTACCAGGGTGATGGGAGGGTTCAAGGGGATCCTGGAGGAATTTGTGAGGATCTCAGGGGGTTCCCAAAGGTATCAGAGAGTCTTGAGGGGGCTCAGCAGGTCCCTGCAGAGCTTTGTCAGAACCTTGATGACTTCCTAGGGTGGTCAGAGAGTCCTGGGGTTGGGGAGGGGTGCGGCTATTGGGATCTTGTGGGGACTCCTAGGAGGGGTGAGGGACTCCTGGAGGAGGCTGGGGGGTCCCGGGGGGATTCAGGGGGATCCCGGGAGGGGAGGTCCCCGGGGTCAGGGAG
Organism: Clamator glandarius; assembly: GCA_033459285.1. Taxonomy (NCBI): domain Eukaryota; kingdom Metazoa; phylum Chordata; class Aves; order Cuculiformes; family Cuculidae; genus Clamator; species Clamator glandarius. The sequence continues at coordinate 59,147 of JAUNZM010001307.1, forward strand.
AATCCTGCGGGGCCCCAGGGCAGGTCGGGGGGTCCCGGGCGCACCTGAAGTCGGGCAGGCTCAGCTGCAGCTTCTTGCGTGCCCGGTTGCGGGTGATGTAGTTGGTGGCAGCGCCGCGTTCATACTGGGGAGAGACCGGAGCGTCGATTGGGGGGGCTCGGTACCGGGAGGGGGTCGTCGGTATAAGAGAGAGGGAGTTGGGCACCGGTACTGGAGATGGGGGGACAGCCCAGGGACTGGGGGACATCGGGAAGGAAGGGGCTGAGCACTGGCACCGGGGAAAGGGGGAGGTGAGAGTCTCCGTGCTGCAGAGCAAGTTTGAACACCGGCAACGGGCAGGGGAGAGCGTCGGAACCGGGGATGGGGGTGTGTGAGCAACGGTACCGGGGAGGAAGCAGTGGTACCAGGACTAGGGGACACAAGTAACAACAGTACCGAGGGAAAGGGAGTGTAGGTAGTGGGGGGTGAGCTCCGGTACCGGGGAGGGGGCAGGGGCGAGCACTGGTACGGGACAGGGAGCATCGGTATCTAGGTTCGGGGAGCGACGATACCGGGGCAGGGGCGAGCGAGCAGCGGTAGCGAGAACGGGGAGAGAAAGCAGGAAATAGCGGTAGAGGGAAGGTGAGCTCCGGTACCAGGGACACAGGCAGAGAAATTACTGGTACCGGGGATGAGGGCGTGCGAACGCCGGTACGGAGTGGGGGAAGCGGGGAACACCAGCCCCGGGGTCACCGGCCGCGCGAGGAGGGGAACCCGGGCACGGCAAGTGCAGCCCCAGCCCCGGGCCGGAGGGAACCCGCGGTACCTTCTTCTTCTCGAGGCCGCCCATGGCCCCGCGCCGCCGCCGCCGCCACGTGCCCTAAGATACTAGGACCCCCACCACCGGCGGGGCTGCCCGCGCCGCGCCGGAACCGCGGGGGCGGAGCAAAGACCTCGTGCGGTCAGGCGCGCCGAGGGCAGCCCAGCCAGGGCAGCGGGGGTCCTGTGGCGCGGGGCATGTCGGGATATATTGAGGAGGGAAGCGCGAGGCACGCTGGGATACACCGGGGCCGGGCGGCGCGGGGCATGCTGGGATATACCGAGGCGGTGTGGGGCGGGGCATGATGGGATATATCGAGGCGGAGTGGGGCGGGGCATGATGGGATATATTGAGCCGGAGTGGCGCCAGGCACGCTGGGATATACCGAGGCGTGCGGGTGCTGTTATGGGAGGGGTTGGGGGTTTGCGGCCGCCGCAGGCATGAGGTGGGGGATGCTGGAGCATTCTTGGGGTCCCCGTCCTCTAGTAGCACCTAGGAGGCTCCTACTGCCTTATGGGTGCCTAGAGCCGTCGCAGTCGCCTCAGAGCTCTGGTCCTGCCCGGGGTCCCCGTGCCCTGCTCTGTCTCCACTTGGCACCTCGAGCTCCTCCTTCCACGTTTCCCTTGATCCCCTTTTCTCTTCCCAATAAAAACTGCCTCTAGGCAAGCAGCCGCGCTCCCCCTCGGAGCACGCTGGGGCTCCATCCTTGGGGTTATTTTTAGCTATTTGCTCACGATGGGTCGTTGTGACCTGGGGGGAGGTTGGGTTCTCGCCGCTGTCTGCCAGGTCACGGAGCCCTCGGTGCCCCGGGGTTCGTGCCGGGTCAGGGATCTGGGAGGGAAGCGCAGCCGCTAGTGCCCTTATCTCTGCCTCAATGTAGGCTGCCCCGCTTCCCTCTGCTTTTCCTCCAGCCAAAGTCCTGTCTTGTTTTGCTGACTTGGCCCTGGCGTGCGGAAGAGGCCTCTCACGGCACCTCCCAAGCTGTGTTCCTGCTCTGCTTGCAGTGCCTGTTGCTCCGTGCCGAGCCTCCCACCATGTGGTGGCTGCTACTGGCCCTGCTGCAGGCCTCGCTGCCGCCCGCCCAGCTCTGCGGTGAGTACGGCTACCCGCAGCCCCGCTGCCTGCCGGGGAACACGAGACGCTGCCCGCTGCGGGGCCCCGAGGTGTCTGAGAGAACCCCCAAGAGCGAGGCTGGGGGAGGTGGGCACCGTCCTGCTCTCCAGCCCCACGCTCTGGCACGGGTGGATGGCAGCCTCGTGGAATCCCACTGGTGCTGGGTTTCTAGGGCTGAGCCCACCTCATTCTGGTGCCTCTTGACCTGCCTAAAGCCCAGAGCTGCCGCACTGTCCTGGTTCTTGAGCATAGAGGTGTCCCCTGGCACGGCAGGAGGGTGGATGCACCCGGGCTTGGGGTTCTCGGGTCACATCTCTTCTCTCTTCCTTGTTTTGGGGAGGAGACTTGAGGTTTTGGAGTTAAAGGTGGAACGTAGAGAGCGCAGGGTGCACAGCAGCGCTGGGGCTGGAAGTCATGGAGAGGAAGGAGCTGGGCTCTTCTTCCAAGTGACAGGGGAGAGGACGAGAGGGAATGGCCTCAAGCTCCATCAGGGGAGGTTCAGGCTGGACATCAGGAAAAAAAATTTCACAGAAAGGGTCATTGGGCACTGGCAGAGGCTGCCCAGGGAGGGGGTTGAGTCACCTTCCCTGGAGGGGTTTAAGGCACCGGTGGATGAGGTGCTGAGGGACACGGTTTAGTGATTGATGGGAATGGTTGGACTCTATCCTGTGGGTCTTTTCCAACCTGGTTATTCTATGATTCTATGGTGAGGATGCAGGGCTGGGGCTTGGGGTGTGCTCGGTGCCCTCCTGCCCCCTCACACTCTGCTCCCTCTCTGCGGGGTTGTGGGGGCAGAAGCCCCAGAGCAGGCGGCAGCAGTTCGGGTGCTGAGCTCCCGGCTGCTGGGGTTGGCGATGGACCTGGCGCGGGACCCCGACCCCAGCGTCTACCTGGCTCTTCGCTTGGCCAGTGACCACAACCTGCAGGAGGAAAAGCACTACCTGGGGCGGCTGCGGGACACCTTCCAGCACCGCTACGGCCGGTAGGTCCCCATGGGGACACTGGGTCCACCCCCCCTGTATGCTCTAGGGGTGTCCCCTGTCCCCGCTGACACCCAGTCCCTGCAGGAGCCTGCAAGCAGCCGGCCAGCTCCACGCCGCACCCCATGCGCAGGACACTGTGGCTACCAAGCCCGACACGTACGTGTTTGTGTCACACTGGGATGTCCCCTGCACTGGTGGGGGGACAGCGGGGGCTCTGCCCGCCAGCAAGCACTGACACGGTGGCTTGCAGGAGCGCTGAGGCAGAGTGGCCCGAGACAGGGCGGCTGGCACTGTACCTGCTGGGGCTGCGAGCCACTTGTCCCCTGCCAGAGCACAGTCACCAGCGCTCACTAGTAACGTGGCTGAAATATTACCTGGAGGAGGACTGGTCAGGTGAGAGAATCCACAGGGTGAGCGCCCACACCTGTGCCAGCATGTTCAGCTGTGGGGCTGCCATCCACTAGCCCTGGTGACACGATGCCTCGTCCCCAGGCTCCCGCCGGCACGGCCACCCCCTCACTAGTTTCTACCAGTATGGACTGGGCGTGCTGGCGCTGTGCGTCCACCGCAAACGGGTGCGGGAGGAGGTGATCCGCCGGCTCCTGGCAGCCGAGCATCATGGCAAGTTTAGGCACGGCAACAGCAGTGCCACAGGTAAGAGACAAGGGGACAGGCAGGGCAGTGGCACCCCAAGGCGGGCACAAGGGATGCAGGGTGACGCCGTGTCCCCGCAGACACGGAGGCGGTGGTGGCGCTGGCTTTCGTCTGCCTGAAGCGGGAGAAGCTGGTGGGCACCGGGCTGGCGGCAGAGCTGCGGGAGGCCACGCACCAGGTGAAGAAGAGGATGATCAATGCACAGAATGAGGACGGCTTCTTTGGCAATGTCTACAGCACCCCATGGGCTTTGCAGGTAGGTGGCATGGTGTGGGGTGGCAGGGTGGGAGCAGGGCTGCAGGAAGGCGTGGGTGCAGGTGGAGGTAAAGGTGCAGATGTAGATGTGGATGTTTGCCCAGAGAAGCTGTAGCTGCCCCACCCCTGGAGGTGTTCAAGGCCAGGTTAGATGAGGCTTGGAGCAACCTGATCCAGTGGGAGGTGTCCCTGCCTATGGCAGGGGCATGGAACTGGAGGGGCTTTGAGGTCCCTTCCAACCCAAACCATTCCATGATTCTGTGATGTAGATACGGGCCCAGATGTGGGTGCAGGCAGGGTGCCTGGGCAGAGGCAGCTGCCCTGGGACAGGGGCTGGGTGGGCAGTGATGCTCAGCACCACCAGCAGGATCCCAACCAACCTGAGGCCACTGCCCTGCCACCTCCCTTTCTCCCACTCTCAGGTCTTCATTGCCACCAACACGTGCCGGACACACTCAGCGTACAGCAGGGCCATGGCTGCTCTGCTGGAGAACCTGGATGCCTTCACCACCACCGCGACCATGGCCCAGGCGCTGCCAGCACTGCACGGTCGCTCATACCTGGACATTGGCTCCATGCATTGTGAGGAGGAGCTGGGTAAGAGGGGCACGGGGAGCTGGGATGGGGTTGGTGCAGATGGCATGGCAGTGGTGGATCAGTCTCCATCCATGCCGTGATGGTTTCCTTCTTGCAGACACGCTGACACCTATTGACCCTGCACCGCTACTCGAGGCATGGGGGAACATGACAGTGCGGTTGGTGGTGGAGTGCCCTGAGCCACAGTGTCACCAAGGCCGGCTCTATGACCACCAGGTGCCTGCACCTGCTGGCACCTCCCTCCTGGATGTGCTTAGAGCAGCTGCCATGCAGGGAAACTTCACGTACGTGGTCCAGCGGGCCGGGATGGGGGACCCTCTGGAGTCCTTGGGTGTCACTCGTGGTTCCCAGCGCCCTCAGCAGCAGCCCTGCCAGCCTCTCACTTTTTCTCCCACCCACCAGGTTTGAGACCCAGGAGACCCTCCTGGGCCCCTATGTGACCAGGGTGCTGGGGCTGGAGGCCCAGCAGCAGAAGAGGAGCTACTGGCAGCTCCTCACTGCCCCCAGCACCAGCCTGCAGATGGGTGAGTGATGGGTGGGGGTCCTGGGGGCTATGGGCAGTCCCCACGGCCAGTCTCCCACCCTGGGATGCTCTTCCCTCTCTCTGCAGGTGTCGCCGAGTACAGACCTCATGACGGGGAGACCCTCATCCTGCGTCTGACCCACTGGTAGAGGGCAGGCGGGTGATGACAATGAACTGCCTGCCTTGGGCACAGGACCTGCTTGCTCCCTGGCTCCTGCTCTGTGTGCCCCAAATCCAGCTGGGAGGAGGAGGGGGAACAGGCTCTGTCCTATGAGCATGGTGGAATGGAAGCACCCTCCAGCCTCAGCCCTGCTTGGGAATTGGAGAAGAATCATGGAATTGTTTGGTTGAAAAAGGCCTTTGAGATCAAATCCAACCATACCTGTCAACTACTAAACCACATCCCTGAGTATCTCATCTTACCTGTCTTTTAAACACTTACAGGGATGGTGACTCCACCATCTCCCTGGGCAGCCTCTGCCAGGGCATGAAAACCTTTTCAGTGAAGAAATGTTTCTCAATATCCAATCTAAACCTCCCCTGACACAACTTAAGGCCATTTCCTCTCATCCCATCCCTTGTCACTTGGGAGCAGAGCCCAGCACCCACTTCACCACAATCTCATTTCCAGGAGCTGCAGAGAGCAATGAGGTCTCCCCTCAGCCTCCTTTTCTCCAGGTTAAATGACCGCAGGGCTCTCAACTGCTCCTGGAACCCCTGAGCTCCAGTCCCTGGATGGACACCCTGCATCCCTCATCCTTGGGGGGGCATTCCTGACCCAGGCACCTGCATCTTTTGGAGAGAGGACCACATATCCTGCATCCCTGGGTGGGCACTGGGCATCCCACATCCCTGGGTGGATGCCCTGCATCCTCAGGTGAACACCTGGCAATGCCACACTCCACAGCCCTGACTGGACACTCCATATCCCTGCATCCCCAGGGGGGCACCCCACATCCTGCACCCCAACATATCCAGGGCAAGCACCCCGCATCCTGTCCCTGCCCTCTGGGCAGGCAACCCACATCCTGCATCCCAGCATCCCCAAGCAGGCACCCCATATTCTGCATCCCTGGTCCCCGCATCCTCGGGCGGGCACCGCTCACCTAGTACTCCCGGCGAGGGACCCCGCATCCTCGCATCCCCGTTGGGTTCCCCGCACCCGTGACGCGGTCCTGGCGGGGCGGAGCCTCTTTCCATCCCTCCCTCTTTCCTTTCTTCCCTCCCTCCCCACCGCCGCTCCCTTCCACAGCCAAACTTTCCGCTCGCTCCCGGCCTCCGCCGTCGCCTCCCTCCCTTCCACCCGTCGCTCCTGGTGCCACTGCCTCCCGGTGTCGTTCCTTCCCTTCCTTCTTTCTTCCCTCCCTTCTTTCTTCCCTCCCTCCCTCCCTCTTTTCTTCCTTTCCTCCCTTTTTCTTCCTTCCCTCCTTTCATCCTTCCCTCCCTCCCGGTGCCCATGTGCCTGCGGGCACAGCCGGGCGATGCCAGGGCGATGCTGGGCACCGAGAGCCCCCCCCGACACGGCAAAGCATCCCTGGGACCAGCGAGGGGTTCCCTGGTGCCCTCGCTGCCCATCACCGTGCTGGTGTGGCTGGGCACCGGTTCCACTTTGGCCACTCTCAACCGCTGGATCTTCGTGGCGCACGGGTTCCGGTACCCGGTGCTGCTGTCGGCGCTGCACATGCTGGGCGCGGTGGCCGTGGGGTACCCTCTGGGCTGGGCACGAGCACCCCGACGTCCCCATCCCCGCACCAGGATCTACCTGCTCAGCGTCACCTTCTGCGCCAGTGTGGCCTTGGGCAACCTGGGTTTGAGCTACGTGCGGCTGGAGGTGGCCCAAGCCGTGGCCGCCACCACACCGCTGGTCACCCTGGTGCTATCGGGGTTGCTGGGCTACCGGCGGCATCGCCCGCTGCAGTATGTGGCCATGGGGCCCGTGTGTGCCGGGGCCGCCTGCAGCATCGCCGGAGGGCTCCGCTGTCACCAGCCCGGCTGCGCCTTCCTGCTGGCCGCCACCGTCCTGCGCGCACTCAAGTCCATCCAGCAGAGTAAGTGCCACTCGCCTGTCTGTGTCCTGCACGCCCGCCTGCCCTGGTATGGCCCCAGTGTCACCCCAGTCCTGCCCTGCTGTCCACTTTATTGCCTCCCTAACCCTGGTGGCACTCTGGCACCCACTGCCCATCCCGGCACAGGTGCCACTCTGCTGTCACCCTGACACTGGTGGCACTTTGCCCACCAGTGTCACCCTGCTGCCCATCACAGCACCAGTGCCACTCTATTGTTACCCTGGCCCTGTGGGTGCCACCCTGGTGCTGGTGACACTATTGTCACCCCAACCCTGCTGGCACTCTGTCCTCCAGTGCCATCCCAGGCCCAGTGCCACCCACTGCCTCCCTTGACCCTGGTGCCACCCCAATTCCAAGGCCACCCCTTTGCCACCCTAGGCCTGGAGTATCACCTGCTGCCCACCCCAGTGCCACTTCAATCCTACTCTGTCCCTGATGCCACCCCAGTGCCACCTCTGCCCATCCTGTCCCTGGTGCCACCTCAGTGCCACCCGAACCCTGCCCTGTGCTTGTCCTGATACCACCCCAGTGCCACCTCACGCCCTGTCTGTCCCCCTTCAGGCTGTGCTGTGCTTCTTTTCCCAAGGTGACTCTGGTTTGTCAGTGAGGAGCAGGCTCCTTGGTGTCCCTTTTGTGGCCCTGGGGCACCGCTGGCTCTCAGGGACACTGTCCCCTGTCCTAGGGGTGGCAGCAACTTGGCCTGGTACAGGGACACCCCAGCTGCCCTGTCCCCTTGGACTCTCTGACCAGCGCTCTAGGCTACTGGGTGCCCTGTGTGTCCCTGTGCCAAGTGGCATCGTCCCCGTGCCTGGTGACTCCAGCGTCTGTGGTGCCACCTGGGCTGCGATGTCCTTGGTGGTGGCAGAGAGGAACAGACTGGTTCGTTTTTCAGCTGGGAAGGGAATATTTCTTCCGGCTGTCCTCAGGCACTCTTGAGTTGGGCACTGGTGCCATCCCCAAAGTTCCTGGGTCACTGTGGCCACCTGAGGGACATCACTGCCAGCCCCCACCCTCTTCCCTCTGCACTTGTGGGACATGGAGAGGCTGAGGGGTGCTCCACTCCCCCAAGACACGGCACCCTCAGTGTCCCCTGAGCCCGGCTGCACCTGCTGTCCCTAGATGTCTCGGAGGGGACATAGGGACACAGAGGGGACACAGGGACCGGCGATATGTTCAGAAGTGTTGCTGCCAACTGCAAAATCAGCAGAAAAAAATAGGATGTGGGAGGTGGGTGGCATGTTTGCTCCAAAACAGGGTGGGGAAACTGCCCCGTCCAACCTGCTCTGGGGAACCCCCAAACCAGGCTGCTCTGCAAACAACAGCACCCCTAAACCAAAGCACCTGTCAAACCAGGGCAGCCCCAAACTGAGACACCCCCCAAATCAGTGCACCCCCAAATCAGAGCAGCCCCTGAACCAAGGCACCCCAGAACAAGGGCAGCTCCAAACCAGGCCAGCCCCTGAAACAAGGTACCACCAAACTGGGGCAGCCCCAAACCAAGACACCCCCAAACTGGGGCAGCCCCTGAGCCAGGGCTCCCCCAGCACCACAGAAGGCGCTGCCTTCTATTTCCCCCTTCCCAGTGACAGCTGGGATTTCTTACCCCCTTGAGCACAGAGTGGGGTTTGTGTCAGCTAGTGGTGCATAGCCGGCCTTGGTGACACTGGGTGTCCCCCCTGGGGTGGCCGTATCCCCCTGACTGTCTCCTCTCCCCAGGTCTGCTGCTGCAGGAGGCCCAGCTGGATGCCCGCGCCCTGCTCTGCCTCACCTCCTTGCCCAGTTTTTGCCTGCTCTTCGGGGCAGCCATGGTGCTGGAGCTGGGTCTCTCCTGGGAAGGCGTCCTACGCTACGATGGCAGCCTCTGGGCCTGCGTCCTGCTCAGCTGCTTGGGCTCCGTCCTCTACAACCTGTCCACCTTCTGCATCCTCTCCCTCACCTCTGCCCTCACCGTCCACGTCCTGGGCAACCTCACCGTGGTGGGCAACCTGCTGCTGTCTCGCCTCCTCTTCGGCAGCCACCTCAGTGGGCTCAGCTACCTGGGCATCGCGCTCATGCTAGCCGGGATGTTCGTGTACCACCAGCCGGACCTCATTGCGGCACGCTGGGCGGCACGGCCGCACCGGGGGCACCCCAGGAGGGAGTAGGGGTCTCGCCGGGGATGGAGAGGCTGAACACGGCTCTGTGGGTGCACACGTGGGCTGGCGTGAACGGCTCGGTGTCCTTAGATGTGCCAGTGTGCACGGCCCTGTGTGCACATGTGTGTGTTGGTGTGCACATCCTTTTTCTGGTGTGCACGGCTCTGGGTGCACTTGGCTGTGCCATTGTGCATGGCCGCGTGTGCCAGTGTGCACAGCTCTGGGTGCACATCTCCTTTTCTGGTGTGCACAGCTCTGTGTGCACGTGTGCTGGAGTGCGTGGCACTGTGCATGTGGATGTGCTGGTGTGCACAGGCTCTTTGTGCACATGTGTTGCTTGCACAGCTCTGTGCACACATATGCGCTGCTGTGCAAGGCACTGTGTATGTGCAAATGTCTCAGTGGGCACAGTTCTGTGTGCACACGTGTGTCTGAGTGTGCACAGGTTCTATTCACCCATGTGTTGATGTGCCCAGGCTCTGTGCACACACATGAGTTGATGTGCGGAGGTCTGTGTGCACAGGCTGTATTCACACCTGTGTTTTGGTGTACATAAACTCTGTGCACGTGTGTGTGTTGACGTGCACAAGTTCTGACTGTGCAAGGAAGTCTGTGCACAGTTCTGCGTGCACGTGGACACGTCTGGGTGTGCCTGTGAGTGAGTCTCTGCATGTGGCTGTGTGTACACGTGTGTGTTGGTGTGTGAAAGCTCTGCACGTGCATCCCTGTGCACAGCCACACGCATGTGGGTCAGTGTGCATGGGCTCTGCGTGTGCAAGCAGATCTGTATGCCCACAGGCGTGTTGGGGTGCACAGCCCTGCATGTGTGCACAGGGCCTGTGTGTGCAAGTGCACAGCCACGTGTGCACAGCTCAGTGAGGGGGTATGTGTGCAGGTGACAGGTACTGGTGTGCACACAGGCTTGGTGCGGGTGGGAAGGTACCTGCAGAGGGGTGCAGGTGCGTGCACTAGCTCTGTGCGTGTGTCCCTGTGAGCTAGTGGGCTAGACACACTCAGGGATGTGCGTGTGCACATGTGTGTGCGTCACTACTCAGCTCTGCTGGCTGGAGAAAGCCCAGAGCTGTGTTCACGCGTGGCTCTCATGGTCAAACAAGGCACCCAAGGACAGGGTGGGTGAGTGTCCCCTCTTTTGCCCCCAACCCCGCTGTGTCGTGCCGATTCCATGGGGCTGTGGTGGTGCTGCTGTCATTGCCATTGTCCCCACTGCGCCCTCCTGGTCACCTCCGGCTCCGCTCCCATCCTTCCCACTTTGCCATGGCTGGAGCTGTGGACCTGGCAAGAGCCCAGCGAAAGGGACAGCTGGGCTGCAAGCACAGTGCATGCTCACCTTGGCCAGGGGACACCCCATGTGCGTATGCCTTGGCACCGATGCCAGCACACGTGTGTGTGCGTGCCCTGATGGGCGTAGCGGCACACAATGTCCGCGATGGCTGCACTGGGGCTAAAGGACCCAGGTCTGATTGCACTTGTCCTGAAATAAAGCTCTATTTTTGTTGTACTCCACTCTCAGTTCCTGAGGCGATCTCACACCCAAAGCACACACTGGCAGTGTGGCAGAAAGGGAGGAACCACCTAGTGTAGGGAAGGGAAACAGGCACAGAAATATCTTGGGAAGCTCCAGCTCCCTGAGGGAAGCCAAGGCCATTGCACCCACCATGGCTGGTGTCTCCATGCCCTGGTGCAGGGAAAGCGTGGTTTAGCAGCTCTGGGGCTGGCACCGGGATCCTCACTGAGGACACAGAGGGACGCAGTGACAGGGAGAGGAGTCACCAGCCACATGTGTCCAGGGAAAGGCCAGTCCTGCTGTCCCAGGGCAGCATGACGCCAAGGAGCATCCTGTCCCCTGGCATCACTGTCCGGCTCCGTGACTCATGTCAACCCTCGCAAGCACAACCCGCTCCCCATGGAAACTCCCTCCCTCCTTCCCAAACAGCAATTTTCTTCCACTCATCAGGGTGATGAGTTTTGCAGCTGCTTTCAGAAGTGTCCTGGGTATGGCTCCTTGCCCACACGTGGTGAAAGGAGGAAAGCTTGCTGGGCTGCCATGGTCCTGCTGTGCCAGTGTCAGTGCCACCCTTGCCGGGCTGCCCCAGGACTGCAGCTGGAGCAACGCCCACCCCGCAAAGGGCTCAAAAGGCCCTGAGTTAGCAGCAAGTGGCCCTTGCTGTGGCCAGGATTGTGGCAGCCACCACCTTATTTGCTTTCTGGGTCCACATTTCAGAGGCTTTTCCATAACAGGAGGGTTGAAAGTTGTTTTCACTTTGCCAGTTCCTTCCAAAAGGCAAGTCACAGCACGGCTCCGGGATTGGAGGAAACTCTCCTCCCAAGCTTTCCCGGGACGTCCCAACCACACTCCTCTGCCAGGGGGAGGGAAGAGTGGGACCACAAACCAGCCCACCTGTGGCATTCCTGGGTTGAGGAGCCCTTCCGTAGGAAGCACCCACCCATCCTGCCCCCCTGCCTCATCTGCTGGCACTGGGGTCTGCCTGGATCCTGCCAGCATCTGTGGCTTTGCTGTGTCCACCTTGGTTTCGTGGTGCTGACCCCGTGCCCCACTGGAGCCGAGCTGAGCATGGAGACCGGTATGGACCAGATGCTGGGCACAGGGGTGATAATGGGGGCTCATATGCTACTGCTGAAGGGCCTGGCAGCGGCAGGTGGGCTGGCCTGAGGTGGTGGCCCCCTCTCCGGGTATTTTGGGCCATGATCTCAGCTCAGTGGCATCCCTGTGCTCCAGCCCAAGGATCAGGTTCCCCATGGGCATGGGCAGCTACCCACGTGCTGGGTCCAACACTGCTCTGGCTGAGCTGGAGAAGGGAAAGGCGTCCCAGCTCCGGTTGCTTTATGGGTGGGGGAGCAGACTGGGACATCCTTGTTCCAAGGGAAATGCCTCTCTGGAGAGCAGACCCTTTGGGCCAGCCCCAGCAGGAGCAGGAAGGATGGGGACGGCCCTCACGTGGACACGTGTGTCCCCAAGCCTTGGTCTCCTGGCAGGCAGTGGCTGCCTGGCCCCTGCTGGATCCAGTCTCCCTTACCAGCATCTTCTAACCACACCCGGGGATGGTGACTCAGCCACTACTCTGGGCAGCCTCTTCCAGTGCTTAACAGACTTTTCCATGAAGAGATTTTTCCTAATATCCAATCTAAACCTCCCTATGCGCAACTTGACACCATTTGCTCTCATCCTATCACTTGTCACTTGGCAGAAGAGACCAACACCTGCCTGGCTCCAATCCCTCACATCAGGTGGGCTGTGGAACCCCTCACACACACCAGCCTAGGGTCCCTTTCTCCCGCCTGAAACAGGTCTGTTTGTTATTGCCTTTCCAGACAGAGCCACTGGAGCTGAAAACTCCATGCTGGGATAAACCAGAATTAATACATGGTTTGCTGCTGAGCAATGCCAAAGCGTGCCCAGATCAGCCTTCCAGTCTATAACAACACGATGACCTCGCAGCAATGATTCAAACTGACATCAGGCTTCCTCTTATTGCTCCCATCTTGACTTCTCAGCCCACCAGGAGTAAGTGAGGTTCCTTCCAAGCAGTGAGCAGCTCACCCAAATAGCCAGAGAAGGCCAAGGAACATTCTGAAAAAGCAGGTGAGGTAAGAGAAAGGGTCAGAGGGGAAAGGAGGACATCCTTGTGTCTGTCCCAGCTGGGATGCTGGAGTATGCGCTCTTCCCGCCCCCTCTGGAATCCAGCAGATGACTGGACTGAGGGCTGCTGTTTCAAAACTCAAAGTCAGATCACAGTTAAGAAAAACAACCATTGGTAATGCTCCAAACATCCTGACTCACAGCTGGGTTCTGTCCTGGGTTAGAAGCACAGTTTGTGCTGGAATAAAACAACAGTTTCTAAACACGTGGTGGTTCCAGAGTTACTGTCAGGACCCGATACAAACGACGTGTGAGAACTGACTGCATGGCTCATGCTGTGTTGGTGTTATTTATAGTAAACCCTACTCCTCGCTGGTTGTATCACAAATCACCTGTGCTTTCAACAGCAAAGACTTCAGGCTCCACCCCTCCGAGACAGGAACAGTTTATTTTCAACACTCCGGCATGAAAATAAGCTGGAAGAACTCCATTTGGAAGAACTGCCATTGGCTTTCCCTTGCCAAGTAGTCACAGCAGCTCATTTGTACTCAGAGCAGGACCATCACTCCTACTTCATTTTCATAAACATTGGTAACATCCACGATGGAGAACTGATCACTGGGACCCTGTTGGTGCCAAAGAGATTATACTCGTAGTGGATGACCTGTAGCTAGAAGCTCCAACCTAACTTTCTCAAGCACATCTTCCTGCCATTCCCTCAGGTCCTGTCACTGGCCACCAGAGAGAAGAGCTCAGTGCCTGCTCCTCCTCCTCTCCTTGTGAGGAAGATGCAGAGTGCGATGAGGTCTCCCCTCAGTCTCCTCCAGGCTGAACAGACCAAGTGACTTCAGCTGCTCCTCATACAGCTTCCCCTCTAAACCCTTCACCAACTCCATGCACTCCCTTGGATGCTCTCTAGCAGCTTCACATCGATGACTGTGCTGATGTGGTGGGTTTCCCAAACCAAAGACCTTCTGAGTAACCACCGAGTGTTCCCAGCAGGATGGGATTCAGCTTCTCACAGGCATGTGGAATTTGAGAGAGTGACGCCATTCCCTCTGGCCTCTACGGCGCTGTAGCTTTTGGTGTATTTCAAGTGTCCTTGAGAAATGTTCATCTAACTTGTTTTTAAAACCCCCCAGTACAGGAGATGCTACAGTTCCTCGAGGTGCACCCCCTGGAGTTTCCGCTGTGGGAAGATGCTACGAGAACAGTACTGCTTTTAACACCAAGTGAGAGCTTCTGGACTTGGTCCAGACACTTGCATGTTACCACGCAACACCCAGCTATTGTTTGAATGCTGCCTGGAGCCCTCAGCTCTGTCAGCAGTGAAATTCAGCCAAAAGCACGCCTTCCTGTCTCATTCCCCTCCACCTCTCAGCAGTCTGGGTGGCAGCAGACCTGCCCTCCAGGGCATCTGAACTCTTTGGGACACGTCTGATCTCCGCATCATCCCAGGGTAGTGAGTCTCAGTGTTTAATAATGGGAAGAAACAGCCCCTTTAGTTTGTTTAAAACCTGCTGTCAGGGCAAATTCACTGTGCACTCCAGTTCTGCTGTTATGAGAAGCAGTAAATGATTGCTCAGTCATTGCCTCCCTGTTTTGTGATTTGGGTCCTTTGTCCCCCCTCCATCAGCCTCCTCCCTGATGCTGCCAGCCCAGGAGCCGTTCATCCCCGTTGCCACAGAAACAGCTAAATCCATCCATCTCCCTGATGGTGCACAGGGTTCGAGTGGTGCCTGGCACCCTGAGGGGAGCAGGGATGTTACTGCTTTAAATTGGAAGGGGGAAGATTTTGATTAGACATTAGGAAGAAATTCTTCACAATGAGGGTTGCCCAAAGAAGTGGTTGCCCCATCCCTGCAGGTGTTCAAGGCCAGGTTGGGTGGGGCTTGGAGCAACCGGGTCCAGGAGGAGGTGTCCCTGCCCATGTCAGGGGGCTGGAACTGGATAACATTTGAGGTCCCTTCCAGCCCAACCCATTCCATGATTCTATGATCCACCAGGCAGATCAGAGGCTGCGACCACTGCAGTCTCAGCAGGCAGATGCTGATGAACACCACACTCTGGTCTCTATGCCCCAGCACCCTGGCTTCTCGTCTCCAAGAGCTGGTCTCACGCTGCCAGCAGCTGACTCCAGAGGGTGCTGCTGGCTGAGCTACAGGCCCTCTTCAGCCTTGCTTCTCCTGTCATCCTGCTTCCAGCCTGATGAACAGCGCCTCCAGCACCCACCCGTTTTTCCCCTTTTAAAAGCCAGTTTGCAGAGCTCCCAGCAATCCTCCTGCAGCTGCCTCCTCAGCAAAGTCCTCACCGCAGGGCTCACTGGTTTCTATCTTTTGGTAGAACGGAACTGAAGGAACGGTGCTTTGATTGGGAAAGGCTGCCCAGCTCCATGGGGAGCCCCAAGGGGCACCTCTTGCCTCTGGAATGGGAGAGGCATGTTTCTCCTCCCTGCAGCTCTGATCTTGGTGCGTAGAAAAAACCAGACTGGGTCTGGGCAGAGATCTGGGCCCTTTCCGCCTGCCCTGAGGCCAGCTCTGCAGCATCTCTGGTCTTGTTCTATGTGCATGCTGCATCATCATTATCCTCTCCAGCTGCAAGACGCTGGTAGAAGACACAGCACGAGAAGCATTAGCTGCTGCCTGCCGTCTTCATGGGCTCCCACAACCATGGATCATCCTTGTAGCCCTCCTGGACCCATTCCAACAGTTCCAAATCCTTCTTATGCTGAGGATTCCAGAACTGGACACAATCCTCCAGATGAGGTCTCACAAGAGAGGAGTAGACGGGCAGAATCCCCTCCCTCGACCTGCTGGCCACACTTCTTCTGATAGGAATGGTTGGACTCGATGATGCAGTGGGTCTTTTCCAACCTAGTGATTCTATGATTCTTTTGATGCAGCCCAGGACAAAGCTGGTTTCTGGGCTCTTTGCAACAGAGATCACACCGAATACAAGGTGTTCTCATCTCCATAGCATGATCAGCACCTGGAAAAAGTGTTTGAAAGAAAATATGCTGTCAGATGGACATGCTGTCTGAATTTCAAAGAACACAATTCCTTAGACGAAACTGAACTCTTAGCTTAAATATTCCACTTTCTGTAATAGTAACAACTTCTTGTATCGCTGGGACAGTTGTTCTCAGGGGATAAAGTTTATTTCCCAGCTTATATTTGGAGTTTGAGCCCTCTGACGCAGTGGGAGGCGCCCCTCCCCACGGCAGGAGTCGAACTCCAAAGGCTGTGAAGTCCCTCTCGCCCCCAAAATGGCGGCCCGGCCCCCGCCTCTGATTGGCCAGAGCCGCTGCCCATCAAGACAGGGACTAATCGCCATTGGCTGAGGCATGAGGCCCCGCCCACTGGTTGCTTAGCAACGGCGACGCCGACGGGGACGGGTGCGCTGCAGGGAGCGGGCGGCCTGGGACCGGCACCGGCACCCCCGGGGTCCTGTCCACGGGAATCGCTTCCCCCGCAGTTCCTGCCTCTCGCACGGGGTCCTTCCCGCTAGGAATCCCCCTCCTTGAACGTCCTGCTCTCCCACAAGCTGGGGTCCCTGTGCTTCCCCGCTGCCCCCAGGTCCCCCGAGAGGATCCTCGCCTCCCACCCGCCTCGCTGCCCTCTTCCTCCTCCTCTTGCCTTGTCCCCCCAAGCTCAGCCCCTCAGGCACCCAGCTCCCCTCTCTCACCCTGTCCCCCCTCCTTGCTCCCTCCTCTTGCCTTGTCCGCCCCAGTGCAGCCCCCAGGCACCCAGCTGCCCTCTCCCACCTCGTCCTCCCTCACTGTCCCCTCCTCTTGCCTTGTCCCCCCCGCCAGTGCAGACCCCGGGCACGCAGCTCCAATCTCCCTCCACAGTACCAGGCTTGGAAGTATGGAGATCCTAGAATCATAGATGGGTGTTTCACACCCCTGTCCTCCCCTCCAAGGTGGCCCGGGGTCCTGCAAGCCCCTTTCTGCTCTCCTCCTGGAGTGGCAGAGCTGCAGTCTGTGCCTTCCTACTGAGAAGCAGTGGGAGCGTTCTCCACAGCACCCTTCAAAGCCAGAAGTCTGTTCCTGCCCTCCCTTCCCTGGGATAGAGACCAGTTCTGGTGCATGACCCCGTGTTCTGTCCCAGGGAGAATTCCCCTGTAAACTGAAACTCCCGCATTTTCCTGAATTACATTGTTTCTCTAATACTGACACCACTTTTCCCTTTTAGAGATAAAATCCAAGGAAGAGTAAGTGACAGCAGCAGCAGAGATGTTCTTTGACTGAAGCTTGTCTTATGTAGATGTCACGTCCTTTCCAGACCTCAAACTACTCAACTCACAAGTGTTTAACTGGAGCCATGGCAACAGATGGGCTCCAAGCATCATCTCAGGATATGAAGCGAAGACAAAAGCCCCTGGTGAAGTGTATGGGAGCTCCAGAGATGACAACAAGCACATTAAACACCATGAAGATGTTAGAGCCACGTCAGTTAAAACCTGATAGCGTGGAAATGGAAAGAATCATAACTGTCTTGGATGAAACAATTGCCAAGCTGGAGATGAGCAGTTTGATCCCACGTATTTACACCTCACTGGACAGGTTTGCCGATATGCTGGGACCCGAGATCACAGAAAACCTGATGGAGCATCAAAAGCTCTCAAACCAAATGGAGAACCTGCTTTCCAGCTTGGAAGAAGGGGACACTGTGAGAGCTCAGGAACAACAGGTCTGTCTCCGCTTGCTAGAGCAACGACTGAAGTGTTCTGTTCGAAATGTCCTGAGGCTCCTGCTGGACAACCCTCTGCTTTGCTATACTCTGAAATACGGAGGCTGGGAGAGAGGGGAACCAGCTCAAGTGTTCATTAATGCCTTTGGGGAGTTCAGGACTTTCATACTTGGAAGACTCCTGACTAGTCCTGTGGAAGAAGAAGAAAAGATTCAGCTCATGGATGACATCTCCCTTCGGATTAAGAAAAACACTGAAACAATCACAGCTTTACAGGAAGAATTGGCAGCAGCCATCCAGACTCGAGAGGAGGAGGTATGGTATTGTGGGAATATGTTTCCTAACAAAGCGTTACTGAAGGAAAACTTTGCTAAGCTGAAAAATGATCTGTTTCTTGCAGTTACATAAAGTATTTCTAAACCAGCTCCTAGATTTACTATAATGAAAAATGCTTATCGCGTGCTTGGATTTTTTTACACTTGAATTTGGCATGTCCTGAACCTGTTCTCACCAGCCAACTTGAACAACACAAGTCCCCGAGTTTAAAAAGGAGCTGCAGGAGAGGCACAAATTGCTGCAGTGGCATTTTGGCAGGGCTGCAGTGTCAGCTGCCAGCACGAGACTTCATTCATTGTTGATCAAATGATGGAAAGTCATACCAGGGAGAGATTGCTCTGATTAAAATCCATTTTTAATATCTGCTCTGCCTTCACTCCTGCTTAAAACTAACGCTTCTGTGATTTGCAGCTCTGTAATACCCTCTGCCTTAGGGCACTTGTGATTAATATGCAGTTATAGGAACTCTTCCTTGTCTTCTGTGGAGGCCACTGAGGTACAGACAAATAAATGGGCATTTCCCAGGCCCTCACTGAGAGTCCATGGGCTGTGCCAGCTTCCAAGCCCCTGAACTCCTGACAAGCAATCCTTTGTTTGATGCATATGCTCTTCTTTCTCCTTCCTGCAAAAGGGGTCCAAGGGGAAGCTTTTGTCCTGTTCTCACTGCGCTGAATGGTACTAACAGAGACAAGGGCCTGCTTTCCCCCTCCCCTCTGCTCCCTGGCGATCCATGAATCCAGACACTTGGGATTTTTATGTGCCATTTGGCAGGTTGTCCAAGGCATTATGAACAAATCTGTTCCGTGGTCCCAGCTGAGGATTTCTCTCACAGGCAGCACCCTTAGCTGTGTCCTCCAGGCAGTCACTGAGCCTAATCCAAAGCTTGAGGGAGCCACAGCTCGCTCCAGGGGCTGTGATTGTGGCTGTTCCTCAGGTGGCAATGCTGGTGGGTCTCAGCATGGTTTGTTCATTCTTACCTTTATTAATAGGTTCATGGAGGGGCAGAGAGGGAAGCTTTCCAAATCACCCTGTGTAAACCCGGCTCTGTTCCTGAAGCCAGCAGTGGCAAGACTCTGTCTTCTGAGATCTCCACCTTTGCAAAAGTGCCTGACTTCTCCTGTCCACCTTATGTTTTACCTGGGTTTCTCAGTGCCATTCCTTTGTCTCATTTTCTGGATCTAGATTCACAAGAAGGACAATGTGATCAAAAACCTCAAAACCAGCATGCGAGACCTGACCAAAGACTACAAGGCTGACATCCAGCAGATCAAGCAGGAAGGAGAAAAACAGCAAGAAGCGGAGGTGCAAGCCTCGCAGGCCAAGTGTGCCATGCTAGAGCAGGACATTGCGGAGCTAGGAGCACAACTCAAGGCACTTGTGCTGGAGCACCGAGCATCTGAGGTGGCGCTCAGAAAGGTAAATGAGAGGGGAACTCTACAACAGGAGATTTAAACCCTTTTGTAATGCTGTCAGGTCTGGCTGCTCCAAGTACCAACACAACTCCTGCGAGCTGCTGGCAGGATCCACATGATATTTGTCAGATTGTACCTGCTCTGTCCTCATGCTCTGCTGGTTCCAGTGGAAAGGAACCCTGCAGCGACAGCAGGGAAGTGGCCTGTTCACAGGGCCTCCTCCTGTGCGCTGACCTAGCTCTGGAAACACACAGCGCTGCAATGCCACATGCTAGAGAGGCTGTGGTCTGATCAGAAAGCAGAGCAGCAAGGCTACAGCAAAACAGGAAAGGTGTATGGCAAGAAACAACGGATTTGGTGCAGGGAAAGCAGAGCAAACTTAATACTGGATTATATAAAGCCATATTTTAGTGTTGATTGTAGTATTCCAGGCTGAACACAGCCAGTCTTGGGAGCTAAGCAGTTCCCAATCTGTCTGGCACTTTGCTGGAGACTCAAGCCAAGGAATTGGGTTGTGCTGAATGAGGTGGAAATGTGGGATTATCACAGTGCCAAGCAGATACAGAAAGGAAAAAAGAAGCAGTAGGCAGGCCTGGGCCTCTGCAACAACTCTGCCCCATGCAGAACATGTTGGTGACACAGAGCACAGGGAATCTACAATTTGAAAAAAAGCATTCCCCTCGCCCCATTTTGCTCCTGCTGGGTGTTTGCTCCAAGCAAACACTGGTCATGGGGTCCTCTTGCCCTGGATGCTATAGGTCAGAGTGGCATTGGGGCTGGGCATTGACAAAGCATCGAACACAAGTTGGAGCTGCAGTACAATATCCAAAATCTACCCATTTACACCTGCCTTAATGCAGTGGCTTGATCGGGCTGTTTCATCTGAGGCTGAAGGCTCCTGCAGTATTTGTTGGCGAGATGCTCAGCTCGTTCTAATGCTCAGGTGGATTTACTGCTCACAGAGGTCTCCCTCCTCTGCTTAGTGCATCCTCCAGTCCTGAGTGGCCCAAGACTCTACTTGTGGTCAAAATAGCTGAGGTGTGACCTCGAGATGGTCTGGGACATCCTGGGTCAATGTCGCACAAGAAATGGTGTGGCACTTGTGATGGGCTCCAGCTCATGATTCCATGGAGCACAGATGCAGCAGCTTGGGGTGAACCTGGTCGTGCTGCAGTGTAGCAACTGTTATACTGCTTGTTTGAAAAGGCACCATCTTTTGAGTAATTTCTGTCCCACTCTTCCATTTTAGGTTGCCCCAGTTTGTCGATGAGTTGCCACATTCCATCAGACGCGTTCATTTCCTAATGCACCTTTCAGACACATTCCAATCCCCCAGCTCCATCCTGTAAACCAAATAAGGCCCTTTTGGCCTCGGGGAATGTCCCATGAGAATCCCCAAACCAGGGCAAACAACATATTTGTCTGCTGAAGGAAGCTTGCCACAAGGAGGTGTTACATTCAAATACAAGTGCTAGGGCTCAAAGCTAAACTGTGTTCTAACTCAGGGGACCTTACGCCTGCAAGGAACCTGTCCCATTTTGTCTTTCAGAGGAAGTGCAGACTGGAGATGGAAATTGTGAACTGCATGCAGAAATATGATGCAGATATGGGAGAAAAACAGGTATTCAATTTAAAGTGCTTCACTCTCCCATTATGTGATACGTTCAGGTAGATTTCTGTCCAAACAGACATGTGGCTTTCACACAGGAGGCCATAAGAGTGAGGGGCAGTTCTCCATCCAGTAGAGGCACAGGCTTTAGAAGGAAAGGTATCTCTGTCCTGCCCCCATGTTGAGTTCTCTGCTGCTTTGACTACGGGAAAAGTTACATCCACTGCTAAATCCTGCAGTATCTGGATTGCCTCGTTCTGTCAGACATGCCCACCTGATGCTGGGGAACAGAGCAAATGCGGAAGGGGCTCTCACCAGCACTGTGTGGTCAGTGCTCTCAGCACTCTGAGCTGTTTGCAAAACAGGGAGAATTATGAGAGTATTTTTTCAGAGGGATGTACAGGGACTAGCTGCTGAATGCCCTCAAAATCACTGTACCTGGTATCTGCTGTCTTTCTAGGCTGAGTATGAAGAAATTAATGCTGCCTACAATGAGGAGAAGGCCCAGCTGTCCTTGCTGATGGAGAAGCATGCTTTGCTTCTCCAGGAGTATTCCCAGATTGAGGAGGAGCGCAGGATATGTCAGGAGAAGAAGGAACAGGCTATGAAGGAGCTGGCCACCAAGAACCGTGCTGCCACCCGCATCCAGGCCTTGTGGAGAGGCTACCTGGTCCGGTCCCTTTTCAAGTCAAAGAGGAAGAAGAAGGGCAAGGGCAAGAAGGCCAAGAAATAAAGCATAATATGTGCTTTCTCTTCTACTGGCAAGCTGCTGGCTCTGCTAGGACTGAGCTCCTCCAGACAAAAGTATTAGACATGAGAGAGTATTTGCATTAAGATCTCCAGGCTGGGGCTACCTCTCATCATTGGAGTACAATGAAGCATTGGTGTGGAGACATGTCTCATCACTCTGGGTCAGGCCCTGCTGCTTCTGCAAGGAGAAGGATGTTTCAGAATGAAGGGACAGGGTGAGGAGCGTAAATTCTTAACTTGTTGCCTTGTCTCCTTGTCTTTGCTCTCCTGGTCCATACCCTGCGTATATGCCAGGGCCCCACTCTGTTCTTACTGAAGATGGCAATAAAATAATTCCTGGGGGAAGAATAAAGCCTCCATCTGACAGTTTCTCCTTATATGGCTTTGAGAGACCATGCCCTTTTCTACAGAAGGAAGCTGCAGCACCACTGCTGCTCGATGAGAGAAGGGAACAAGTTCTGACTGGACATCACCCCCAGCACTTAGCAGTAATGCGATCAGGGAGGATCAGAACAGATCAGGGCGATCAGAGAGCAGTGATCCCCTAGGGCACAAAGGGAAGGGGCTATGGGGATGCAGGGATTCCTGGCATTTGCCAGGTCCCTTTTGCATGGTGCTGGGCTTGCTGTGAGTGGGGATCCCCTTTATAAACCCAGAGCCATGACAGAGGCGGGGAGGGCTGGAGATGAGGCAGGCAGGGTTGTTGTGTGAGCTGTGCCTGTGCCTTCCCCCAGACCAGCACTGCCACCCCTCCTGACATCTCCTTATAACCTGAAATTGAGAAAAAAAAAATAACCCCCCCCAAAAGTATTTTGTTTAGAGATGAGACATTGCTTTTATAATCTGCAGGGTGCCAGGTAGAAGATCTTCCACAAATCTAGCATCCCCTACTGAAGACCCCAAAGGCCTATTGATACAAAATGCTCAAAATCCCACCTAGCTAATACAATTGTTACACCGCAATTCATTAGGTTACTTGAACGCAAAATTGCTTATTTCATTTTCACATCATTCTTTACGTTAAGGATGCCCGTCACTGTCAGAATGGTGAAGCCCTGGCAGAGGCTGCTCAGGGCAGTGGTGAAGTCTCCATCTCTGGAGGTGTTTAAAAGACAGGCAGACAGGGTGCTCAAGGACCTGGTTTAGTAGTGGACAGGTGCGGTTGGACTCATTGATCTCAAAAACCTTTTCCAGCCAAACAATTCCATAAGACCATGATTCAAACAGCACAATCACTACAGGTTGTGGGGTCCACATAACCTCCATGTTCTCCTCCAATGCCCTGCCATGCAACGGGCTGCACGGCCACCGCCACGGCCCACCTGTAAAGCAGGTGTGTGTGCAGTGAAGCCACAATCCCTGCGGGGGCCCTGAAGAGGGGTCAAGGGCCAAAATGGCTGTGGGAGAGGAGGAAGGGGGGAAGCGCGGGCTGCTCCCGCCCCGCCGCCAGGGGGCGCCACGTGACCATAGGCCCGAGTCACGTGATCACAGCGTGCCTACCTGCGTCACGTGATAGCGCCACGGCCTCCCGCGTTTGCCCCGTGGCGCCGCGATCACGTGACGGGGTGTGTTTGGAGGGGGGAAAGGCACGTGACGCGCGGGCGCACCCCCTGGCGGTGGGGCGGGAGCAGCCCCGGCTCTCCTTTGTCTCGTGACGGCGGGTGCCACACCTGGACCCTTGTGTCACGTGACCGCGACATCCTCAGCGTTAGTCATCCGCCCCGTCCGGCCCCTGCGTCACGTGACCGCTGCCCTCCAAGTGGTCGTCGTTAACCCCTCCAGTCCCCGTGTCACGTGCCCTCGGCCCCAAACTCCCGCCCTCCACGCGTCACGTGACCCCCTCCCCCGCCGCGTCACGTGGTGGCGGAGCCGCGGGGCGGGAGCGGGGCCGCCGGTGCTCGGGGAGCCGCGGCGTCTATGGGGAAGGCGGCCGCGCTGTGTGTCGGCAGCGGCAGCACCAGCGGGCTTGTCTCCCTCCTCAGCGCCGTCCCCTGCTTGGGCTGCCAGGAGCTGCCGGCCATGAGCGCCGAGCCGGGGGGACGGGGCGGCGGGGGGACAGCGGCGGGGGCGCCGCCCGCCGCGCCGGGCTCCGACACCTACAAGGGCTGGCTCTTCAAGTGGACCAACTACCTGAAAGGCTACCAGCGCCGGTGGTTCGTGCTCAGCAACGGGCTCCTCAGCTACTACAGGTACCGGCGGGGCGGGAGCGCTGTCTCCGGAACGCCCGGTACCGGCGGGGAGTTGGGGCTGGAGACGTTCCCGGGAGCGGGGAGAGGCGGGTGGGACCGGGGCAGGAGCGAGGGGCGGGGGTGTTCCCGTTCCTTGGCCCTGGCTGGAGCCTCGCTGCTCCCGGTGCCGCCTGGCACAGGGCTGGCATCCCGGGATGCAGGCGTTCCCGTTCCTTGCCCTGGCATGGGGCTGGCAT
The DNA here is from genome assembly GCA_033459285.1 of Clamator glandarius. Classification (NCBI taxonomy): domain Eukaryota; kingdom Metazoa; phylum Chordata; class Aves; order Cuculiformes; family Cuculidae; genus Clamator; species Clamator glandarius. The sequence continues at coordinate 83,114 of JAUNZM010001307.1, forward strand.
CCCGGGATGGGATCGTTCCCCTTCCTTGGCCGTGGCTTGGAGCTCCTGGTGCTGCCTGGTACGGGGCTGTCATCCCGGGATGCAGGCATTCCCGTTCCTCAGCCGTAGCTCGGAGCTCCCGGTGCCGCCTGGCGTGGGGCTGTCATCAAGGCAAGGGAACATTCCCGTTCCTCGCCCGTGGCTTGTAGCTCCCGGTGCCCCCTGGCATGGAGCTGTCATCCTGGCGGGATGCAGGCACGGTGAGGAGGCTGTGGGACCACAGACCAGGGGGTTGATCCAAACCAACGTTGTCTCTGTGGATCCTCTTGCGTTCCTCTTGTCAGCCAGGTGGTGAAACACCAACACGTTGGAGGGTTTTGGCGTTTCCATCCTTCAGGAAGGATCGTGGTTATTCCAGCCACTTGGAAGACAAGTGCTTTGTTACCTTCAGCATTGTGGAGCATGTGTTGGTTGTATTTTGGGATGTGGAAGCAGTCTGGGTTGTTGAATGTGGTTAGAGCTTCATGAGTGGATCCATCCTCAGTGTTCCAAGCCCAGGAGGAGGAATTCATAGGGAAGCCCATGTTAAAGCTGTTTTTCTGCCTGGCACAGGTAGCGGGTCAGATGCTCAGTGATGTGGTTGTCTACTTGAAGTTGTTTAACCCCAAACTCCAGCCAGGAGAACAATGTTACCTCACAGTGACCCAGCTCGTTGCTTTCTAATCCTTCCTGGCTCCTGTCTGGAGCCGGACCAGCAGGGCTGTGAAAAGGCTGTCGGGGTTTAATGCTTCTAACCATGTCAGGGTATTTGTTCTGCATCAGTGCCAAGCGTGTCGTGACCAAACAAGTGGTTTTCTTCACTTCTTTTAGATTAGAACAAGGAGGTTTATTTTAAGACCATTTGATCTTGTTTAGGCTGAAACAACAAACAGAAACGCCCAAGGAAATGATTCGAAGCAGCGTGGGAAGGAGCTGAGGTTGAGGTACTTGATGGGGCTCTCACCTGCAGCAGTGGCTCGGAAAAGCGATGCTGGAGGTTCTTGTGTTGTCTTTTCATCACTGGGCTTGATGAGAATCAAATTAGTTTGTTTAGGAGCTGGGAGGACAAAAATATAGCACAGAACGTGTGGGAAACCTTTTCTGAAATGGCAAAAAGCCTCCATGGTGTCTTCAGTGCTGACTCGTGAGGTGCCACCTTGAGATGCTGGTCACAGGGGGCTCCTCTTAGGCTTGGGTAGATGGGTGTTTTGTTGTAGTACGGCTTCTCACTGAGAGTAGGGGCGAGGGAGCTCCAGGAACCAGGCAATGTATTTTCAGTGACCTCCTCTGAGTGAGGACGCTGCTGGGCAACAAGGGGACTTCTGCTTCGACTTCAGGCAGAGGATTTGGGAGATAACTTGCACAAAGGTCTCGTGCAGTTCTGAGCCATGTGTCTCGCTTTCTGCTGCGTCTGTCAGATCATCCCATCTCCAAAGATGCATGGCAGAATTTTCCTGTTCTGCCCTTGCTGCTAAAGGCTTTGCAAGTCATAGGATTGTGGAATGGTTTGGGTTGGAAGGGACCTTGAAACTCATCTGGTTCCACCTCCTGCCATGGGCAGGGACACCTCCCACTGGATCAGGGGCTCCAAGCCCCATCCAACCTGGCCTTGAACACCTCCAGGGATGGGGCAGCCACTGCTTCTCTGGGTAGCCTGGGTCAGGGCCTCCCCACCCTCAAAGCAAAACATTTCTGCCTAAGAACTCATCTCAATCTCCCCTCTTTCAGCTTCAAACCATTCCTTCTCATCCTATCCCTGCCCTCCCTGATCAAGAGCCCCTTCCCAGCTTTCCTGGAGTCGCTTTCAGTACTGGAAGCAGCTCTAAGGTCTCCTTGGAGCCTTCTTTTCTCCAGGCTGAACAACCCCAACTCTCCCAGCCTGTCCTTATACAGGAGGTGCTCCAGCCCTCGGATCAGCTCTGTGGCCTCTGGACTCACTCCAGCAGCTCCATGCCCCTCCTGTGCTGAGGGCTTCAGAACTGAACAGTTTTTTCTTTCCAAACGGAGTATTTGAGGCCTCCTGTATTGTTGTGAAATCTGTGAAGACATCAAGCCTTCCTGTCAGCAAAACTTCCCTGCAGGCTTCCCTTCTGCTTCCCATTCCGTACTCTGAACCTGTGGAAAATGGTAATGGCTGAGTAATTCTTGGTGACTTTCCTCTGTGATGCCCTCTGGACTGAGTGGGTTTGGGAACTCCAGGAGCCCCACAGCAAGGTAGCTGGACCAATTTGGTTGCCCTCAATTCTTCTTTTCAGGTTATTTTTTTGGTTACGTTTTGTGGCTGCCTTGGGAATCTGCAGCGCAGAGGTGGTGCTGGGGTCGGAGTGCAGGTCAAGTGGGTTGCAACTGGTCTGCTTGACTCGCTAAGATCACAACTCTCCTCCTAAACTGCTCTGGCAAGCTGCCGCCTACAGATTTATCGTTATCTGTAATTAGCGTGCCTGTATGGGAGAATCCAATCACCTTGAGCAGATAAGTGTTTTCAAGGAGATTAGAGAGGATCTTCAGGTGAGTATTAATCAAAGACTGGTGTTGGGTCTTGTGATCCGTGCTTCAGATGAGTGATACCTTCTCTAAGCAGCCTTCTCCTGTTTGGAAGAGCTGGAGTTTGGTGTTGTCTCCTTGGGGTTTGGTTCGTAGTGTGTTCCTTGTGGGTCAGATTCCTTCAGCTGCCCTTTCTGTGGTCATGGGATGTCATGGCTACAACAGTACCAAAGGGAGAAGGAGAGAAAACTTAATGCTGTGTGAGATTTGGTCGCTGCGAAGTAGAACTCTTCTTGCCAGAAGGCAGCCTTGGCTCCCCTCACTGCATCTGCTCCTGGAGGAGTGATGGGGTGAGTTCAGCTGCCGTGTCTGTGTAATCCTGCAGCTCCATTCCCTGGAAAAGCTTTGTCTCCCAGAGCAGCATTCTTCACCAGCTTTGTTTATCCAGTGGTTAACTCTTGGTTAGCCTTGCAGGGTCTTGAGTGCAACCCAGAGGGGTTTTTCCTGCGCTGTTTGCTGAGACTGCAGCTGAAACTGCAGGAGGTGAGCGCAGGCAGGAGCTTGGAACCACTGCTAGTACCAGAACTGAGGGCTTCCAGGAGGGAGTTTGGGAGTCTTGGGTCCAGTGTCCACTGGATGTGGGGCCACCCTGTGACTTTGCTGAGGACTGTGAGCTGCTGAGGTTTGAATGTCTTGGAGGTTTGAGATTACACAGCCCCTCCAGGCCACCCAATGGTTCCTTGTGTCTAGCTGGTACATTGTGAAATGAGGAGTGGGAGACTCTTGGAATGGTTTGTGTAACAGGCTGCCCCTCTGCAGATACAGGAGTACCTGAATGCCCCTGCCTGTCATTCCTGGGATGCAGGAGCGTGTGGGCTCCAAAGACAACCCTGCAATTGCACGGAGGCTTTGAGCTGCTTGTTTTTAAAGAGTGCTTTAGTAATTCCTGTTCCCAGTCATCTTGTTTTCACATGTGTCTATACAGTGCTTTGGGGTTGATCACTGCTCAACATTTGCCTGATTTAGAGGAAGCTCCTCTGTGCTTTGTGGCTGGGGACACGGTGCTCGTGCAGGGCTCAGCACGTCAGAGCAGCACTTGGCGCTGCCATGGTGTGAGACGAGCGATGCTGGTTGCCAGGCTGCTTGTGCCAGGCTCGATTGCTCTGCTCCCGGCTCAGAGCTGCTCTGGGGGAGTTGGGCTTGTGTGGCATCACACAGCGACTTCCACTGATGCTGTGGGAGAGTGTGAGATGCAGATCGCGCTCCTTGAGGCTGTTGTCATCACGTTCTGATCGTTGGCACTGTATAAATCCTTTACGTATGTGCCTTTGGTTGTAACATCACGCCAGGCTCTGTTTGCTGGTTGCAAACGGCCAACAAGAGCTATGAACTGTCTGGATTACAGCTGGTATCGCTGTTTCAAGGTTGATTGCACCATGAACTTTGAGATGGTGTCACTTGCACTGCAGTTTTAGTCCCTGGAGCTATTTGTGGATGTGAAGCACATTTGTGGACTTGACTGCTGGGATGCTAATGGGAGAGTAAATGCCTATCACTCATTTCTGGGCTCTGTTGTTCCAGCTTTTCTTGCTGGAGAATACGAGGGTGCAGTTGTGCCTTTGCTGTAGCCTTCCTGGGTCACTGCTCCAGTCCTGTGGTGCTTGGGTCCTGCGCTGCTCCCACGCGTTGCTGGTAGCTGCTGCTCAGCTCTGCCTTTTGCAGCTGAGGGCTTGTGTGGGCTGGCGGCTGCTTTGTGATGGCTTTGCTGAGAAGCTGTGATCCTTTGGGAGGATGGTTTGTCGGGGTGGTCCTTTGGTAGTGCTGCCAGGCAGGCTGGATTAGCAAAGGCTCATTTCTTCTCACCCAGGTGTGCAGAGGTAACAGGCATCGCCTGCCTTGCGGCTGTAGCTCCTGTTCCTGTCGTTTCCCAGGGTAACTTATTCAGTCCTGATCTCTTTGGCTCCAGCACAGGTCTAAGTTTGTGCTTTGTGGTCTCTGATGCCCATGCTGAGTCAGTGGAGGAGGAGCTGATCTCCGTGGTCAGAAGCAATGTGAGAAATCTGCTGTGGTTTTCCTCGCAGTATCCCTTCTGGCCTGCCTGCCTCCCTTCCCAAGAAAAGCTCCCAATCAGTGAGACCTGCAGTGTTCAGAGCACTGTAACTCCTCAGGGAGGTGGTTGAGTCACCTTCCCTGGAGGTGTTTAAGGGACGAGTGGACAAGGTGCTGAGGTACATGGTTTAGTGTTTGATAGGAATGGTTGGACTCGATGATCCGGTGGGTCTTTTCCAACCTGGTGATTCTATGATTCTGTGGTTCCCTTCCAAACAACTTGGACTTTAGTTATGTCAGTTGGTTTTCATGTTGCAGCAGGCTGGGCTGTTGGGTTGCGCTGTTCTATATTGTTTTGTGCTCACACGAAAACTGCATTGTAGCTGGGGAACTTGTTTGGGTGATTTTAGGTGACTCAAATATGCAGTGATATTGGAGCCCTCTGCTTCTTGCAGGTGTCTTTGGATCTCTTGCTGATGGCCAACAACCCAGGTCATCACCCTGAAACGTGAATTGCCCCCCAGCTATCTGATGGCCAGCAGCTTGCGGGGCTGTGGATCCTGAATCCTTGTCGTAGAATCATAGAATAGTTTGGATTGGAAGGGACCTTAAAGGTCATCTAGTTCCAACCCCCTGGCCATGGGCAGGGACACCTCCCTTTGGATCAGGTGGCCCAAGGCCCCATCGAACCTCGAACACCTCCAGGGATGGGCAGCCACAACTTTCCTGGCCAACCTGTTCCAGTGCCTCCCTACTCTCGTGGAGAAGAAATTCTTCCTAATGTCTAGCCTGAATCTGCCCCTCTCCAGTTTATACCCATTGCCCCTCGTCCTGTCACTACAAGCCTTTGTAAACAGTCCCACCCCAGCCTTCTTCTAGGCCCCCTTCAAGTATTGGAAGGGTGCTATAAGATCTCCTCAGTGCCTTCTCTTCTCCAGGCTGCCCCCTGAACAGGATAGTGCTCCAAAACCTGATCCAACAGGAGGGGTTAAATTTCCCTTCAGTCCCTCATTATGCTGTTCAATTATTTTAATTGTTCCTATGGCACTTTGGCAGGGATCGTGCTGTATTTTATATCAGCCTTTGTTTGGTTTCCATCGAAAAGCTTGTTTAATAATTAATTACTCAATATTTCTCTGTCTGACAAGGGCGGGCAGGGAGAGTTAAAGCCGGAGGACGAGGAAGCTGGATGTGCTGGATGTGCTGCTGCTGTTGGGTCAGCGATTGCTGACTCAGAGGCTGCGCCGGGTGCCAGCGCGGAGCCTTCGGGCCAGGGCCAGTCAGCTTTGGAATTAGAGATGCCAATTGAAACCCTGGCACTGTGGCGCGATTCCCTGGGAGAAAAGCAGGACAGATCTGCTCCCTGATCCCATCCCAGGCGCTCCTTCAATTCACTTCACCTCTGAGCATCTTGAGAGCATGGGGTTGGGATGTGGCTGCTGCTGTCCCACTGTCCCAAGCCTGCTTGGGCTGAACTGCATCTCTGTCAGCGTTCCTGGTTTGATTTCTTTTCGCTCTTTTAGCTCTTTCTGCTTTGGGATATACATCCCTGCTGTGACTCATGGGGGAGGGCTTTCAGTCCCTAAAAATAGTTCAAATTCCCCCAGTCTTTCTGGGTGATGAGTGCTCTCTGGGCACACGTGGCTGTTCAAAGCTGCTTCTGCTCTGCGTGTGGAGGTGGATATGGTGAGGTGGGAGTCTGTGCCGTTCTCTCCTCCTTCTTTAACAGAAAGCAGGGATTGTTACCCTGCTGTTTGTAGCCAGAGCGGGTTCCTGCAGAGCCCTGTATCAGAGATGGAGCAGGGCAACATCGTCCTTGGCCCCATATCACTGCTTGGTGCATAAGATCGTCTTACTTGGTCCTTGTTAATTGGTGTGGATACCTAAATACTATAGCTGCGGGGTCATTCAGAGAGCTGCAAAGTGTTTCTTCCCTTGGCATCGCTGTCACACATGATAACAGGGACTTGTTGTAACCCCAGATGGGCAGCAAAGCTGCCTTGGGAAGGCACTTGGCCTCCTGCTGCTGGGGAATGTGTTCCCATGACTTGCTTCAACCTTCAGGGATGCTCCCTGTGGTGTTTGGGCTGTGAGAGCAGCCGTGTTCTCAGGACTGCGGCAAGGAGCGCTTCCCCAGTGCCTTGGTGCTCTGTCTGTCACTCATCTGCACGCGGAATTCATATTTGTCCCAGCAGAAAATAGCCATCCCAGCCAATCTGCTGGTTCTGTGAGCCTTCGCAACTTTGAGTGTCTCTTTCTCTGTGAAATGAAGTGATGGTTCCCAGACCAAACCTCTTCCAAGCCTTCCCAACTGTGGTACTGCCCTCAAACTGTTTTCCCTGGAACCTGTTTTTCTGAAGGTCACCTTCCAGTGGGTGAGGGATCTACCTTAGCCTCTCTGGTCCCTTTCTTTCACTCCATGGGAAAAGCAATAAAGAGTTCTGTTTGGAGTGGAAAACATGGATACCAGCTGAGTTTTAAGTCTGGAGGTTGCCTTGCTGAGGTATAGTAGGTTGTCCTGTGTTGCCCTGTAATCAGCCAGTTTTATTCCTGCGTACAGCCTTGAGTTGTCACTGAGTGCCTTTAGAGGATGCAGCACCATGTCACGGCACAGATCAGGGCTGTAATTACAGGGTTGGAGTGAATTCTGCTCCACATCTGAAGCCCTAGGCTGCCTTTGCAGTGCAGCAATGAAACATCCTCTGGCTGCTCGTATCTAATATTCCCCATTCTGTGGATGTTGCAGGTTAATATATTACCTGTCATCCCTGCTGTAGAGACAGCACGAAGCACGTGCCCTGGGAGTGAGGCTGATTCCATCAGGACTTTCACATTGATTCTCAGAGCACAGAGCCTGTAAGAGGCTTAATGGCTGTGAGGGTCAAATTCTGCCCTCGGTGTGGACGGGGCCCTGGGAGATTTAGGGAGAAAAAAAACAGTGGATGCTGCAGGAAGACGGTGACGTGTTTGTAGCACAGCACTGGGTACGCAGCACCAGAGATTTCTTCTGCAGCGCAGCAACTCTGCTGCTCCCTGGGTGTCTCGGGGTAAGGTGTGATGGTTGGAATCCAGTGGGTCTCTTCCAACTTGGTGATTCTATGAATGGGACTGGGAGCTGCGTAACCATCAATGTGGTTTGGCTTTGATGATGATGTGAACTTGGTCTGAGGGGTTTCCATGATGAAGGTTTGCAATTCCTGTAGCTTTAGGAATGAGGATTTTTAGAGAAACTGGCTTAAATGCTGATAGCAAGCTGGCGTTACCATTCCCTGGAGCAGGTCATCACCACAGGTACGGAAGGAACTGTGTTTGTCTTGCATTTAACGCACCATTCTTGAAACATTTTGCTGTTTTTTCATTTGCTTTTTAAAGGCAAAGTCCTTTGTCCCTTGTGTCCTGAAGTGAACTTCACTGTCACCATTGGGTGTGTTTTTAATTTACAATTTGTGGTTTATTTATGGACCTGTTGTTTACCTGCACTGCTGTCTTTACATAGAATCACCAGATTGGAAAAGAGCTCTGAGTTCAAGTCCAACCATAATCGTTACATACAACTAACCAAGTGCTGGTAACCCAAGAGGAGTGTGCATTTGCCAGCAGAAATGTCTTTAGAGATATTCCCTGCTCTGACAGGACTATGGGATAAGGTTTTATTGGTCAGTGTTGTGCTGCTCAAACCTAGGATCGATTCCTTGTGCTTTGGTTGGCAGAGGGTTTACGTGGCTCCAGGTCCCACATCATCCTGGGAGCTGGAGCTGATGGCGTGTGGAAGACTAGATGGAGAAAGGTTGTTAGGTGAGCTTGTGCCTCCTCCTGCTATTGCATTGGTGAGGAAATGAGCTGCAGCGCATCAAGTCTTGCATCAAAAAACCCTCTTGGCTTTCCAAGGTGAAACTGGAGGAGCTTTGGAGGCCAGGCAAGAGTCGCAGGTGAATTATTGATGCCCAGCTTGCCTTTTCCCCTCCTGCTGAACTTATCCTCATCAGATGGAAGGAGAACAGTAGGAAAGCAGGACCTACACCTGCTGTGGGACCGGCCAGTTGAGATGAGATGGGCTTTCAGGGTGGTGGGCTTTGCTTGGCCTTACAAAACTGCCTTTCACCCTAAAGGTTCTTGCTTTAAGTGCTGATCAGAGAAAATGTAGAGAGGTTTTGCACTGGACAAAGCCAAAGACAGCAGCACGGCAGTGTCGTGTGGGGTCTTGAGGGTCAGTTTGTAGCCTGGGGATGGAAACCCTGCAGAAAGGCTTAAAATCACTGTCTGATTCAGTGATTGAAATGAGTGGAGGCACCTTTTATCTCTTTAACATGACCTCAAGTGGTGTTTCTGCTGTACCAGATCTCTACAGAAGGGATCTGCTCCTGTGTGCAAGTGTTGTAGTTGAACGGTTTAGTTTAGCCTTACAACTAAGCATGAAGACGATGTGATCTAGCTTGCTTATTCACAAAAAAGTGTTTTACTGCTTTTTTTGCCTGATGTGTGCTCGTTAATGTGCTGATATGAGACCATGGGAAGGCTTCTGCAGTTCCCTGTTACAGCATCCACTCCACCACCTTCCTGGGCAGCCACTGCCAGTGCCTTAGAACCCTTTCCTTGAAGAAATTTTTCCTGCTATCCAATCTAACCCTCCCCTGGTGCAACTCGAGGACATTTCCTCTCATCCCATCGCCTGTCACTTGGGAACAGAGCCCAGCACCCACCTCAGCACAACCTCCTTTTCAGGAGCTGCAAAGTGCGGTGAGGTCTCCTCTCAGTCTCCTCTTCTCCAGGTTAAACAGCCCCATGTCCCTCAGCTGCCTCTCATAAAGCTTGTTTTCCAGCCCCTTCCCAGCTCCCTTCCCTTCACCAGACACGCTCCAATGCCTCAATATCCTTTCTGGAGTGAGGGGCTCCAGACTGAACCCAAGATTCAAGGTGTGAGTCAAGGACAGTGGCTTGGAATGCAGTGCTGCTGCTGCTTTAGTAGATGTGAACCTTGCCTGCATAGAGAGGGATGGGCTGGCAGTTGATTCTTCTTGGGATGGTGTTTTGGGTGGCTGTGCAGAGGCTGTGCTGCCACCAGCAGAGCAGAGAGAAAGGAGGGTAGCCTTTGGACCGTGCTGAAGCACCTCCAGTATTTCTGCATTCAAAAACTCCAAGCATCTTATTGCGCCACGGCAGTTTTCTTGCAACACAGTTCACTAAAATAACACCAGGAGTCTGGGTTGAGGCATCGGGGAAACTCGCTTAAAGCTGTAACTGCTCCTTGTCCAGGCAAGAGCAGCCAGAGCAGCCCTTGTGGATGGCCCTGCCTGTAACTCTTCTGTTCCTGGAAACCTGTGGTCAATATCCATAGGATTTTGGTAGGAAACAGAGCCCTGAACGCTGATCCTGATGGAGAACGTTGGCAGGACTCGCATCCCCAAGATACATTTCTGGAAGCACCTGTCTGTGTGCTGTATGGTTGTGTATTCCGTGGTGTCCTCAGCCTGGGAGCAGCCCAGCTGCTGTGCTGGGATTCACTTCATGAAGGTCAATACAGGAACAGTCTTGCCTGTGCTGGCTTGTTGTTCAGGAGTTTTGTGTCAAATTATAGTATACAATATGAATTATATATATTAATGCAATATATATTACTGATAAAACAGCATATATGATAGAGTATATAGGAGTTCTGCTGCAAAAAAACCTCGAGACCGTCCCTGTAACTCCTTTTATTTAATGAATTAAGAAAACCTACTTCTATCACTTTCACAACAGCTCCCTTCTGAGCTGACACATGGCAGCCGCCAACACTCAGAGCCATTCTACAGTCCGTTTTCTGAAAGGTTGTTGAGGTTCCCCATTGGTTTTGCTTTCACATCTTCTGTCCACACAAACTGGGTCCCTGTGAGTACCACCTGGACCTTTGGGATCTCTTCACTGTCAGACTCGGTCAATGATGGAAAAGTTTCCGTTGTGGATTTTTTCTGTTTTGCAAGAGACTGGATGTTCGCTATTCATTCTTGCACAATGACATTTTCCAAATGAGGGCAAGAAAACGTCTCTGTTTGAACCCACATCCACTCTAACAGTGAAGCGATCAACCTGAGCTGCATCTCACTGATGGGTCAGAATATGTTCAATACCCATCTCTTCCTTCCCACTCTTGGTTCCTGAGCTATAGGGTTACTTTTGCTTTTTTGGGTTGGACCTTTTATACACAACCCCCCTAAATTCAATACCTTGCTCTAAGCATTGTAAGTTTTATGTAAGTCTCATCCTTGATTGGCCTAACTGACCCTGATGAGCAGCGTTCATCTGAGCAGGGTGATGACAATGACAATGTTCTGATGTTCATGTTCAGCAGAGCATCAGTCGCTGATGCTATGAGGCTGTGAGCTCTTGACTTTGCAGGTGAAGCAGCCGAAATGTCAGCCCTGCCCAGAAGAGGTTGGCCAAGGTCACTTAGGCATCTACAGGACTTCATCCAAGAGACACATCAGCCTGAATCACTGGGCAGTAAGCAGTTAACTCACAATTTCTCTTTTAAAAAATGCTCTTGGTGTCTTCTGCACTGAAAAGCCAGCTGCCAAGTATTTTATTTTTGGGAAGTGTGAAAGGAATGGGAAAGATCTTGCACTGTCACACTGCCCCAGACACATTGCAGGCATGCTTTGAGTTCATGCCTGCATCTCCCCCTCTGTTTCATCATTTCTTATGGAAAAAACTGCTGTTGGCTTGGTAGCTGTGACCCTTGCACTCCTCAGGATTGTGTCCTTGAGGGACCGTTGGGGTTAATCAGCCTGGAGAAGAAAAGGCTGCAGGGAGACCTTAGAGCAGCTTCCAGTACCGAAAGGGGCTCCAGGAAAGCTGGGGAGGGGCTCTTGACCAGGGAGGGCAGGGGCAGGACGAGGGGGAATGGTTTTGAGCTGAAAGAGGGGAGATTGAGATGAGACGTTAGGGAGAAATGTTTTGCTGTGAGGGTGGGGAGGCCCTGGCCCAGGTTGCTCAGAGCAGTGGTGGCTGCTCCATCCCTGGAGGGATTCAAGGCTAAGTTGGATGGGGCTTGGAGCCCCTAATCCAGTGGGAGGTGTCTCTGCCCATGGTAGGTTGCTGGAGCTTTTGGAATTTGTCCCTTTCTTGTACATGTTTGTGGCTACCAGTACATACCCTGAGCCAAGCTTTTATCCTTGTGAACTACATCATGCAGCAAGTTGGAGAGGAGCCTATGTGGGAGGGAATGTGGTGCTTTCAGAGTACAGGTGGTCTTGGTGCTCTGGGATGCTCCTGTGGGGACCCTTCTGGCCTCACTAGGGTGTTTTCCCAAGCAGACACGCTTTGCTTTGCTGTCCCTGCACTGAACTCCTTTAATTCTGCCTTTGTTGGAAGAGGAGGAATGAAGAGGAGGTCGGAGAAAAGCTGCAGTTGTAGGTGTCCCACCTCTGTGGAGAGTGTCTCCTTCCCTATGGAATTCTGAGAAGCAATTCTGCTCACCCAAACCCCAGCTCCAGGAGCTCTTCCTGGGTGCCCGTGTTTGCAGTGCTGGTCTCCTTATCAGCTGGGGCCACCAGCAGCCTCCCCGAGGTGGGGAGGAGATAGCAGGGTGTGGTGGGAGGAGTGTTTGTAAAATGGGTTTGTTTTTCCATTAACCCCAGCACCCATCCCTTTCCCAGACCCGATTGCTGTGTGTTGGCTTACGGATTTTATCCTGCTGTTGTTTCATGGCAGAAAACCTGCTCTGTGCATATGGCAGAGCCTGGAAAGTGTTCCGAAGCTGATCCTGGGTGAAATGCCTCTGGATGGATCGCTTGTGGAGAATTTGGGGTGGAAGTGGTGTTGGGGGAGCCCAGTGGAGCAGAACCTCCCTCTTCTCCTAGGGGGAAGGGAACCAGCTCACCTCTATGTGTTTTGGTGTGGTTCTGTTGTTGGCACTAAAGTCATTCCTAGCTCTGTATGCGTTTCTGTATGCGTTACACGCTGTTTTCTCAGGGAACTCAAGGCTCTGTGCTTGGGTATGTTGTGTATTGGGAGGAGATGCTTGTTGCCAAGCAAGCTGTGTTCTGGCCAGCAGCTCCGCTGCATTTTTATTAAGGAAAAGAAGCAGGGGGGAAGCCTGGGTGGCTTCTGAAACATTTCAGCCTGGCAGCATTGTTGGTTTTCTTGACCTGATCACCTATTAAACCCGTATGCTTTGCGGGCAGTGGGTTTCCAGACTCACTGTTAACTAGAGATGCTCTGACCTGATAGTGCTGATGTTGGCAAGATGTGCTCGTGAGGTTTTGCATGGAACCTCTCTGGCCCACGGTGTCAGGGATGAGCACGGTGCAGTGTCTTGTGCTGCAGCACGTGGCTGGGAATGTCTTCCTGACAAATTACCTTCCCCGGGTTCCCTTGAATGTTGTTTTTTCTCTCTGTGAAGCATGGAGAGCCAAGGTCAATTTGGAAATGAGAAGAACCAAAAAGAGTCTTCTAGGTTTCTCCTTGCAGAGCTGGCCCTGCATCGGGGTCGGTGTTGCAGCCACACTGAAGTGGCAAAGCACGGCAGAGAGGAGCAGGGAATCCATATTGCTGCTCTTGCTGCATCTGGGTCTGTTGGCACGAGTGGCTTGCAGCAATGTTGCCCCTTACTTTATGGGGACAGGTTGAGAAAGTTGGGGTTGTTCAGTGTGGAAAAGAGAAGGCTGTGGGGAGACCTCATAGCAGCTTCCAGTGCCGAAAGGGGCTCCGGGAAAGCTGGGGAGGGGCTCTTGATCAGGGAGTGCACAGATAGGATGAGGGGGAAGGGTTTTGAGCTGAAAGAGAAGAGATTGAGATGAAATCTTAGGCAGAAATGTCTTGCTGTGATGGTGGAGAGACCCTGGCCCAGGTTTTCCAGAGAAGTGGTGGCTGCCCCATCCCTGGAAGTGCTTGAGGCCAGGTTGGATGGGGCTTCCATCACCCTGATCCAGTGGGAGATGTCCCTGCCCATGGCAGGGACTTGAAAAATGATGGGCCTTGAGGTCCTTTCCAACCCAAACCATTCCATGAGTCTGATTCACCCCTTGCAGGACCCTGTGCAGTGTTGGCTGTGGCTCTGTTGGTGCTGGATCCCAGGTAGTGGTTGGTCCCAGCCTGGGAAGCTGCTGGATGGATTGGGTGGGACCTGCGAAGGTGGTGGGGGCCTGACATCACTGCAGCCAGCGAGGATTGCAGCCTGGATTGCAGGCTTTTTTCCCCTTAAATCTGATGGCTACTAATCCGTGCCCATCCCAAGTCACAGATTAATCACCCTTTAAATAGAAGTAAATCACGTCTCTCGACAGAAATCTCAGTCCACTCATTGTGTGATTGTTGGGGTCGGTTTGCGATTCTGTTGGTTTGGTGAAGGGAAAAGGAGGAAGGAAAAAAAAAAACCCTGAGCTGTCTGTCACGTGGAGGTTGCGGTTGGCGAGAGCTGTGCTGAGCCAGCTCGTGGTGTGTTGGACACGAGCACTGCTTGTTGCAAGCTGTGAACGCCTCCTTAGCCAGACGCCAGGTTCCTCTGGGGTGTTTGGATTCTGGAATTGAGTCATCGTAAAAATCCTTTTCTTTGAACCAAGGGAGAAAAACGATCCCCAGAGGTTTGGTGTCCATGCTTGCATCACCTGAGTTGAGACATGTGTGCGAGCCTTGTGCTTATGGGCACAAAGGTCCTGTCCTGCACCACAGGGGCTGGTGGCGATGTTCTCTCTTGTGCTGTCCCACTCCTGATAATGCCACAAAATGCCCTGGGAGAAATTTCCATCCTCAATTAATTAAGAAAAGGGTCCTCCTAATTACCCTGGAACACAGTGATTCTTCTGCATCATGGTAACAGAATGGTCTGGTGAAAGTATGCCAGTGCATTGCTCCTGTTGTGGGCCATGCAGAGAGTAAATCTATTCGGAATCTCCTCTTTTACTGTTCCCATCTGTTGCATTGCCTCATTCTGCTTATTTTGTTTCCCTCTCCTTAGTTTTGGTTCTTTCCTCTGCAGCTTGCTCAGAAGGGCAGTTCCCAGTTATGCAGCTCCTATAGATATTTCCTTGTGGCTGCTGAGCCCTTAACTTGGCTAATGATGGGATATTTTCCAGTGTAATGGGAAAATTAAGTTAATAAACTGGTTTAAACTCAATCAGTGAAAGATGCAGGCTGAAAAGCAGGTCTTGGTTTCCAGGTTAGGAGAGGTTGGTGAATGAGGAGCAGTGAGGCTGCTGTCTGTGAGGCTTCCCAGTTCTGTCTCCTGCAGGTGTATGGGAGTTAAAGTGGGTTTGGTCTGAACTTCTGAATATTTCCAGGTCGATGAGGAGCGGAGAAAGCAAAGGCAGAGCTGGGGCTGGTCCCTCAAGTGATGGGGGTATGGAGGCATGAGAGAGGTCAGACAGCAGTGCTTTGGCTGCCAGGGAATGGTCTCTGTATTGTGTGCAAAGTTAACGGGAATGAAATAATCTTCAAAATGAAATAATCTTGTACAACCGTGAGCACGAGAGGTCTGCGTGATTTCTGTACTGAATGCCTGTGTTGTTTCCATATGTCGGTAGGAATAGTCACAGTTAGCAGACTCAGCTGGGGATGCTTTGCAGCCGTTTCCAGTTGGGTTTCCTACCTGTTTCTGGTGCCACATCACTTATCCATCAGAAAAAACCCCACATCTAACTATCTTTCAATGTGGATTTGTGTTTTGTTGGTGGTTACAGCAGTAAATGCCCTTTTTCACTTGTACCCCCATAGTCAAGGTATATGGTATGGAAGTAGGAGCTTGGTATGCAAGGTAGGAGCACAATATCTGTGCCTGCCGTGCTCTGTGGGGGTGATGCTCTCCCACATCCCTCTGCAGAGACACCCTCTGGTCTTCCCAGGACTGAGATGGCTCTTGCATTGCCAATGCCAGCGATGTGCTTTCCCTGGGGGAGGGAATGGGCTGCCGGGGAGCCCTGAGCATATGCCAGAGCAGGATTCCCCTCTCTGTAGCTGGGAAGTGCCTGCGGGTTGTGTTGCTTTGCAGCCCATCTGCTGTGCTATTGGTTCTTCTTGCCTTGCTCTCACCTCGATAAATCAGGATAGAAATGTTTATCCTCATCGTGCTGAGGAAACAGGAATAGATATAAAGCCCAGTGATGTTTACAGGTGCTGTGTGAGCACTATGAGGTGAGACTGGGCTGATGAGTTTGGTGGGGTGACCAGGGCAGCCAAGGATGTCTGGTGGTGGTTGTCTCACTACAGCACCCTTGGGTCCTTGGGCTGTGGGTTGTGATTCAGGTCCTTGATCTGGACTGACACCAGAGGTGTCCTGACTTTACCAGACCAATGTTTATTGAGGTCCTGGAGTGGGTCCAGAGAAGAGCAATGAAGCTGGTGAAGGGTCTGGAGAACGAGTCTTACAAGGAGCAGCTGAGGGAGCTGGGGTTGTTTAGCTTGGAGAAAAGGAGGCTGAGGGGAGACCTTGTCGCTGTCTGCAACTCCCTGAAAGGAGGCTGCAGCAAGGTGGGTATTGGTCTCTTCTCCCAAGTAACAAGTGATAGGATGAGAGGAAATGGCTTAAAATTGCACCAGGGCAGGTTCACATTAGAAGTTAGGAAAAATTTCTTCATGGAAAGGGTTCTTAGACATTGGCAGAGGCTGCCCAGGGAGATGGTGGAGTCCCCATCCCTGAAGGTGCTTATAAGATGGGCAGATGAGGTGCTCAGGGATATGGTTTAGTAGAGATGACGCTGCCCGGGGATGGTGTTGGGCCTTGCTGGTGGAAAGGAGATCTGAGCAGAGGGATTCCGTGGGCATCTGTTGTGCATCCTTTCTTTACATGAACAGTGCTGGGCAAGCAGAGGCTCTGTGTCACTTGCTGCATCCAGTGAGCTTCAGCAGAGCCTGCAGTGGCAGCTACAAAACCCATATGAGCGACATCGTACTGTGAAGTGAAACCGTTGGCTGTTGTGGTGTCACCAGGACCAGAACTGTGGAGCCAGCAGATGAACAACAACATTGTCTATTTTTTTCACCATCTTGTCTGTTGACAAATCTGTCTGCTGAGCGATTACAGAGGAGTTTGTGTTTTATATATAGTAAGATCTTTCCTTCGCACAGTGTTGGCGTGCTGAGCAGCCTCCTGCAGTGCCAGTGCTCCTTCAGGGCTGGGAAACGGTTCTGCATGTCATGTTTTGCTGTTCTTTTATTGCAATACATCTGTAGAATGTGAGCTGCAGAATTTAGACTTTTAAAGTTCAGTACTGAAGGTCTTTTGAAGTAACTGATGCAGATGAGTTCATAGAATTGTAATGTCTTGGGTTGGAAGGAACCCACAAGGGTCGTGGAGTCCGATTCCTGTCCCTGCACAGCGCAACCCCAACATTCACACCGTGAGGCTGAGGGCATTGGCCAAAGGACTCTGGAATATTGTCAGGCTTGGTGCCGTGAGTGCTTCCCTGGGAGCTCTTTCAGTGCTCCACCAGCCTCTGGGACAAGAACCTGCTCCTACTGTCCAACCTAACTCTCCCCTGGCATCATCCTGCCATTCTCTTGGGTTCAGAGAGAAGAGCTCAGTGCCTGCTCCTCCTCCTCCTCCTCTTCATGTGAGGAAGCTGCAGAGCGCAATGAGGTCTCCCCTCAGTCTCATCTTCTCCAAGCTGAACAGATCCAGTAAATTCAGCTGCTCCTCACACGCTTCCTCTCTAAACCTTTCAACTCTATGCCCTCCTCTGGATGCTCTCCAGCAGCTTTAGATCCTTTTTATCCTGTGGCGCCCAAAACTGCACTCAGTGCTCAAGGTGGGGCCATCAAGCTCTGTGTTTGGATTTGTGGTATTAAAGTAGCTGAAGCAGCTTTTCCAGTCAAAAAAAAAAAAAACAAAACAAAACCAAACAAACCCCCAAAAAAGAGAGAGGGAGAAATGCTGCAAATAGCATTTTATAAAGCGGATTTTGAAGGGTTTTGTAAAATTTGGCACTCTGCGGATCGCTGTGACAGGAGAGCTGTGCTGTGCTCGTGGGTCGGGTGCCTGAGTCATGGTCTGCTTGGGACCTGGGCATCTGGGGGTTGGTTTGGCAGCTGGAACAGGGACCACCCACAGGATCAGGTTGCTCCAAGCCCCATCCAACCTGGCCTTGAACACCTGCAGGGATGGGGCAGCCACCACTGCTCTGGGCAACCTGGGCCAGGGCCTCCCTACCCTCACATGAAAACATTTCTTCCCAAGGTCTCATCTCAATCTCCCCTCTTTCAGCTCAAAACCATTCGTTCTTGTCCTATCCCTGCTCTCCCTGATCAAGGGCCCCTCTCCAGCTTCTGCCCATCCCATGTGCCGCTCTAATTCTGGATCTCTGCAGGTGAATCCATCGTTGAGCTTTAAGGGGGCAGCACAGAACCCCCACATACTGAGCAGCACCTTCCTCTGCGTGGCCTCTGTCCACATTTCCCCTCCCTCCAGCTTTTTGCAGCCTGCCCACGTGCTCTCCCATATGCACAGCGCTCAGATTAGTGCAGAAAGTCGAGAATCAGGAAATCTGCCTGGATCACGTTATGCAATGGTTGAGCTGCTGGCAGTGAATATGCAGATCTGTCCGACCACGAGTGCTGCTGAAGGACACCTCTTCTTTCCTTGTGTGTGGACAGAGGAGGTTGCTTGTGCTGAGGGGCATGGTTTAGTATTTGATAGGAATGGTTGGACTCGATGATCTGATGGGTCTTTTCCAACCTGGTAATTCTATGATTCTAAGTGCCTGCCTGGTGTGGGGGCTGACTGATTGATGGGGATTGATTTCCCATGTAGATTGGCATGGGAAGGCAGGTTAAAGAACACAGACCAAAATAGTTCTCCTGGGTGGGAAAACAGGACTGTTCAGCGTGACTTAAACTGTTTTGGTGGAGTCACCTTGAAGACCTTTGTTGTGTGCAGAGGAGAAAGTCATTTTAGTATTCTCTCAATGTGGGCAGTGATCCCTGCTGGGAACACGTCAGTGTGTGCTGCATTACCAGGAGGGTGACTTTGGAGATGAAAATCAGTGTGTGATTCCGTTTGGAGCCAAATTAATAGAACGATAGAATCATTGAGGTTGGAAAAGTCCTCTCGGCTCACTCAGTGCGATCGTCAGCCCAACCCCACTGTGCCTACTGAACTGTGTCCCCAAGTGCCACGGCCACACGATTTTTGAACACATCCAGTGGGATGGGGACAGAGAGGGCTAGGAAGACATGGAAACTTCCATGCTGGAGAGCACAGCAGGCACCGTGGGTGCTGGGTTTTGTGGCTTTGGAGCAGCCCACTGTACTGTGTCCAGGCTGTGCCAGTGGACCGAGTGTGAGACAGGAGCTGTGCTCTCATTCCAGATTGGGGGGATTTGGCCCTGGGACGCAAAACCCGGCGATGTGACTCTCCACAATGCGATAGTGGTGGGTTCTGCTGGTGTGTATGTGGGTTCTCCAGCTATGGCGGAAGGAGGATGAGCTCTTTGGGAGGGCAGAGAAAAGCAGGTTTGCCAGGTGTAAAGGTGTTTTGGAGCTGTGCTGCTTTCCTTTGCTTTACAAATGGAGAACTCTGTGCGCGAGGTCTCATCGCAGCAACGGAAAAGATGGTGATTGAAGGGAGAAGATAGAAAGAGCCACAAAGTCCCAGGTGCTGGAGGTGGATAGTAGGGAGGGCAGCAGCAGTGCAAGTGATATGAGAAAGGTCAGTGCTGTGCAGTTGGTAATGTTATTTTTAGGGCAACCAGAAGTGATGGGTGCAGCAGGATGCAAAACCAGCAGCCTAGACGCTGGGGGTGATGTTTGTACCCAGAATGAGCTCAACCCAAATGCTGCAGCCCTGTCCTTATTGTTCTGTTCAAGGAGCTCATCCAGCTTTGTCTTTGACAGGCTTGCTGCCTGCTTGGGATGTCTCCGTGGGTTTCTGCTGAATGGGAGGGTGCGTCAGCGCTGTTTGGGAACAGGGTGGGTCTGATGCTTCCTTTTCCCTCTGTTCCCATGCAGGACGCAGGCAGAAATGGCCCACACGTGTCGTGGGACCATCAACCTGTCCACGGCCCATATCGATACGGAGGATTCATGTAACATCGTGCTCTCCAATGGGGGAAGGACGTACCACCTCAAGGCCAACTCGGAAGTGGAGAGGCAGCGCTGGGTCACGGCCCTGGAGCTGGCGAAGGCGAAAGCCATTCGCATGAGGAACAACCAGTCAGGTAGAGCACATCTCAGCATGTGAGCGTGCAACTGGATTCTTTATAAACCTTCCACGTGTAGACCTGCTCTTCTGTGCTTGCTAAGCTGTGCAGAAACTCTGACAGATATGATTTCATATGCAATTAGCAATAGCTGATGGTTCCAGAGAGACACAAAGGTTTTTAAACAATGCTGTGTGCACCAGCTGTCATCTCACTTGGTCGTGCAGTGCTGAGCAGGTCTTTAAAGCTCCTTGTGATGGCAGAAAATTGTAGAGAGCTGGTAACAGTGATCTTACGAAGCTTCTTCGGGAGGCAGGATGGATGTTCCTTTCTGCTGGAGCCCTTGAGTTGGTCTGTGTGGATGGGAAGTGCTATAAGAGGCACTGAGCACAGTGGGGAATCACTGCAGGGAACACAGTGCCAGAGCTGTGTCTTCCTTACCCACCTGTGGTTCAGGATGGTTTGGTAGGAGGTAAGAGCCAGACTTCGCTGAGCAATCTCTGTGCATTTCCCTTTCTTCCCCATACAAGCATGATGCTGTGCTGTGGTATTTACTGGTCTTTGTCTGGGACAACTGGCTTGTGTGGAGCTGTCAGAGCCCAGTGCTTGTTCTGTGACTCCTCCCAAGATTTATTTTGCTGCTCTGTGTGTGATTGGTTGTTTCCTCGCTTAACAAACAGAAATATTTCAGTGCTTGTAACTCTTGTGGGCTTAACCTTTGTGTTTCTCAAATATCAAGTGGGTCTTCAGGTTGCAGGCAACAAAAGCTGTTAATGTATTAAAACACTGTGGCCTCCTCTGTCCTAAAATAAAACCCCTCTCAGATCTTATCTGGAATGCTGGAAATCCAACCTTGCACGAGAGATGAGATGCAGCAAACGCTTGGTTTTGTAACGCTCTGCTTAAAATGCAAACCCAACTTCATAAACTGCTCCAGATCTGTTTTACAGAGGGGTGTGTGAAGGTGAGGCAGGGAATCATAGAATTACTAGGTTGGAAAGGACCCACTGGATCATTGAGTCCAACCATTTTCATCAATCACTGAACCATTTCTTTGAGCACCTCATCCACCCCTCTTTTAAGCCCCTCTGGGGATGGGGACTCAACCACCTCCCTGGGCAGTGGAGTGCTAATGGTTTGGCTTGCAGGAGACTAAACCCTGGACTAATGCAATCTGACTTTGTGTAATTCTCCATCCCCCAAGGTCATACAGAAGTTGATTAGTGCAATTCCCATAACTGTTGAAGTACGTTGTGTTCCAGGACACTGGCATTTGTGGATTTAATTACATTGAGCCCTCTGTCCCTTAATGCTGCAGCTCTAGGGTGTATGTGAATGCTAATAATGGGGAGCACAGCAGCTGAGGAGAAGGTGGAAGCTTCTCTAGGCAAGCATGTTCCGTCTGGCAGAGCATGACAGGGTGCTGGGTCACGGCTGTCAGGAGCTCGTGTCAGGTGCGACAGCTCTCGGCCCTGCGGGTATCACAGAATCACCAGGTTATAAGAGACCCACTGGATCATTGAGTCCAACCATTCCTATCAAACACTAAACCACGTCCCTCAGCACCTCATCCACCCGTCCCTTAAACCCCTCCAGGGAAGGTGACTCAACCCCCTCCCTGGGCAGCCTCTGCCAGTGCCCAATGACCCTTTCTGTGAAAAATTTTTTCCTAATGTTCAGCCTGACCCTCCCCTGGCGGAGCTTGAGGCCATTCCCTCTCGTCCTGTCCCTTGTCACTTGGGAGAAGAGGCCATTACTGTCCTCTCCACAACCTCCTTTCAGGTAGTTGTAGAGAGCAATGAGGTCTCCCCTCAGCCTCCTCTTCTCCAGGCTAAACACCCCCAGCTCTCTCAGCCGCTCCTCATAACACCTGTTCTCACTCACTCCGTAGTGGGAAGAGAGTCCTCTGGCTGGGTGGGTGTTTGGAAAAGTATCTTGGATGCGGGAGGGGCTGGTGCCTGCCATCATTTCCCCTTTCTGAAGGCTGGGCTGTGGGTGTGGAGCAGCGCAGGCAGTCGGGGCGGCAGGAGGGTGTTGGTGATGCTGCCTCCGGAGCCACCGTGCTCATTTTGGTTTGTGTCTGTGCATAAAAATAGCACACACCGAGCTTTCCTCTCTGAAGGCTCTGGATGTGCTGACTTTTTGGCATTGACTACTTGCGCTGTGCTTCCAGGGTAGGGACAGCGTGGGGATGCTCGCTCTTGTGCTGCCTCACTGTTGTGCTGTCTCAGCTCTTTGCAGGGTAGTGCTGGGAGCCTGACTAGGAGCTGATGGAGGCAGAATCCAAATGCTTGTTTGTGCAGTCTTTTCTGGGAATAAGACGCCGTAAATGAGTGTTGAACCCTTGTGCAGTGCAGGTGGAACTGAGGACGTGAGGGAATAGCTTTACGCTTTACTATTCACCTGGCTGGTGGTGGTTTTGACCCTATTAAAGATCTTTTAATGAAGGTAAAGAATGAATCTGTCTTAAATTTGAATATTTTGCTGGAATCAAAATCAAATGCCTAGTGTTGTGTCTGTACAGGTTGGTTTTCCCTTCCCCTCTAAGGGGTTTGTTTGCAAAAGGCATTTTGACTTGAGAATGGGATGGTGCAAGGCATCTGCGACCTTCCCTGCCCTGCTCTGAATTAGCCTGTTGTGCTCCCCCCATTCCTTGCAGCCGGCTCCTGGCCAGGTGGCCTTGGCTCATGCTTCTGCTGTGAATGGGACAGGACTGGACAATCCCTGCTGTTGTTCGTGTGCCCTCGACGCCAGCTCACTGCTTGCTGTAACAATCCTTGCTGTTTCCAGCTCTCTTTACCAAAGCGCTCCCTTTTCCCATCCTTTTGGGGATGTTTCTTCATCCTGTTGGACTGTTTTCCCTCTACCTGGAGAGGTGCTGGCTACTGGCGCTCACTTACCTTGTTCTTCTCATTGTCTTTTTGATCCTTGGAGCCTGGGTTTTCCCAGGATAGCCAGCTGCTAACTGTGCCCAAGCTGCTGCTATGGAAAATACAATTAACAGTGCTGCTGGGATGGAGCTGTTTGCTTGGATTTCCCTCTCATAACGATTCCCTTCTTTTAGTGCCTTCCTCTGCTCACTGATGTTCCCCTCTGGCTGATCCAGAGCCCCTCCCCAGCTTTCCTGGAGCCCCTTTCAGTACTGGAAGCTACTCTAGGATCTCCCCGCAGCCTTCTCTTCTCCAGGGTGAACAACCCCAACTCTCCCAGCCTGTCCAGGAGGTGCTCCAGCCCTCAGATCATCTCCGTGGCCTCCTCTGGACTCACGCTGACAGCTCCATGTCTTCCCTGTGCTGAGGATTCCAGAACTCCAGAATTTTCTACAGATATGTTCTTGTTTTCAGAAGTGCTATGTATCTGGATTTGGGTTCTCCTGTGCCCTTCTCTCTGTTTCTTTAAAATCCACCCTTTTTCCTTGTGTCGTTCTTTATTGACTTCTCACCCTGAACAGAAACCACTGTTTGCTGTCTGCAAGTGTGTGGCTGGGTAAGGGCTGTTGCCACCATTTCACAGTTTTCAGCTGCCTGTAAATCAATGTTTCCTTTGTCTGGTGTTTGCTGGCTTTGCTTTTGTTGCTTCCATTTGATTTCATCACTTCCCCACATTTTTGACAAAAGAATTTATCGAGGTTGCTTGTTGAGACTGCAGAACAAGCATCAGTGAAACGTGGGAGGTTGTACATGCATTTTAAGCTCACTCATGTTTGATCATCTTGCTTGGAGAATGCCCAGTGGTCCTTGGATGCTTCGCCAGAGTCTTGGAACAGCTTCTGAAGGTCCCTGTCTGTTGGCGGTGGATGAGGATTTGCTTTCTCTGTGCGTCCAGTCCCTTTCCCTCTTGTGTTTCAAGAGACTTGTGGCCTCTGTGTTCAGCCCTGTAAACAGCTGCCAGGCAGAGACCTGAGGACACGCTGGGAACTGTCTCCGACTGCTCTCCAGCTTGGAACCCACTGCCACGTAAAGGCTGGAACCCAGCAGGAACAGCATGGGCAGTTGGGGCAAGTCCTCTGCCCCATTTAGAGGGAACACAGATCTGATGGAGCGAGTCCAGAGGAGGTCATAGTGATGATCGGAGGGCTGGAGCACCTCCTGTATGAGGACAGGCTGAGAATTGGGTTCTCCATGTTCCTACATGAGTGGCAGAAGTGGGAGGGATGGTCTGTCATCACTGTGCTGGCTAACATTAGTTTGGTTTGTCATTCCGTAACGGTTCCAACTGGAGTTGGGATGTCAGTGCCAAGGGTCCCTCGCCAGCAGGGGTTGCTGGGTTTAATGCTCTGCCCTGGGCATGTTTTATGTTGCTTTTGAACCACCAGGCCTGCCTGATTGGGGTTTGTGACCCACAGCAGCTTCTTTGTGGATGTGGAACCACCTGGGGCTGGGACCAGGAGCTCCCGGAGCGCATCGCATCCTGGACTGCGGATGGTATGGATGAGCTGCATGCTCGTTCGGAGCTGATACAGACGAGGAGGGAACCTGTGTCTGTAGTGAGAAGCAAAGCAAACGGCCGATAATTCTTGTTGAAGGCGGCGGGGAGCCCACTGATGGGTAACCGGACACCCAGTCAGAGCCCGACATGTGACCTGTGCTGCTCTCATGCTGCTCCTATGATTTCCCAGGATTTGGATGCAGCGTGTGCTGACCAGGTTACACCGGGGAGCGGTGGCAGAGGGATCTGAACTGCTCTGGGAGGGGAACAGGCCTGGCTGTGCCTCCTCTTGCCCTCACGGCTGGGTGAATCTCTTTGTGCTGTGGCTATTGAGTGCCCTGGGCAGCCCCAAGCTGGGCTCAGCGCCTCTGCCACCACCTGGAGATGCTGAGAGCTCGCATTTGCCACATGTGGGATTTTCTGCTCCCCACTGTTTTACCTCTGGGGCCTTCTCAGTGCTGTTTCCTCCTGGGGATGCTGGCACATGGACATCTGGGTGCTGGGGAAGGAGGGCAGAGCCCTGCAGTCGGCGCCTCTCGCTGTTCCCAAGCCTCAAACTCTCACTATGTGCTGAGAATGGATTCTTGTACCTACAAGTTTCACCTGTAAGTAGTTTTTTAACACAGCTTTCAATAATGTAACAGGGATTTTCATATACGGTTGGGAGCATTTCCAGCTCACGTAACTGGTTCAGTGTGTTTCAGTTTTATTTTTAGACATTTCAAACTCCCAAGTGATTTTTTTTTTTTTTTTTTTTTTAACCAGCACAGAAAAAGCTGTTGGAGGAAAATCAGTTTGGAACTCTGAATATAATAACACCTCTTACTAATTAGAAATGAGTCATTACATGGAAGCTGCTCCCTTCAAAAAGCCTGAGGCCTTTTGGCAGCGTGGGCCAACCTTGTCCTGGGCTGCATCAAAAGAAGAGCGGCCAGCAGGGTGAGGGAGGGGATTCTGCTCCTCTGCTTCTCTTTCATGAGACCCCACCTGGAGCCCTGTGTCCAGTTCTGGAGTCCTCAGCCCAGGAAGGACATGGAGCTGTTGGAACGAGTCCAGAGGAGGCCCCAGAGGTGATCCGAGGGCTGGAGCATCTCCTGTAACAAGGACAGGATGAGAGTTAGGGTTATTCAGATGGTAGAACAGCTTCTAGTACTGAAAAGTTGCTCAGAGCAGTGGTGGGTGCCCCATCCCTGGAGGTGTTCAAGGCCAGGTTTGATCAGCCTGATGCAGTGGGAGGTGTCCCTGCCCATGGCAGAGGGTTGGAACTGGACGGGCTTTGAGGTCCCTCCCAACCTAAACCGTTCCATGATTCTATGGTCTCTGGGAGCTGGGCTGTTCCACGCTGAGAGGTGAAGGATGGGAAGGAAATCCTCTGGAGTGTGATTTGTATTGGGTGAAGCACAGCAGCTTCTGTTCCGATCCATGGCACGGAGAACTGGCTCTGAGATGAGGTGGGGTTCGCATGATCCATGCTGCCCTTGCAGCGCATGGTGGGTCCCTCTGTGACCGTTCCTGCTGTGAAATGTGTATGTTTTCAGTCTGGATATGATGGTTTCATTTGTTATTTGGAGCTTAATGACCTGGAGAGATCACAGCAGGGGGAGAACGGGTGGCGTCAGGGCGTCTGCAGAGCTGACTGTGGCTTCCCATACCTGCAGGATGCCTGGCATCTCTTGGGATAAATGAAGGGAAATTGGAGTGCTCTGCAGTCTGTTAGGACCCTGCAGACCCAAGTGGTTTGTCTTCCCTTGTCTGCAGGGGATGAGAAGCTCCACACAAACACCATTTACTTGTGCCTGGTTTCCTCCAGCACCCACTGAGGGTTCCTGTCTGGCTTTGATCCCGAGTACCACGTTGCTCTCCATATCAGAAGCTCCGAGATACTGCGGTTCAGGGCACTGGTGTAGGTTTGATGGTGGTTTGCTCCATGCTCTGCGTCGAGTCGATGCAGTGGGATCAGCATGCCCTCTCCTGGTGTGATCCATCCATGGAGCTCTGCTTTCCTGTAGCACTGGGCAGGATTTGCTGTTAGGTTCTCTGCTCTTGCTTAGAGATATTCCTGCAGAAACAGACCTTGGAGGCGTGGGAGGTGTTTGACTCTGTATCCAGCCTTTTGGGGTGACCAGAAGAGTGGGGTCTGGCAGCCAGACCCTGATGGATTCATCTCCAGCAGGGCAGGAAAGCCAGCTCCTCTGGTGAGGCTACTGGGAAGAGCTGTTCCTCCTCTCCCAGCATTTCAGCTCTTTCCTGGGATCCAGCCGTGCCTCAGGCTGCCCGTGGGGACCCCAAAACTTCTGCCACACTGAGATGCTGGGGTGGAAGCAGCTCAGCCGAGCAGCCTGTGCTGGCATCTTGCGGTGGTCTGTGCTCTTGCAGCACTTCATCTCCTCCTGGTGCTGAAATCAGCTTTGGCGCTGACAGATGCTCCTTTGGGGAATTTCTCTGCGTTCAGCCTGGTAAATTTATAATTCCAATTGAGTTTAGGAGTCTTTAAGTTAGAAATGTCATGCTCACAAGGGAAGATCAACTTCCAGAGGGTTTAACGAGACTCGTATTCTGCTTTGCTTATATTCCAGGAGAATCTCTTTTGTGTAGGAACTTGTAGCCGGCCCCATCGTCGAGAGGTGGGATGCGTGCAGCACTGCTTCTGCCAGGATGGAGTGGGAGGACATCTGCTGGGGTCTCAGCACCACCAGGCTGAGCACATTGCGTCCCCCACAACCTTGGGAAGGGTCCAGGCCCTCCCTAGTTGGGAAGAGAGTGGGAAGCAGCAGGAATTAGATTGAATATTGGAATAAAATTCCTGTGTGGGAAGAGTTGTCAAGCCCTGGCAGGGGCTGCCCAGGGCAGTGGAGGAGTCAGCATCTCTGGAGAGATTTAAAAGATGTGTAGGCATGGCACTTCAGGACGTGGTTTCATCATGGACTTGTCAGGGTGAGGTTTAAGGGTGGACTCACTGATCTTAAAGGTCTTTTCCAACCTAAACGATTCTGTGATAACGGTCCATATAAACCATCCGTATGTGTAGGTGCTTGAAGGTGGCCCTGGCTCCGGTTTCCAGCTGTGAGGGTGCATTCAGCTGTGTCTCCTGCTGGAGCGCCTTGGCCACAGCCGCTCCTCCTACACTGGATTCTGATTTGTGCTGCGTTTTTCCTCCAGATTTACTCGTTCCCCTGAGGACGGGAAAATATTAAAGGCTGGGAAAATCCAACCATCCCTCAGTGGAGGGGCATGAGGAGATGCAGTGGTAAAGTCTTAGGGGTTTTGTTCTTGAGCAGCAGGGATGTGAAATTTGGCTGCAGGAGTAAAATGTATAATGGAGTTTCCAATAAAAATAAAAACGTTCTGATATGTATTTTAAGCAAGCGTCCTAAAAATAACCTCCAGCAGCATTTAAAGGCACAAAGCTTCCCAATATCATTCTCCCCTTGGCCCCTGAACAACATCCCTTTGGTTTTGGGACTAGGTATCCGACCGCACGCTCAGTGTTGCTCTGGGACAGCCCCAGCCAAACCTGCCATCGGTGGGACCCCAGGTTGCCTTTTTTCCCCCCTTTTTTTTGGCTGGACAGTGCCTGTTTCTGGCAGAGATGGAGTTAAGGGTTGCTCCGTGGTGCATGCTGGTAAGAGGGTGGTTTGATGGTTCCTGCTGTAGTGCTCGGCTCGCAGCATGTGCCGAGGATTTGTGCTGTAAAATGCAGAGCTGGGAGGGCAGCGATGTGGCCGCTGCTCAATAAGGACATTTTTGTTTCTCTTTCTTTTTTTTCATTCTTTTTCCTCCATCCTAAAGCTAACGGCCATGTAGCCTCTGCGAGAGCGAGCCCGCTGTGGGGATGAAGGGTAGGGGCTGCTGGGAGAAGGGATCCATCCGTTCCTTCTGCAACGCCGGCTGTCTGAATAAATTCCACAAGGGTTAGTGCCTTCCTGGTGTCCTCGCGGAGGTCCCGCTCCTCCTGCCATCGCTGCCGGCTGGATCCAATCCAGCGTGTGCCTTCCCTTGGCAGCCAGCGTGGTTTTCCCATTATGCGGATGCCCTGGGGAGCAATGGAGGGGCTCCTCTAGCCAGTGAGGTGCCTTCCTGGGATGGAGGGGGGGTGGTTAACCCGTGCAGGAGTGCTAGGAGACAGAGGAATACAGAAAATATGCCGTGTGGGTCTTTCTGTGGCATTTGGTGGTACATGGTGTCTTGCTTGCAGCTGGGGCTCTAGGCATCACGTGCCGCATCCTTTCGCGGTTTTATTTGAAGTTTATAAAGTGTGCAGCACGTGCTCTTCCTCCTGTTTCAGATGTTTAAATAATAGTAGATCTCCTACGATTCGGCTTGATGAAGTTCTGCTACTAAGAATGTTAAATTTTGTGACAGTTTGTTCTTTACATGCACTTTTAATATTAAGAAGAAGCCTGTGGTAGTGGGGTGGAACTGGATGGGCTTTGTGGTTCCTTCCAAACCACTCAGTGCTTTAACTTTGGTGAATGTCTGATGCAGCCCTGGCTGAGATGAGTGTATTTGTCACTGAGCGGGACTGATTTGGTCACCTTTGCCTTTGTAGAAAAGGGGTTGTTGGCCCCTCAGTGATTTCTCCTTTGTCCCCTTGCAGTGAATAGTGCTTTGTTGCCTCCCTGGTGTTCTAGTGAGGTCCTGCTGCCCAGCAAGTGGAAGGAAAGATGGAAAACGAGACAGGAAAAGTGTCCCATTAGGTGACTGAGCGAATGTTGGACCAGGACAGCGCTGTCGGCTTAGCAGCAAGCTGGGCAGAGTTGGGTGCAGCCTGTGCGGCTTTGGTGTTCGTGGTGAATTCAGAAGGCTCCAGTGGTGCTGATGAACCACTGCTCTTCCTCAATGACCCTATAGTCCAGTCCAATGTACATTTGGTTGTGCAGACATTCATCCCGCTTTGCCCTGTGTGAGATTACTGGTAATTACAGAAGCCTGGTTAGCAATTCTTAGTTTGTAAAGGTACATCCAGTTAATTTGAGGTTGGATCTCTCACCAAGGTCGCCAGCCCACAGTGGAGCCCCTGGCGCCGCACTCTTGATGTGTTTGCTTGTCTTGGTGTGGGCTTGCTCTGTGCCTTGCTTAAAGTCTCTCGCTTTTAAGTGAAATCCTGTGTTTTACTGGAGCTTCTCCCTTGCTCTGTTGGAAGAATCTTCCCTGCAACGTGTAAGCCTTCCCTACAAAGGCACTGACCGGAGCTTTGTCTTTCCTTCCAGTTCAGACCCTTGCCCAGCGTGTCCCGTCCCCTGGAGCCGCCCGGTGCTCGGGAGGAGGTTAGTGGGAATGTGTGCTCCGGGGCTTGGCCTTTGTGCGAGTGGGGCAGGAGGTGGATAAGGAACATAAAGACATGGATCTATTGGAATGAGTCCAGAGGAGGCCATGAAGATTATCCGAGGGCTGGAGCACCTCTGCTATGACGACAGTCTGAGAGAGCTGGGGTTGTTCAGCCTGGAGAGGATAAGGCTGTGGGGAGACCTTGGAGCAGCTTCCAGCACTTAAGGGGGCTACAGGAAAGCTGGGGAGGGGCTTTTTACAAGGGCAAGGAATGGCTTTAAATCGAGAGGTGAAAGATTTGAACTAGACATAAGGAAGAATTCTTCAGGATGAAGGTGGGGAGGCCCTGGTCCTGGTTGCCCAGAGAAGTGGTGGCTGCCTCATCCTTCGAGAAGATGTTCAAGGCCAGGCTGGAAGGGGTTTTGAGCAACCTGATGCAGTGGGAGGTGTCCCTGTCCATGGCAGTGGGATTGGAAGTGGATGGGCTTTGGGATCCTTTCCAACCGAGACCGTTCCATGATTCTGTGATAAGTCCACAGGCAGACATGCTGGGAAGGGGTGGAAGTTGACACTTTCTGGGTCTGTGTGCACTTCTGTCACCCTCCCTGTGCTGGGGCACACAGTTACACGCTTGGCAGTGGAGGAAAGGGCTGAGAGATTTCAGGTCCTGCAGCATCCTGCACTTCCCTCTAGCATGTCCTGACCTGCAGGGAACTAACTGGAGGAAGACAGGTAACTTACACCGGCCCTGATCTGCTTACGCGCGAGTAAGATGAGCCCGGGTGGATTTAAGTGCACATCAGGGAGATCATTAGCGGGAGAGCGCGGGATGGTTCTAATGGGAATGATACTTATTGCAGCCTTGCAGTCCCTTCCCTGCTCCATTTGTGTCGCTGCTCTCCTCCTTGGGAACACAGTCCGTTGTCATCTTGCTCTTGTCACTGAGGGTAGCAAGGAGGGAGGGAACTAACAGGAATGGAGGAACGTCCTTTGTGCATCTTCCACTGGTTCCCACAAGGTTGTGGATGCCTGGGGCAGGCTGGGCTGCAGTCCTAGTTACACCACAGGTACATTACCCTCAGAAAGATGGGATTTCGTGTACTGGTGCAAATCTCGAGCACCAGTTGCTGAGTCTCGGCTGTGCCACAGGCAGCACAGCCTCCTGTCCCTGGTGGATGTCAGGATGAGAGGCGAACCCATAGTGCGCTTCCCTCCCTGCGCTGCTCGAATCGTAGATGGACTGGAGGCTGGGAAATGGTTAAGCAGCATTAAAAATGCATTTTTGGTGACACACGCATCTGAGGCTCTGATGGATTTCAGTACCTGCCTGTCTGCTGGAGAAGGGTCACCCCATGTCCTCCCAGGTTGCCCAGGGCAGTGGTGGCTGCCCCATCCCTGGAGGGGTTCAAGGCCAGGTTGGATGGGGCTTGGAGCCCCTGATCCAGTGGGAGGTGCCCCTGCCCATGGCAGGAAGCTGGAAGTGGATGGGCTTCGAAGTCCCTTCCAACCCAGACCATTCCATGATTCCGTGACTGTAGAAGGGCCTGTCTCTGCAGTTGGAATCTGTGGGGAAGTGGAGGCAGGAGCGTTGCAGGATCCTGGGTAGCAGAAACCCTTCTGCTGCTGCAGCTCTGACAAACAGGCAGGCAGTTGTCTGTGTGTGTGCTGGTTGGACCCAACCCCAAGTGCTCCTCAGGCTTCTTCCAGGAGACCGATGTGGCTTTGGAGCCATCAGGGATGCCCTGGGAAGTGGAGGGCCTGACGGAGGGTCTCAGTCCATGGCGAGCTCTGCACCAGCACAGCATGTGTCTGTGTGTGACAGTGTGGGGTGGCTGGTGGCTCATGTGTCCTTGCAGTTCCCAGCTCTAGGATGAAAAAGCTTCTATTTTTATCAGGCCTTTTCTGATGAGATGTGCAGCGTCAGCCCACAATTATCATTAATGAGTGGTTATTTCCCTCTAATCACACCTTCAGTACCAATTTTTTCATTGCTATTCAAACTGTTCGGACTGGAGGGGACACTTGGCTATATCCTGCAGGGATAACTTTGGCTCTCCAGCGTTTTTGCAAAAGCCTCATCTGGGCTCCTTTTATCTCCTCTTCATTCCCTGCCAGCTCTGCGCTTTGGGCCCTGGGACTCGGTGTAGCTGGTTGGAGGTCTGGATTTGCAGTTCTCCTGGTGGCTGCCAAACCTCTTATTCCAGTGGAAATGGAGAGCAGAACATTGTGGTCAAAGGACAAAGGGGAAACAAAAGCCAACAAATTGAAATCTCCTTGCAAAGTCCTCCTGGCTTCCGTTGAGAGTTTTGAGAAGCTTGTGAAGAAAGAGGACAAACAGCATCCTGGCTCGGATCAGCCATGGTGTGGCCAGCAGGAGCAGGGAAGGGGTCGTCTCCCTGGACTCAGCACTGGTGAGGCTGCACCTCGAGTGCTGAGTTCAGTTTTGGGACCCTCACTCCAACAAGGCCATTGAGGAGCTGAAACATGTCTGGAGAAAGGGAATGGAGCTGAGGAAGGGCCTGTGGAGCCTAGACATTCTTGGAGCAGCTGAGGGCCCTGGGGCTGTTTAGCCTGGTTTGGGCTGGAAGGGACCTCAAAATCATTCAGTTCCATCCCCTGCCATGGACAAGGTCACCTCCCACTGGATCCAGTTGCTCCAAGCCCCATCCAGCCTGGCCTTCAACACCTCCAGGGATGGGGCAGCCACCGCTTCTCTGGGCAGCCTGGGCCAGGACCTCCCCACCCTCACAGCAAAACATTTCTGCCTAAGATTTCATCTCAATTTCCCCTCTTTCAAACGCATCCTACATCTTTGTAGCCTCGTTTATCAGCTTATTGGAGCTGTTTAGGCAACGGAGTGACCAAAAAGTCCCGTATGTGCTGGGAGGAGAGTCTGGCTGTGATCCAGATCAAGCAGAGTGTTTGCTGCTGGGGTTTATTGATCAGGAACATCATCATTCTCTAATTGCAGCGATAAAACATTCAATAGTTGAACTGGGGATGCTGCAGGCATTGAAGTGAAAATAGTGTGTGCTTTCCCAGGGCTTTTCTTTCAAGAAATGCAAAGTTCTTCATGTCCATAAATGGACCGGTGTGTCAATGCCCTATTCAGGATGTTATTTTAATATGGATTTCATAGAATTGTGGGATGGTTTGAGTCGGAAGGGACCTTAAAGCCCATCCAGTTCCAACCCTCCTTTCTTTTTCACAGGAAGGGAAGCAGATAATGGAAAGTGGGGGCAAAACTCATACCAGGAGTCGAGTTCTTGGATTTGAGGAAACCCCAGAAATGTAGGTGCTGTAGGGGCCATGTTAAAGCATCCTTGAAAGCAATCCCTGCTCTCCTGGTTTGGCTCCAGCTGCACCAACATCTTGGGAGAATCTCAGTTATAGAAGCGAAGAGATAGCAGTCATATCTCTTAACTCAAAGCAGAAGAAGTTGCTTCTCTTTGTTGTTTCAGCATTGACTGGTAGAAAGAGGCTGCTGTATTGTCCAGGCAAAGGCTCCGAAAATCTTTATGGAATCCTGGAATGGTTTGGGTTGGAAGAGACCTCAAAGCCCATCCAGTTCCACCCCCTGCCACGGTCAGGGACATCTCCCGCGGGATCAGGTTGCTCCAAGCCTCATCCAGCCTGGCCTCGAACATCTCCAGGGATGGGGCAGCCACCACTTCTCTGGGCAACGTGGGCCTTGAGCTCTAGATGTGTCCCGTGGAGCCTGCTCCACCTGCTCCTACTGCCTGTGACTTCAGAAATGTCCTAGCTTGTCCCCTGCAGCTGCTGTTTCCTGTTTCTAGGCTCAAACAGCTTTCTGTTGGCATTAGCAAGGAGAAGGAAGAGACCTACCAGGTCGATGCCGATTGCTGAGTGCTCACCCTGATTCCGAACCATTTATGAATGATTATTTCTGTGCTATTTTGATGATTAATTTGCAGCTTAATTCTTTATAACCGCAAAAGTCCCGCCTGTGCTTGCATCTGTGGATGCTGGGAGAAATCCATCTCTCTTCTGGCAGTTAGGCATGGTTATTAAATATAGATCCCTGGTGCCATTTAATATTCATAGCGATTAAAAGTGATGAAAGCAGATGCGTCTTTTTGAGCCAGGGACAGGACGAGAGGGAATGGCCTCAAGCTCCGCCAGGGGAGATTTAGGCTTGAGATTAGGAAAAAGTTCTTCACGGAGAGGGTGATTAGGCATTGGAACAGTCTGCCCAGGGAGGTGGTTGAGTCACCGTCCCTGGAGGTGTTTAAGGTTAGGGTAGACGAGGTGCTTAGGAGCATGATTTAGGGATTGGTGGAAATGATTGGACTCGACGATCCAGTGGGTCTCTTCCAACCTGGTTATTCTGTGATTCTGTGATTCTGAGCCAACGTGAAAATTGCTCTGGTTGGGAAGTGACGGGTGAGCAGCGCTGCTATCCGGACAATCCAAATGGGGACGGCGCTTCTGAATCGAAGCCCTGGTGTCAGCAAGGAAGCTAAGTGACGATGGGGTGAGTAGAGAGGAGGTGGGAGTTGGGAGTCTTTACTTGTGGGAACACCTGTGAGGAGTGAGGATGTGGAGTTTTGTCTGGGATCACCACAGCAGGGTTGGTGCATCCAGCAGGCACGTGGTCACTGCCTTTGCCCATGAGCTGCAGTGCTGTTGCTGGCATGGGGAAGAACCTGCCTTGTGCCTCTAGCCAGCAGCTTTTCCACGAGCTCTGGAGAAACTGCAAGCACTGGGAAATGTTTAGCTGAGGGAAGTTTTCAGGGAGGTTCTGCCTTCATGGCCCTCTCGTGTGATGCTGCTCCAGGCGTTGAGGTTCTATGTTGCTCTCCAGGCTGTGAAACAAGCCCAAAGAGGCTTACGGACACGAGCTGCTGATCCATTTTACTGAGATTAAATAGCATCACGGCTCCCAAAATAATCCTTCCAGCTTACGGTGAGGCTGTTCCTATAGCAACTGCTCCATGCCAGTGCCCTACAAATACACATCACAACAGATTGCCTTGGCGTTGCTTCCAGAGTCAAAACAAATGATGAGATGGGGAGTAAGAGGGCTGAGCTTGCAGGGGCTTGTGTGTTTGGGGGTGCACATTCCCCCCAAAATGAGCTGTGTATGTTCCCGAAGACAGGATTCAGTAAAAACTGCTCTTAGGGTGCTGTGTGTCCCCTCATTGAACCCTTGGTTGTGGATTTTCCCCGTGTGCATCGAGAGCAGTGAGGAATGTGGATCATAAACCAGTAACTGCGTTTGTAAAGCTTTCCTCTTGTGGGAGGGAGGGAGCGCTGTGCAGCCTGCGGCGGCTGCAATGTGGGTCACGGTGGTGCTGGGGGCCAGGCCTGCTCTGCCGTGCTGGCGTGTGACAGCAACGCTGCCCGATGCCCCGGCTGGAGGGGAAAAGCTGTGCCCAGAGTTTGGGTTGTGCTCCCAGCCTTGCACCTGGGCTGAGCCCAAACCTCCCCACCTTGGATTCACCCCCAGCTCAGGCTCCTGGCAGGCATCGCATCGAGTCTTTGCCTGCAGGAAAGACTCCCTTGATCAGGGAGCACAGGGATAGGAAAACAATCCTATCAGAGGTACGGACTAGGAGAAGTCTGGCTGGAAAGCTGCCAGGAGGAGAAGGACCTGGGGGTGTTGGTTGACAGCCGACTGAACATGAGCCAACAGTGGCCCAGGTGGCCAAGAAGGCCAATGGCATCTTGGCTTGGATCAGAAACGGCGTGACCAGCAGGCCCAGGGAGGTTCTTCTCCCTCTGGACTTGGCACTGGTGAGACTGCACCTCGAATCCTGTGTTCAGTTCTGGGCCCCTCACCACAAGAAGGATGTTGAGGCTCTGGAGCGAGTCCAGAGAAGAGCAACGAAGCTGGTGAAGGGGCTGGAGAACAGGCCTTGTGAGGAGCGGCTGAGAGAGCTGGGGGTGTTTATCCTGGAGAAGAGGAGGCTGAGGGGAGACCTCATTGCTCTCTATAACTACCTGAAGGGAGGTTGTGGAGAGTAGAGTAATGGGCTCTTCTCCCAAGTGACAGGGGACAGGACGAGAGGCAATGGCCTCAAGCTCCACCAGGGGAGGTTCAGGCTGAACATTAGAAAAAAAATTTTCACAGAAGGGATCACTGGACACTGGCAGAGCTGCCCAGAGAGGTGGTTGAGCCACCTTCCCTGGAGGTGTTTAAGGGACGGGTGCTGAGGGACGTGGTTTAGTGTTTGATAGGAATGGTTGGGCTCGATGATACGGCGGGTCTTTTCCAACCTAGTGATTCTGTGATTCTGTGACAAGGAGGAGTGGTTTTGAGCTGAAAGAGGGGAGATTGTGATGAGATCTTAGGCAGAAATGTTTTACTGTGAGGGTGGGGAGGACCTGGCCAATATTGCCCAGAGAAATGATGGCTGCTCCATCCCTGGAGGTGTTGAAAGATCCTCCCAAGCTGGGATGTGGGGGCCCTGGAGCCCTCTGGCAGCAGCACAGCCCTAGCTCGTGAGCCTCACCTCAGCTCACCCTCCTCTGCAGCACACGGCAAGTTCATAGTGCAAGGCAGAACTCGGTAGAATTCAGGGCACTCAACTACAGCGAACAAAGACGCCCAGGAAAATAAACATGAAAGGATGGTAGGAACAATTTGAGAAAAAAATTGCCAACTTCTTCCTGCTCCTGTGCCTGGGATGAGTCAGCCCAGCATTCCGGCTTTCATAGCATGCTCAAGATTTCCTGCTCTTCCCAAATTCGATGTACCTGGAAACCTTCCCATGCCCACATAGGGACCATTGAGGATTTGACTCCATCCTCCCCACCTCCTGCAGCCAAGCTTTGCAACGACCACACTGGGCCTGCTGCTGGGATCAGAGAACCGTGGAATGGTTTGAGTTGGAAGGGACCTCAAAACCCATCCAGTCCCACCCTCTGCCATGGGCAGGGACACGTCCCACTGGATCAGGTTGATCCAAGCCCCATCCAACCTGGCCTTGAACACCTCGAAGGATGAGGCAGCCATGACTTCTCTGAGCAACCTGAGGGCAACAAATCATTGAGAGTTACCCCCTCTCTAGCTCCCAAGCATTTAGTAATGTCTCTCCAACTTCCAAGAGGTCGTATGATCTTATTCACTCTGCCAGGAAACCCTGATGTGTTGGCTGTTGGAGTCCCAGGACTTTGCTGAGCCAGTTGTGGGTTTGCTTCTGCAAATCGCCTGTGGTCTTTGTCCTCAAGTGAAGAGCTCTGGGTGGATTCTGTCTCTCTGTGGATGTTTCCTGACCCTCAGGGTGTTTCACTAGCCTTGGCAAAGCAAAATCCAGTTTGTATTCCTGGCTGGGTTGCTACAAAGGCTCAGGATCCCCAGTGCTGTGGCATTTGGCCATGCTCCAAACTCAGACCTCCAGGCGCCGGCTTACGGCTTTTTCACCTTTCTGGATGAGTGAACCCTTTATCTTCAGCAACAGGAATAAACTCTGCTTTTCTCCAGAAGAGCATGGAACCACAACAGTAGCTGTTGGAGCTGGTGGGTTTTGTGCTGCTGCTGCAGCAAAGTTGCTTCCTTGGAACCATCCTCCCTCAGTGGGAAAACGAGGAGGGGTCTGGACCCTGGACAACCCTCTCTCTTCCCAGCTGTGCCATGGGGAGAAGTGGAAAGTGATCCTGTTGTGGTGTTTGTCCTGGTGACATCAAGAAACCAGCTGGGTGCACGTGGCGTGGAAGCACGGTTTCTCCGCTCGGAGAAGGTCTACTCTTACTGACAAACCACTAGTGCAGGGCAGAGAGGCTGCTGGGTGTGTGAGGAAAGAGGTGAATATGAGTTTCTGCTTGTTTTGGCTTTGCTCAGCTTCCCCTCAGGCCTCCAGGAGAAAGGGGAAGGACAATCCTGGTCCTCACGAGTCCCTTCCCTGGGCTGGGGAGCAGCATCCTTCTGGCAGCTCTGCACTGGTGTTTACTGGGGCTGGGAACCCCTCCTCTGAGCTGGTGTCGGTGCTTTGCTGGGCAGAATGGCAGTGCGATGGGTTTGGTGCTTTGCGTGACTGTTCCTGCTTTGCCATGTGCTGATGTGATTGTGCCGTGACGCTGTGTTCCCTTCCTCCCGTGCTTCAATTTGCGATAATTACAGCAAATTATCTTGATTGAGATGTTTTTATTTCACTATGCGTCACAGACGTGTGGCTTGGTCCAGGTCTCTGTGCGCTGGGCACTGGGAAGCGGAGGCAGTGCTAGCTGTGGGGCATCCTTGCCAGGGATGGAGGGAGGTGAGGAAGTTTCCATCCCCTGCACCCCATGGGTGCATCACAACCCTATAGAATCACCGAATCATTAAGGTTGGAAAAGCCCTCTAAGGTCATCCACTCAACCAGCCCCACTGTGCCTGCTAAACCACGTCCCCAAGTGCCACAGGCACATGCTTTTTGAACCCCTCCAGGGTTGGAGACTCCACCACTGCCCCAGGCAGCCTCTGCCAGGGCTTCACCACTCTGTCAGTGAAGGGATCTTCCCCAATATCTAATCTGAACCTCCCCTGGTGCAACTTCAGGCTCTTTCCTCTTGTCCTATCATGTGTTCCTTGGAGAAGAGCCCAGCACCCACCTCACTCCGACCTTTCCTGGAGCTGTAGAGGTCTGCAGCCTCAGCAGAGGGGCTCACAGCCCTCCCTCTGTTTGTTCGGGCAGAAGGAGGAGGAGGAGGAAGGTGGGACCTTGCTGCTTGTCCTACTGGCAGAGTGGTGAGAGCAGTGTTGGGACAGGCAGGGACCTGGTGAGGGATGCTCAGCTACCTTAGCCTCAAACTAGCAGCGTCCTGGTCTGACCTGGGTGCCTTCCCGCTTTTTCCTGGGCTTTGAGCCGTTTATGTAATTCCGCACAGCGATAAGAAAATGGGGCACTCTGCGTTCCTGCCTCGAGCTGAACGTACGGGGTTCATTACCTCAGCCCTGGCAAATGGGCAGGGAATAACGCCCTGCCAAAGGATGGAGTGGTCCCTGTGTCAGAGTGTTTTATGATGGGCAAAACCTCCTGGGCTGTGGTCTGAGTGGAGGAGGGTCTGGGGGTTAAACACTGCAGAGATACTCCCTCCTGCTCGGCCCAGTTTATGCAGTTGTTCTAAATGCATTAAATTCTCTTTGGGAAGTTTTACTGATGGCTATGAGTTGAAAAATCCCAAATTTGATTCATTTGTTGAGTCCTACAGAGGGAACGGTGGGGTTCAGACATAATTAGTGGTGGTAGCTGCCTGGCTGGTGTCTGCAATGAAAACTTCTGCTTCTGATGGGTTCATAAAACGCTACAATGTGCTATAAATTGGCCATTAAAGACTGGACTCATTAGTGATCTGATGGTCAGATGCTGTGGAAAGGTGACTGCCGTCTGCATGAGGGAAAATGGTTTGAAACTGAAAGCTGGAGCACCTCGCATGTGAGGACAGGCTGAGAGTTGGGGTTGTTCAGCCTTGAGAAGAGAAGGCTGTGGGAAGAACTTAGAGCAGCTTCCAGTGCTGAAAGGGGCTCTGGGAAAGCTGGGGAGGGACTCTGGATCAGGGAGTGTGCAGGTAGGATGTGATTTTGAGCTGAAAGAGAGGAGATTGAGATGAGATCTTGGGAAGAAATGTTTTCATGTGAGGGTAGGGAGGCCCTGGCCCCGGTTGCCCAGAGCAGTGGTGGCTGCCCCATCCCTGGAGGGGTTCAAGGCCAGTTTTGGGTTGATTTTCTGGTTCCAAGTTACCCAAGTGTTGTGGAGTTGCAGGAATAACCTCTCCTGCTGTACCCAAGGTGCTGATTGTGGAGTTTTCTGCCCTCTTGAAGATGTGGTGGTGGTGTTGGGTACAGGTTGTTGCTCTCTGCTTGTGTCTTTGTGCCCTTTTTCTCTGGTGGAAGAGCTTATCCTGCTCGAAGCAGCACTTGTGGAGCCCCTGTGAGGTTTGCTTCTAGGGCAGGATGCATTGATGCTGTGCCTGGCTCCGTAGCCGTGCTTGGCTCCATTTGTTCGGGCAAGAGGAGGAGGAACAGGAGGTTTGGCATGTGGCCTTTCCCTGATGGTGCCCCCAGACCATCCAGACCACCCGCATTGCTCAACATGATGTGCCCCAAACCAGATCCCAGGGATGGCACCTTTGGACACCTCCTCGGGGCTGCGCCTGCATTGCACATCACTCTCTGCACCTCACTCTGCTCCGAGGGTGCGGTGGCTGTGACCCCCAGCTCCTGGGAGACGGCAGGAGGTCCCTGCTGCCGGGTTAGTATGGTCCAGGGGTAACCATGGAAACTGTTTTTTCTCCATCCCTCCCTTTGCAGATGACTCGGGTGACGAGGAGCCCGCCTCGCAGTCAGACAAGAGCGAGCTGCACGGCACGCTGAAAACCCTCTCGAGTAAGCTAGAGGATCTGAGCACTTGCAATGACTTGATCGCCAAGCACGGGGCTGCCCTGCAGCGCTCGCTCAGCGAGCTGGAGAACCTCAAGCTGCCGGCCGAGAGCGGCGAGAAGATCAAGGCGGTCAACGAACGAGCCACGCTCTTCCGCATCACCTCCAATGCTATGATCAATGTAAGTGCTGCCAGGCAGAGGGAGAAGCTGTTTTCTCCTCCTGTTTCTCCGGCGTGGCCCCGGTCTCTGCCTGGACACTGGGTTTTTGCTTGAGCCACAGCCAGGAGCTCCAGCTCTGCTCTGTGGGGAAGGGATGGGAAGTTGGGAAGAGCGGGCATGGGCATGTGTAACTGAGATGCTGCGTCTTCACAACGTGCTTTCTGGCAGCTCCAGAATAGGATGTTCTGGGTGTAAAGCTGGGTAAGGTAGAAGTTTGGGGTGCAAAAGGGATTTCAGCTGTTTGGGAGTGCCTGGCTGTTCTGGGGCTGTTCCCTACTGCAGATCCAGACTCACACCTGCATCTTTTCGTCCTCAGTGACTTCCAAGAAGCTGTTGTGCTTTTACATGGAGGGGATTTAACTCCCTCAGGGTGCAGGAGCTGCCTTCTGCAGGGGATTTAACCCTTTTAAGGTCTGGGAGCTGCCTTCTCCTGGGGGATTTAGCCCCCTTGGGCTCTGGGCTTGGTCTCCTGCTCTCTGTGCTCCCCCATCCTGGCTGGTTGGAGTTTATGGAGTGCATGCTGGCCCTGCCCTGTCAGCATGACTGTGCTTTCCGATGATGTCTTGGAGAGCTTCTGTTTGGGGTGTGGATCTGCCTCTATCGTAGCGCACAGCTCTTCCTGGGAGCCTGATTTTCCCTGGAAGCTCTGGGCATGGAGCCCAGTAAAACTGAATAAAATATTAAAAAAAAAAAAAAAAAAAAAAAGCCAATGCAAAAGCCTGGAATAATGTATGAGGGCAGAGCTTGGGGAATTGTGAATGGAGCAGTGCTGTCGCCGTGCTGAGCCAGCCCTCAGCTAAAGGAAAGAGGGTGTGGGTTTACGTGAGCTTTTACAAACTAATAATAATCAAGAGTGGGAGCCAGAGGGCACTGGGAAAGCTGTAGAGCATTGGGAAGAGCCGGAGGGCATTGGGAGACCCAGAGTGCACTGGGGATCTGGAGGGCATCTGCAGAATCGGAGGGCACTGGGAAGTTTGAGGGCACTTGGAGAACTGGAGGGCTTTTGGGAGCATCCTCCCATCCCCGTTCTCAAGATTCTGTAGCTGTGGTGGGGAAGGGGCTCCTGAGATGGTGTCTGGCCTCTCAGAGCAGCTTTGGGGATGCCTGTGCAGCGCTCTCCATGCGGAGAATCAGTGAGAGTTCTTGGAGCGGGGCTGGAAGTGTGTTGCGAGTTGGCGTGAGGTGACGGCAGAGGGTTTGCTGTTAGGCTGGCAGTGGGATGCAGGCAGGGGATCGCCGGGGAGGCGATTCCTCCAGCAGCTGTTTGGGGAGAGCTGAGCAGAGCGATGTTTGCTGCATGCAGTCCAGAGAGGAGCAGGTTGTGGGGGCTACGATGTGATAAAGGCTGCCTAGATGGTGGGAAACAGCTCAAAAACTGGTGTGCAGGGAAAAACTAGGAGAAATGTGGTTTGTCCAAAGCAGCGAGCGGGTGAGAGGGCCGGGGAGGGAGCAGGGCACGTGTATTTGGGTGGATGTCAGAGTCGGTTGTGAACAGCATCCTTTTGTACTGGGCTGAGGCTGAGCATCTCGAGATATCTGGAGGGGAAAGGTTGTCATGTGGAAGTGGGATGGGAACGAAGAAGCAGCTCTGGGGTGGTGGCTGTGGCTCTCCCAGCCTGTTGTTTTGGGTGGAGGTGGTGGAGCTGTGGGCAGGGGACTCTAACCCCTACAAAGCAGTGATGGTTTGCAGGGGATGGATTAGAAAGGCAGGAGAGGAGAGCAGGGTTGTTGGGGCTGGGAAGGAAGGGACAGCAACCCTCCATCCTGGTGGGCTAGTGCTCCAGCTATGCTATCACCTCCTGCACGGATCCCTCTTTGTGTCTTTATTTATCTTTGCATGGAGTGATGCCTTCTGTGAGCTGCTCCAGGGAGTCTCCCATAGTGGAGGTGGCTCTGTGCCATGCAAAGGTCCCAGAATTTTCTGTATTGAACCATAAGACATCGCTGCTGGGAAGCCCTGGGGGCCCAAGCTGTCTCCTGGCAGGAGGTGAGGATAGAATCATGGAATAATAGAATGGTTTGGATCTGAAGGGATCTTAAAGTCTGCCCAGTTCTACACCCCTGCCATGGGCAGGGACACCTCCCACTGGATCAAGTTGCCCAAAGCCCCATCCAGCCTGGCCTGGGACACCTCCAGGGATGGAGCAGCCACTACTTCACTGCACAACCAGTGAGGCCAGGCCCCCCCCATCCTCCTCGTGAAGAATTTCTTCCTAATCTTTAGTCCAAATCTTTCCCTCTCCAATTTAAAGCCATTCTCCTGCCCGGATCCCTTTTTGTGCCTTGATTTGTTTTTACATGGAGCAATGCCTTCTGTGAGCTAGTCCAGGGAGTCTCCCAGGGTGGGGGTGGCTCTGTGCAACTCAAAGGTCCCAGAATCTTCTGTATTGAACTATAAAACATTGCCGCTGGGGAGCCCAGGGGCCAGGAGGTGAGAATACACCCTGCTCCCACCCACCTCCATGCTGCCACGCATCCCATGGGATCACAGGCTGCTCTTCACGAGCTGGTAGTTCCTTGCAGGAGAAATTCCACATCCCTTGCCTGCTGGCTTTCCCCAGTGAGGTCCCACCCGCAGTGACTGGCTGGTGCCAGCATTCGCTGCTTTATCGTTGCACCCCTGAGCAGTTTAAGGGGCTTTGGACTAGTGAGCTGCTGGCTACGGCTATGAGAAAGCACCAGGAGCTGTGCCTGCCCCTGCCCTCTCCCTGAGCAGTGCCAGGCTCACGGGAGCAGCCTTGACTCTGCGCTCCGGTCCTGCTGCAGGCTGGGAACTGTGTCCAGTGTGCCCTGGCCAGCGGGCAGGGGATAGGGCAGGCTTTGCAGCCTGGAGTGGGAAGGGCTGGATGCTCGGGGTCGGTGCTGGCGGTTTCCATCCAGCTGCCTGTGATCCGATTATGTAAATGCCCCTGGAGCCACGGGGAGCAGCAGCAAGCGAGTAGAAATAAATAAATACATATGTAAATGAAAGAGCCTCGCTGTGAAGGTGACCTCCTCCCTGCGAGCTCCGACTTCTCTGGAGATCGGGAGCAGAAAGCAGCTCTGGCTGCCCTGGGCGAGTGATGCTTGGGATGATGGAGGGAGATTGGGGCCAAGGCAGAGCGAGATGTACTGGCCTTCTGCGTTACAGGTGAGGATCTGGCACGCAGAGGGACTGATTGTTGCAGGGCTTAAATTTAAGCTCCCATTCCCACTTGGAAACCTCACCCAACACTGCGCCGGGTGAGACTCGCGGCAGAGTCCATCCTCGCTTGGACCAAGTCTCTCCGTGTCAGCAGGGCTGTGAGCAGCGACGAGGAGAAGACGCGGCAAAGTGAGTCGCAATCTGTCGTGAGGGAGGAGTGGGAGGTACGTAAAAATAAGCAGCAACAAATTAAAGGAATAATTAGAGGCACGGAGATGAAGAGTTCTGGGCTGAATTGTGTAGAGTCATCCATGAGCAGGGAGAGCTCCTGTCTCATGATGTAGCAGCAGACAGCAGGCAGGAGGGCCGTGTGGACGTGCTGAGGAAGCCAGTTTGGGTGTCAGGAAGAGCTCAGGGTGCCGTGGGTGTTGCTAGAAATAGGATTTTAATGAGAATGGGGCTTGTACAGCGGAGGTTGGAGGCGGCTGAGCTGTGTGAGTGTGCAATAGCTGCATTCTTCTCTTGGCTGGCTTTGTGCTTCCTGAAGGGATGTTAGCAGGGAGAACAGCAGACCTGGGCTTGGCTGTGCATTGCTTCTGGGTTCATTTGTGTTTTCCCTGGAGGTTCAGGAGGAGCAGAGGTAGAGAAAGATGCTGCTGGGCTGGGCAGCCCCCGTGAGGAGGCATGAGCGGATGGCTGGGGTGCGATGCTGGGGGTGAGGTGCTGAGAGAATAAGTGGGGAGGAGGCCCTGTGTGGGCTGACTTGGAGCAGTCAGTGCTGGGGACCACAAGGATTCCATGCCTGCCGTTCTGAGATGCCACTGTGCTGGTGGCCACCCAAGCTCATTGTGCAGAGGATGCTGGCACTGCTTCCCCACCCACGTTTCTTTTCCCGAGGGATCAAACCCATCTGGAGTTATGGCACCCCAAGATGTCATAGCATCCCTCAACACTCCAAACCTGCAGGGAGTATTTTGAAGCGTGTGAAACACCATGCTTGGGCCAGAAGTGAGGTCAATAACTGTACATGCTGCTTCTCCCCATGTACAGCAGCCACAGGCTGTAGATTTTGGCCTTGCAGGGATGTCCAGAAGCATCCCAGAGGCTGCATCCTCCAGCCCTGGCAGCGTTTCTGTTCGTTGGAGTCC
This sequence comes from Clamator glandarius, assembly GCA_033459285.1. Lineage (NCBI taxonomy): Eukaryota > Metazoa > Chordata > Aves > Cuculiformes > Cuculidae > Clamator > Clamator glandarius. The sequence continues at coordinate 127,282 of JAUNZM010001307.1, forward strand.
CCCGGGGCCATGTTCTAGCTCAGCAGCGGTTACGGGGTTGCGTTGTGTCAGTGGCTCGAGGAACAGCTGACCTGTCCCGATGGCCACGCTCGGCTCCTAGAAACTTAGGGTGACATCTGCCCGGGGATGGCATCTGCCAGTGGGTGCTGTGGCATTGTTTTCGTCCAAGTGCTGGAGGGTCCCAGTCTCCCAGATGGTTTCCTTGGAGCCTTCCTGGGTGCCTGTGCTGGAGTGAGCTGCTGGGCACAAGATGCGCTTCCCAGAGTTGTTCCTCTGCTTTCTCCTATCCCCTCTGTGCTGCTGCACTGGCTCTGCCCCCAGGAATGCTGCTGTGATTAATCCCTGCTCCCAAAACTGTTCCCATATTAAACTGGGTGGACGTTGAGTGCAGGTTCTGAGCGGTTCAGCAGAGCAGCCTCCAGACCGGTGCATAAATTCTAATGGTTTATTTTACTGATGGGTTAATTGCATCTGTGTCTGTGTGCTTGGAGACTGCTTAAAGCTGGTAGGAAACAGAGCCCCTGGGGTCTTCTCCCTGTGGCTGAGATGCTGGGGTGAGCGTGTGGTTGGGGTTGATGCTGCTAGTGCAGACCTGGCCAGGTCCCAATGCAGACCTGGCTGCTGGTGCAGGTGGACATGCGATGCCATCCTTTGGAGTGGAACTGGAGGTCCCTTACAACCCAACCCCTTCCATAATTCTATGAAAACCTTCAGGGAGTGGTGAGGGATGAGCAGCTGCTTAGGACTGGGCTGGTCCTGCTTGGCCTGTGTGGTGCTGGAGAGTGGGAAGGAGCGGTGTCTCCATGCTGGGAGCTGTTTTGGTGTTTACTGGGGCTGGGAACCCCTTCTCAGAGCTGGTGTCGGTGCATCGCCGAGCGGTGGGGTGGGTTCGGTGCTTTGCGTGATTGTTCCTGCTTTGCCATGTGCTGATGTGATTGTGCCGTGACGCTGCGTTCCCTTCCTCCCTTGACGCAGGCAGGATGACAAACCCGACCTCCTCTCTGTGTGCACAGCACACCTAGGGCAGAGATGCTGAGCAGGCAGGGAAGAGAATCCTGCTGGGCTGTTCCCAGTGCAGCCCAGTAAAGCCAGCGGGGCTGAGGAGCTCTCCATCCCATTCATCCTTGTACCACAAGGGTTAATGCAGGCTCTGCAGCCAGCAAGCTCCAGCTTCAGCCCTTGGATTTGCTTCCTCAGTGCAGAGATTGCCCCCAGCTGCCCTCAGCAGCCCCAGGCAGCTGCTTTGATGCCCCAAACTGGAGCAAAACCCATCAGTGGGGCAGGATTCCTCTTCCCTGTGACTATGGCAGTGGTGACCGTGCATGAGGGGCTCGTTCTCGCATATAACACAGCCTGTGTTAATTATCTGTACTGTTCTAATGACACACGCGCTAATCAGCGCAGTGAAAACCATGTCACCGACCCAGAAACCCCCCCGGCTTTGAAATTAAATCTCTAACCCAGCCCTAATCCTCGCTGGACGAGAAACCTGCAGCGAGGGCTCGGTGTGTACGAGAGGTTTCACTGCAGATGAGCTGCCTTGGTGGGTAAATATTGCTGATGGGTGCTTCGCTGTCACCTGGGAAGTGGTGGAGGGTGGTAGGGGACACCCTGGGCTCAATCCTTGAGAAATCAAAATGAGAATTTAGGTAGAAATGCTTCGCTGTGAGGGTGGGGAGGCCCTGGCACAGGTTGCCCAGAGAAGTGGTGGTTGCCCCATCCCTGAAGGTGTTCGAGGCCAGGTTGGATGGGGTTTGGAGCAACTGGATGTAGTGGGAGGTGTCCCTGCCCATGGCAGGGTTGGAACTAAATGGGCTTTGAGGTCCTTTCTAACCCAAACCATTCTGTGATTGTGTGATGATTCTATGAATCAGGGCACTGGGATGGGAGTTGCTGCTGCTGACTGTGCTGCTACCAGCAGCTCCTGCTCCCACAGCTGAGCAGTTTCAACTGCAAAGCCATTGCTTGAGGTGGAAACCGAGGCATGAACCGAAACAGCTTTCTCCAGATCCCAGGGTCAGAGCTGCCCACGGGTAATGCCAGCTGCTTGCTGCCACCACAGCCGCCTGCCATGCTGTTGAGGACAGGTGCTCTTCCAGCTTGGAATTTGCTCCATCGGGTGGTTAAGGAGAGAAGAAGCTAGTGAGAGCCTTATTAAACCTTTCTTTGTGGGAGCTGTTTGAAGGACCAAGCTCTCCGAGCCCACCAGAAATGGCATCAGGCTTCCATGTGCTGAAAGTGGAGACCGACTGCTCTCATAGTGTTGGTTCTTCTGCTTTGGAGGCTCCTGCAAGGGTCCTCGTGCTGCTGCAGTGGTTTCTGGTGGATTTCTGGTGATTTATGGTGGATTTTGATGGTTTTATATGTGTGGGGTATTTGTATTTTTGGTGGATTTTGGTGTTTATAGTGGGTTTAGTGCTTTATTGTGGTTTTTGATGGATTTATGGTGGGGTTTGGTGGTTTTCAGTGGGCTTTGGTGGTTTGGGCAAGCAAAGAGGAAGGAAGAAACCTGCTAAGGGGAGTAGTAAACCCTGCAAGGGGCTGATGTGGGGCCAGCTGCTCTGCAGCAGGAGGCTGTGGTGGGAGGTCTTAGGTCTCCCTGGGCGTCTCCCAATAACAAGTGGTAGGATGAGAGGAAATGGCCTCAAGTTATGCAAGGGGAGGTTTAGATTGGATATTGGGAAAAATGTCTTCACTGAGAGAGTGGTGAAGCCCTGTCAGAGGCTGCCCAGGTCAGTGGTGGAGTCTCCATCCCTGGAGGTGTTCAAAAAGCGTGTGGCCGTGGTGCCTGGGGACATGGTTTAGTAGGCATGGGGGGTTGGGCTGAAGGTTGGACTGGCTGAGCTGAGAGGGCTATTCCGACTTCAATCATTCTGTGATTTGATGAGTCTATGATTCTGTGATCTTACTGTTCTGGCCCCAGCATGTCCTCTGCGTCCTGTGGTACCCAGCCAACCCCTCTGGCATGGCCGATGGAGCTGCTGCGTGCTGCTCAGTGAGGCTTGAGGTGGAAGAGGCAGCGCTGCCGTCATGCCGAACGATTCAGCAAATGCCTCAGTTGCTTTTCTGCTGGAAAATGATGCTTTGGGAACCAGGTCCTGCATCTTTCCCATGACTGCTCTTGTCATCACTTTAGCCCATCACTCGTGGGCAGCGTTGGCTGAAAGGTTCCTTTTATCGTGCTGAGTACGCGATGGTTCCGGACTTGGGAACCTGCGTGGGTCTAGGATTAGAGCCTGTTAACACAGCCGAGCTGGTGGATTTGCTACCATTTCCCACTAATCCTCTCTTTATTGCATGGTCGGATTACATGTCCGTAACGGCACTCACTGCAGCGCCGTCCCTGCTGTGTTGGGTGAAGTCATCATAGAATCACAGAATGGTTTGTGTTGGAAGGGACCTCAAAGCCCATCCAGTTCCAACTGTCAGCTTGTCCTTGTACGGGAGGTGCTCCAGCCCTTGGATCATCTTTGTGGCCTCCTTGGGACTCACTCTTTCTGAGCATGGGGTGTTCCATTGGTAGAGCAGCACTGAGACTGTCTCATGTGGGACACTGGTGTCTTTGTGGTATTTAGGCTTCAAAATTGCCCGAAATAACAGGATAAGTCAATAAAAACTGCCGGAGACAGCCGTGAAACCAGATCTGACTCCAACCCAAGTGTAGGCATCTCCATCTTGGATGTCTCCACCTTGGATGTCTACATTTGCCTGTCCAGGAGTCCACACTCCTGGAGACAGGTACTGCTAAGGCACAAGGTGCACCTGGAATGAGATCCTTGGTGGCTTTAGGAGCAGTGTGGATGAGTGTTGGGGTCTTGCTGTGATCCTGACTTCAGTGCAGGCTGTGGGTAACCAAGAGGTGGACTGGAGCCTGCTCTGCTCTGATGTCTTCCTGCTCCTCCTTGGGCATTAAGGACCTTTTCCATGTCTGTACATTTGTGGTGCCTGTTTAACCTAGACATGGAGGTCCTTCCGACATAACATTTAGAAATACAGAAAGAAAAGCAGCAGGGAGGGGCAGATTTTTTTGCATCAGACCCCCACCTCTTGTCCCTGCTGGTTTTTAGGCGATGCCACCTTGGTTTTGGGGATACTGTGAGGCTCAGCCCAGCACCGTCTTTAGGCTCTCCCCTTGCCAACAGCCCTGCCTTGGGGAGGTGCAGCTCTCGCTGTGCCCGCATCCTCCTGTGCTGGGTAGCCAGGGTGCTTGGGAAGCAGCTGAGGGTCATTCCAAGGAGTTAGGACAGATTTGTGGTTATTTAATCAGTCTGTGTCGATCTGGATGTCCCCTGTGCTGGAGCTCCTAGTGGTGGCTGGCCAGCCTGGCCTCAAGCCACCGGCGTGGCCATGGGCACCATCGCTGTCACAGCAGATGGCTGCGCGCAAACCCACATCTCATTGCAATCTGACTGTTTGTGGGAGATCATTTGGGATTCAGGCTGGCTCCATCCTTGCCTTTTTCCTTTTGCTTTCCGCTTGGAGCTGTCGGGAAGGACAAATTAACCCCCTCGCAGCACAAACGCTCCGTGTATCTTGCTGCTCTGAACCCAAACTGCTAATTTTTATGCCATGCCCAGAGCGCTGACGCGGCGTGAATGTGTTCCAAGCTAAAAAGAGGATCAGGAACGGCCCTTCCCTGCGGGGCTGTTTTGCAGTAAGCAAGAGCGCAGATGTGTCCCAGCGTTTTGATGACTCTAGGAAGGAAGGGAGCACTTATCTATGCACAACAGCACGGCTCTTCCCCTGATGAATGGAGTGATGGCTTGTGCTGCATAATTCACCCTTGAAAAAGAGATGATTGAACGCATCTGACAGCTTCCTTCTCTCCTGGGCCATGGAGTAGTCCTTGTTCCGTGCAGGCGAAGGAAGGAGCGGGTTGAGGAGCAGGAGGCATCTCTCCCAGAACGGTGGGCACCTTCCTGGTAGGTTTTTTTCCTCCCTAAAAGTCAGATTCACAGCGCTGCTCCTCTGGAATGCTTGGAGCAGGTCTGATGGATCCCTCAGTATCCATCAGCATCATGTTGGAAGTAGTGAAATGCTCAGCTTTGCTAGGACTTCCCAGAGAGATTTTGGACCCTGCAGCAGAAACCTGGCACTTCCAAAGCGATGAATTTCATCTCCGTGTTCTTTGTGTCCAGTCTTGCCTGTTTGGTCCTGTTGAGGAACCAGGAATGCTGCTGCTCTCCAGAGATGCCTGCGGGCATGTGACCCCAACACCCAGAGGGGACGTGGTAAACCTTGGGAGATGTTTCCAGCTGCATAAATAACCCACAGGCCCCTAAGGCTGTTCCAATTAGCCTGCAACAAACTGTGAAATCTGCTGTATTTGCTGTGACAAATGTGTGAAAAGTGCTAAATTGCCCATCTCAGTGGTGGCTGCTGGGCAGACCATGGGGCTGGTGGCACCACAGTTTGGCTCCAGCTCCCCAGGAGGGTCTTAGGTGGCTCATGCTCCTGCTGATCCCTTGGAGAAACAGTGGTGCTTTTCTGTGAAAACACACCCTTTTTGGAGCATTGGCATGGCAGTGATTTACAGCCCCACCATCCAGCGTTGGATTAGGAGCTGCTACAAGGAGATTCCAGCTGTGGAGAGGAGGAGAAGTCCCCTCTGTCCCTCCTGCCACCTGACTGCAATGAACGCTGGGCTTCCCTGGGACCGTGACCCCATACTGCAGCAGCTTTGTGCTTTCCTCCTGCGCTCTCCCTTGTGGGGTGTTCATCAGGGAGCTCCTGCCCACTGACCTTTGGGAGTTCTGCCCATGTCCCTGACCAGCGCGGTGTGGATTTGCGGTGATGGTTGACGTACAACATAGATCGGGTACAGCTGTGGCTAAATTTAACTGCTGCCCCATAAGGGGTTTATAAATTGGATTTTGAGGTCCTGCTCCTGCTCAGTGACTGCAATTGTTTTCACTTCTGAAATTCCAGGCTGGGCTGCAACCAAAGCAAAAGGACCAGCTGGGCAAGGGAGGGGATTCTGCCCCTCTGCTCCACTTTGGTGAGACCTCACCTGGAGCCCTGCAGTTCTGGAGTCCTCAGCACAGGAAGGATGTGGATCTGTTGGAGTGAGTCCAGAGGAGGCCACAGAGATGATGTGAGGACTGATGCACCTCCCATATGAGAACAGGCTGAGAGAGTTTGGATTGTTCGATCTGGAGAAGTGAGGGCTCTGGGGAGACCTTCGAGCAGCTTGCTGTACTGAAAGGGGACCAAGTGGGTGGTGATAAAGCAGAAGGTCCAGGCTCTGCCAGGTACTCCCGGCTTCTCTTTGAGGTCAGGGGGAGCTGAGGGACATGGGTGGCTCCCCAGCCCCTTGATCCTCGGCTTCTCACAAAACAGGAGAAGGTGGTGGCATGATGAGCATGAAAGCCTTGCTTGAGAAGCTTATGGGTTCTTTCAGCCCAAATCGTGAGCGGTCTGAGAAGCTGCGGCAGGTCAGTGGCACAGGAGGGAAGCGGAGCTGGGATTCATCCTTGCACGGTGCACAGCAGGAAGCCAAAGGCATCTGAGGTCAGGACTCAGCAGGGTGCAGGCACAAAGGGATTTATCTCCTTCCCTAGGTCAGAGCGTGTTCTGGGCACTTGTCACGCCATCCCCTGCTGCTGCTTTGCTCTGGCTGGAACATGGACAGGGTCCCGGGGCACTGCTGGGGCAGTGATGGCAGGGAGGGCATCTCACACCCTTATCTGCTGCAAGGAAGGGGCACATGGAGCTCCACCTCTTCTGTTTGGCCCTGAGCAGAGCCAGACCCTCAAGGCTGGGATCCCTTGGGAGCCTTTCCACTCTCAGTGCCCTCTGTGGGGTCCCCATCAGCAAGGATGGACCCTGCAATGCTGGTGCCACATCAGGGCTTCCCAGCAGCTGCTTCAAAGAGCTTTTGCAGTCGCAGCAGCTGGGATTTAGGATGATTTGTGCAGAGATGGGATGCTGCTCCCTGTTTGGCCCACACTTGCCACCAAAGCATGGAAATCCATGTTAGAAATCCAGCAGCCACTGGGTCCCTGCAGCCACAGGGGTGCCTGAACCTCCTGTGCTGAGAGCAGATGTGCAGTCCTTGCTTGCCAGCATCCCAGACCAGCAGTCGGTGGGCAGTAGGAGAGCCGTCTCTGCAATCTTTCTTCTCTTCCCTGCAGTCTGTCGCTGCTCAGATCTCGCCATCATCCTCCAAACCCACCCCTGCTGGGACACCTTTCTTTCCAGCCGTGTTTCCCACTTGCTTTCACTCCCCTCTCCTCCAGGACCACGTTCCCAGCCGCGTTTTCTTTGCTCTGCAGCGGCACTAAACAGCCCTGGGAGCTGGTGGTGCTCAGCCAGCTGGAAAAAGCATCTCAGTGATGGACGTCACTGCGAGTGAAGGCGAAGCCATCCCAGCCCGCAGCAGGGAAACCAGTGGCCTGGACCTGGAGGAACCTTGTGGATGGTTTCCTCCTGGATTTCTTTCCTCTGCGAGTGGTGGGCTGGCCTCACCACTGTGTCCTCACGTGAAGCAGCTGTGCTGGCATGTTTCCCAGCATGGATCCTCAGGCCTGGCTGTATCCTATGGGATAACACGATCAATGCTGTATCCACATGAAGCTCAGCAGCCGTGGGATGGGAAGACACAAAGTTTTATCTGCTGTGGTTTTTGTGTAGGACCTTGATTTCCTTCGAGCAATTTTGACTCCGTGGCCCATTGCTCCCAGCTCCCTGATGACACTGGAAGGCTGTCTTCGCCTTGCTCCTCTGTAATTCCCTCCTTTCCCCTTGATTTACTGTGGTTCCTTACAAACCACAGTTAATCATGGCAGATTAATTACAGGTGATCTCCCAGTGGATCGTTTTAAAATGCTCAGCCCCCCTGAGCTGGGGACAACCGGCAATTTCCATCCTCTGTGCCAGCAAGCTGGGCCAAAATGGGTGTTTCTGTGGCCGCTGCGTGCTGGCTCCCTGTGGAGAGGGACCTTCTGAGCAGATAATGAGCTTTGCTGGGCTGGGAAGGTCATGGCCACTATCTCATTACTTGCCCTTGTGGGTTCATCCTCTTATCACAATGCATCAGTGTAATAGAAGAAGGCAGCTCAGGGCTTGGGTTGGTTTAACTGGAAGGAGGTTTCAGATTCAAGCTGGACATGAAGGCATCAGGGCAGGGTCTCCCCAAGGCTTTGTTGCTGTGGGTGGCTGCTAAGGGGACTTTATGGGGTGGGGAGAGGAGCTGAGTTGCTTCCGGAGAACAAGGTGTGAAGCACCCTGAAAATCTGCGCTCAGGTCTCAGGACTTCTCTGGGCAAGCTGGGCCAGGGTCTCCTCACCCTCACAGCAAAACATTTCTCCCTAAGATCTCATCTCAATCTCCTCTCTTTCAGCTCAAAACCATTCCCCTTTGTCCTGTCCCTGCCCTCTTTGATCAAGAGCCCCTCCCCAGCTTTCCTGGAGCCCCTTTCAGTACGGGTTGTCAAGTCCTGGCTGCCCAGGGTGGTGGTGGAGTCTCCATCCCTGGACGGGTTCAAAAAATCTGTGGCCATGGCACTTTGTGATGTGGTTTAGGAGACACGGTGGGGTTGGGCTGACAGTTGGACTGGATGAGCTTTGTGGTCTTTTCCAACCTCAGTGATTCTGTAATTCCATAATTCTGTGTTGCAGCCATCTCCTTAGAGATGGTTTGGGTTTGGATGGTCACACCTGAATGGATCTTAACCTGGTGGATACGATACTTTGGGCAAAGCTCTGGAATACTGGCACAGGAGGACTGGGTGGTTGGGAGACAGCTCTGGTGTCACCATGTGCCAGCACTGGCTCCATGAAGAGCTCCTGGGCTTTGAGGGCTGCGCAGGGGCTGATGTGTCCATTCCTCCCCTCCAGGCTTGCCGCGATTTCCTGGATTTGGCTGAGACTCACAGCCGAAAATGGCAGCGGGCGCTACAGTATGAGCGGGAGCAGCGCATCCGCCTGGAGGAGACCATCGAGCAGTTAGCCAAGCAGCACAACAGCTTGGAACGCGCCTGCCGCGGAGCACCCGGCCTCTCTGCCAGCAGCACCGGCATCACCAGCACTGCCAAGGGTGAGTGCCGGGAGGCAGGAATGGGGCTGTACAGTGGTAGAGCCCTGCAGGAAGCTCGGGATGGAACCAGGGCATTCTGTTTGCAGGGATGGGAGGACAACGCCCTGTATATCCGTAACTTATTTTTTTAATGGATTTTTTTTGCACCGTAATTGTCCCTAATTGTCTTGCTGCTCCTTTCCTGGGGACTTGGATGTCCCCAAGATCTCCAGGGAAGGATTAGATTGGAAATAAGGAAAAATTCCTTCACTGAAAGAGTGGTGAGGCTCTAGTAGAGGCTGCCCAGGGCGGTGGTGGAGTCTCTGTCCCTAGAGGGGTTCAAGAAGTGTGACCATGGGACTTTGGGGCGCTTCTGGAGTCCTCAGCACAGGAAGAGCATAGATCTTTTGGAGTGAGTTCGAAGGAGGCCACAGAGATGATGGGGGATGATGCACCTCCTGTACGAGGACAGACTGGGGGAGTTTAGGCTGGAGAAAAAAAGGCTCCAGGGAGACCTTAGAGCAGCTTCCAGCACTGAAAGGGGCTCCAGGAAAGCTGTGGAGGGGCTCATGATCAGGGAGTGTAAGGATAGGATGAGGGGGAACGATTTTGAGCTGTGAGGGTGGGGAGGCCCTGGTCCAGGTTGCCCAGAGAGGTGGTGGCTGCCCTGGAGGTGTTCAAGGCCAGGTTGGATGGGGCTTGGAGCAGCCTGATCCAGTGGGTGGCGTCCCTGCCCATGGCAGGGCGTGGTCTTTGAGGTCCCTTCTAACCAAAACCATGCTATAGTTCTGCGATTGGAGGGGACACAGTGGAAGGAGGGCTCTGGGGACAGACCTAATCGGTTATTAAAGGACCTGAGCATCTCAAACCTTTTGTGCCAACAGGGAGCGTGCAGTCTGCCAAAGGAGAGGCCAGTGATGAAGATGAAGAGACGGAATACTTTGATGCCATGGAGGATGCACCAGCTTTCATCACTGTAACTGCAGACCCCAAGCAGCACAGGTATGAGCCCCCACCCTAGGGTCATGTGCTGCAGCCTAACACTGCGTTCGGCTGCTCCTGAATCCCTGGAGCGAGCGAGGCTGTGGATGGCTCATCATCCCCTCCCAGCTTCCCCACGCAGCCTCTATCACCCCATTGCCTTCCTGGCAGTGCTGGGGTGGTGCAGGGAGATGTTCTGGGTGGTGGTGGCTGTGCTGTACCCACCCTGCCTCCTCTCTCCTCTTTGCCTTTGCTCACGTTTTCCTGTTGATGCTTTCTTCCTGGCAGGCGTTCGGGCAGTAACCTGAGCGGGGCCAGCGAGGGCCACCCCGAGGACTGGAACCTGGAGGACAATGTGAGTTGGCTGGGTGGAGCAGGAAGGATGGTCCTGGTGGGATGAGGGGAGAAGAGCAGGAGAGGAGGAGGAGTTTGGAGGGACTTTGCATCTGAATCTCTCCAGTGTAGAGCAGAGTTGGTTGCTCTGTGAGCTGTGATGGGAAGGATAGACGTCAGTGGCCTTACAGCTCATGCAGACACTCTCTTAAGGGAAGCAGGACAGTGCTGGGGGGTAATTGCGCTGTGATTTATCCCACACTCTGGAGAACAGTCTTCCAGCGATGCTCCCCAGCACAAGGGCAGGCAGCATCTCCTGAGCTGCTGCTGCTCCCAGGAGCTGCTGGGTCTTCTCAGGTGATTCCAGCTTAGGCCTGCTTTTCTTCTGTTGCTTCTGCAGGTCTTTGAAAGCTCAAATCAAAGCAGCTACAATGAGTCCACTTGCAAAGATCTCCTGCTGTTCAAGAAAAGGAGGCGGACTCGCATCCCCAACAAACCCAACTACAGCCTTAACCTCTGGAGCATCATGAAGAACTGCATCGGCAAAGAGCTGTCCAAGATCCCCATGCCGGTAAGTGCAAGTGTCCCAGGCACCAGGGGCTGCTGGAGAGGGAGCTGCTCTGCTGCTGGTCTTGAGGGTTTAGGTTGGGCATGGCTCTTGGCTGCGTAAAAGGATTTGGGTTATGGCTCCAAGCAGTCCTCCTAGGTATTGTGGCAGCTAGGACAGGAGCTCATCACTAGATGCCAAATCCTCCTGGGGATGGGATTAGCACAGGTGGAACCCTCTGAAACCACCTTGCTCTTCTCCCCAGCTCTTGATGTGTCTTTGTCTTTGCAGTTGATTTGTTCCTTGAAATCATAGAATCTGAGAATGGTTTGGTTTGGAAGGGACCTCAAAGCCCATCCAGTTCCACCTCTTGCCATGGGCAGGGGCACCTCCCACTGGATCAGGTTGATCCAAGCCCCATCCAACCTGGCCTGGAACCCCTCCAGGGATGAGGCAGCCACCACTGCTCTGGGCAACCTGGGCCAGGGCCTCCCCACCCTCACAGCAAAACATTTCTCCGTAAGTTCTTATCTCAATCTCCCCTCTTTCAGCTGAAAACCATTCCCTCTTGTTGGCTACAAACCTATTAAGCCTTCAAGTCCTGCATCCAGGTCATTTATGATGATGTTGAAGAGTGCTGGCCCTAGGATGGATCTGTACAGAACCCTGCTAGAGACTGGTTGCCAGTCCAGTACTTTGCTGGATACAGAGGAAGGAGCAAGTTAGAGGGACTTGGATGCTGAAGTGATTGTGTTTTGTCTCTTTTAAAGTAGTGCCTGACACTCTCTGATTAAGAGGGATGAGTTTGTTTCTTCTTTGTGCCATTTCCAGGGGAGACACACAGGCCAGCACCATCCGTTAGCAGTTCAGTAGTAACGTCAACATCAGATAAGGGCATGCTGGGTGCAGAAATGGACTCAGGACATGAAATACCAGCAGCTGCTGGTGTCTGGAGAGAGGAAATTTATACCTCCCCTATCAGTCACATCACTCCGGGAGCTGCTGAGTCCAAACCTGAGAGCAATATATTCTGCTTGCGCAGCAGCGCTTGGTGCCGGCTCGGAGATGTGATTGCTCTGTCCCTGCCGGGGGTGAATGGATCTGGTTTCAAGCACTGCTGGATCTGCAAACTGTTCAGCAGAGCTGGAGCTCCTAAAAAAGGGGCTCAACTCAGTCTCTCTTCTCTGCTCTCTGTACAAGGAGAGCTTTGCACCCCACGACCTCAGCAGCACATGGCAGTTCTTCGGAGGATTCACCCTAAAACCAAGCAGCCCTGGTAAGGTTGAAGGGGACAATGTAATCCCTTTAATCAATTTAATCCCCTTTCAACTGTCATTTGAGCTCTCACTGTAGTGCTTGTGGAGAAGCCGACAGCTCTGTGAATTGAGGTGGTGCTGCCCAGCGAGGGTGTTCAAGCTGATGTGGCAGTAAATGGAGTGAATGAGGAGGAGGAAGCAGAGCAGGCGGCTCAGGGAGGGCTGTTTGGGGATGTGGTTAATTAAAGCACAGACTGTTGGTGATCCTTCTGTGCCCACCGAAAGATGGGAGTTGCTCCATCCATGTGTTTTGCCTGGTGCTTGGTAAATTCAGAACATTTCCAAGCCCCTGTCCCCAAGATGATCCGAGGGTTGGAGGACAGGCTGGAAGAGTTGGAGTTGTTCAGCCTGGAGAAGAAAAGGCTGCAGGGAGACCTTAGAGCAGCTTCCAGCACTGAAGGGGGCTCCAGGAAAGCTGGGGAGGAAGGGGCTCTTGATCAGGGAGGGCAGGGATGGGAGGATGGGGAATGGTTTGAAGCTGAAAGAGGGGAGATTGAGATGAGATCTTAGGGAGAAGTGTTTTGCTGTGAGGGTGGGGAGGCCCTGGCCCAGGTTGCTCAGAGCAGTGGTGGCTGCTTCATCCCTGGAGGGGTTCAAGGCCAGGTTGGATGGGGCTTGGAGCCCCTGATCCAGTGGGAGGTGTCCCTGCCCATGGCAAGGGTGGAACTGGGTGGGCTTTGAGGTCCCTTCTGACCCAAACCGTTCTATGGCTCCATGTGATGAGCTGTAAAACTGCTCCTTCATTTTTCCTCTGAAGAAGCCAACTCGCAGCACTGAAAAATAAGAAGTGAGCTTTAGCGATTTATCGTTTCTAATGGGTTCATCTCCCTCCATGGAAGGGCTTTGCTCTGCTGTTGCCCGAGCGGTGCTGGTGGAGAGGATGCAGATGCCGACTTTGTTCTTATGCTGCTTGTGTCTCTCCTGAGAGCTGTTTTGAGCTGGCAGTGATTTGCTGATTTGTTTGGATGCGATGCTGCCCTTTCTACACAGCTCAGCTGCTCTAAGATCCCAGCTCCTTCAGTCCCTCAGTGAACGCTCTGGGTTTGTTTGCTTTAGTGCAAAAGATGTAACTTGCCTTGTAGAAGTGGTTCTCCCATCCTTCAACCATCTGCTCTTTCAAAAACATATTCCTTTCTTCTAAACTGAGAGTTAAAAGGGAATTACAGATGGGTTTGAGGCAGAAAACCTTCAGAGACAAGGCATCTCCAGCTTCCTTTCAATTATCTGTTTAATTCAGTTCTTTTCAGAACAAAAAGTGTTGCTAAAATCAACTGCTTGTTTTCCCTGGAGATGTTTGCAGCCTGTCTGACCTGGCAATGTATGGCAAGGTTTTCTAATTGACAAAGCAATGACCTGAAAGTGGAAAGGGGACCCATTCGGTCTCTCCAAGGACAGAGCTTCCCCTCCGCTCTCTTCCCTATGGGGCATCACTGCTGTTGCTGAGTTTAGCAGTTTGGGTGCTGCCGTGGGGCTGTGATCCCAGGGAGACCCCAAAATGGGACTTTCCAAGGTTTTCTTAGCATCTGAGCTGCAGTCCAGGACAGGGATGGCTTTGCCAGGAGGGGATGGAGGGCAGCCTGGGGAGCAGCACATCCCTGTCCACATTGACTCTTGCTCCTGGCTGATGGGAGGCAGGAGGGAGCTGGTCTGGCTGCCAAGGCTCTTTTTAAGGGTCACCAGAGCTCCACCTTCTCAGCTGGAAGCTTCCAAGCCTTCATGCTTTCATGGTGCAGTGCAGGGAGCATGATGGAGTTGGTGGGGAAAGGCAAAGGGTGAAGAGCCCGGCGTGGCACCTCTCCTGCTTTGCTTAGCCACCCGTTCTCCCTTCCAGGTGAACTTCAACGAGCCGCTCTCCATGCTGCAGAGGCTGACGGAGGACCTGGAGTACCACGAGCTACTGGACAAAGCGGTCAAGTGCGAGAGCTCCACGGAGCAGATGTGCTTTGTCGCTGCGTTCTCGGTGTCTTCCTACTCAACCACTGTCCACCGCACTGCAAAGCCATTCAACCCGCTGCTGGGGGAAACCTATGAGCTTGACCGGCTGGAGGAGTTCGGTTTCCGTTCCCTGTGTGAGCAGGTGAGCAGTGAGCTGCAGAGGGGCTCGGCGTGTCTGCCCCGCGGCTCCTGTTCAGCCGAAGCAGCCCTGAACTGAAGGAGACTCCAAGTCTCCTTACACTGAGCTGAGACAGCTAGTGGGTTGCTGTTGGAATGGGCAGAGGTTTGGTTTAGCAGGGGTGGTGGAATGGGCTGATGGTTAGACTGGATGATCTTGGGGGTCTTTTCCAACCTCACTGATTGTGTGTTTCTATAAGCACCAGCAGGCACAGCCCAGGGCATTTTTCAGGAGCCAGGTGTGCCCATCCCACTGTTGCAGAGCAGGAGGTAGGGACAAGGCAGAGGAAAAGGGTCTCCTGGCAGCCTGTCTGGAGCTGGGATAGTGTCACATCTGAACACTTGGGCAGAAAAGAAGAAGCTCTTCTCACCCAAGATCCCTCGTATCTGTGCAGTGATGCCCCCAGACTGTTTCAAGGTGTCTTTAGAAGGTGTCACAGGGTCTTGTTTCTTTCTTGTTGGACTGAAAATTTCCAGTTTTGGAGCCTGGGGGCAATGTGAGAACCTCTGTCAGCCCTAGACTCTAACACGGAGAACATCTGGCATGCATCGGTCAAACAGCAGGGCTTAATTGGAAACTTGGAGCAAGTTGTGACCTGTGAAGAAAATGGATTTTGTAATATTTAATATGCTTGGCAGATCCATTCTGGATACCTGGAGAGCAACGGGGCCATTTTCACCCCTTGGAGGCAGGACTTTGTGTTGGTGGGGGCTTTCTGTTCTGCAGGGGAGGCTGTGCCATCTCAGGGCACATCTTTCAGTGTTCAGAGGCACCAAACAAGGTCCCAAACCTCAGTCCCTCTGCAGAGGGCACTACAGGTCCAAGATGTGCAGAGCTGTCAGCAGACCACGTTGCAGAGACCCGTGGGGTTTTTTGCTGGGGCACTGCATGGGACCTGGTCTTGCTGCTGATGTGGTCAGGCCGTCCTGTGCTCTCTGATGCTCATGGAGTTGTCAAACACGTGGACAGGGCATTCTGCCTGGTCCTCGTGTCCCTCCCTCCCTGGCACAGTACACGTGCTTCATCCAAAATAGGAATTTTTGCACTTGATGATCTAAGAGGTCTTTTCCAACCTAGTGATTCTATGATAACTTGGAGCAAACCTGCTCTGTTGAAGCACTCTGGTGCTTTTGGTCCATGAGTGAAGCCTCTATTCCCTCCTGGAGCCACCTAAAAGAGCAGATTTTGGTGGCAGCACCACTTTGTACCAGTACAGCCTTGGCAGTGTGTCTCGCCTGTGTGGGATGGACAGGTGGACACTGTTCCCACTGCTCTGAACTTCTGGGATGCTGCGTGTGCTGCTCAGCCCACCCATGCGCCGTACAAAGCATCAATAATCTCCTGTTGGAAATCCAGTTATCCAAATAGGATTTGCTCCTGCCGGTGAGAGTGGGATTTAACAGAGAGCTTTTTGCTCTGCTCACGTTTGTAATCCAGCAGCTCGGGGTGCTCAGCCTGTAATTACAGCAGTGCCAATAATCCCTGAGGTTGATGCTGTGGCTGTTGGGATGGTGGTTGGCTGCTTCTCGGCGTGTGCCATGCCGGAGCCCTGTGGCTCAGAGCCCTCTGATTGAGGAATCCTGCTCCCTCCTTGGTTTTGGGCAGCTTTTCCCAGTAGGCACTGTCCTGTTAAAGTCACCCCCAGGATGCAGGATGGCATATCTGCTTTTCCAGCCCAGTCTGTGGAGGCAAAGCCACAGGTAGATCCGTGCATCTCGGACACCTGGGAACCTGTGTGCCCAGGGGGTTCCCAGGTAGAGCAGTGGGAGTGGCTGCTGGTAGGAGAGGTTCTGTAACTGGGTTTACTGGGAAACTGGCTGGGTTTTGGGTTTTTGGGTCATGGAACAGTGTTGTCTCACAGTGACAGCTGCTCAGGTTCATGGAATCATGGAACAGTTTGGGTTGAAAGGGATCTCAAAGCCCATCCAGTTCCAGCCCACTGCCATGGGCAGGGACACCTCCCACTGGGTCAGGTTGATCAAAGCCCCATCCAACCTGACCTCGAACCCCTCCAGGGATGGAGCAGCCACCACTGCTCTGGGTAACTTGGGCCAGGGCCTCCCCACCCTCACAGCAAAACATTTCTGCTTAAAATCTCATCTCAATCTCCCCTCTTTCAGCTTCAAACCATTCCTCCTCATTTTCTCCCTGCCTTCCCTGATCAAGAGCCCCTCCCCAGCTTTCCTGGAGCCCCTTTCAGTACTGGAAACAGCTCTAAGGTCTCCCTGCAGCCTTTTCTTCTCCAGGCTGGACCACTCCAGCTCTCTCAAGCCTGCCACTTAAATTTCTTACAGCTGATGCTTTGCTATGGAGCTTTAGAAAATCCTGTCAGGAGCTCAGTGCACCTCCACGTGCTGCTGGGCACCTCATGGGAGGTCACCACAGTGCCCAGGAGAAGGTTGAGGTGTTCAGATTAGCACAGTGGGGCACCCTCGGGGCCAAAGCTGGTATGGAGCTATCGTCTCTTTTAGGAATCTTGCTCTGATGGCTGGGTGCTCACCAGGGCTCACTCTCTCTCTCTTACGGGCTGTTTCTCCTCTTCCCAGGTGAGCCACCACCCCCCAGCAGCTGCCCATCACGTTTACTCCAAGCGAGGGTGGACGTTGTGGCAGGAAATCACCATTGCCAGCAAATTCAGGGGCAAATACCTCTCCATCATGCCGCTGGGTAGGTGACTTGTGCCGAGAGGATCGGGGGATGCTTTCTTTCCTGCAGTGCTCGTACAATACCCCCAAGATTAAAGTAACGTACAGGTCACGGGCTTATGTGAATTCCACGCTGAGGGATGCTGGAACACAGATTTGAGCTCCTGGTTGCAGACAGTCCTATAATTCCAGCAGCCTTTGGCCAACGCCCTCAGCCCCATGGGGTGAATATTGGGGTTGTCCTGTGCAAGGACAGGAGTTGGACTCGATGAGCCTTGTGGGTCCCTTCCAACTCAGGACATTCTATGATTCTGTAACTCGATGGAAGTTATCCCAGCTCCAAAGGGAGACTGCTTTCCTCACTGCTAGTGCCACAGTGGGTGTGCTTTGGACATACCCTGCTTGTCCATGAAGTGCTTTAGGACATTTAAAGGTCAAGCTGCTGCCTGTTCTAACCCTGTCCCTGGCAGCCAGGTGCAGTAATGCAGATGTTGCTTCTTCCCGGTGGTTTCTTTGTCTTCTGGCTGTCCCTGGGCTGGACAGCATGCTCAGGGCTGTTCCCAGCACTGTGCTGGCACCTGGCTGCTCTCCTGATGCTGGAATTCCACCAGGCAGTATGTTTCCCACCTGCTTTTGAAACGAGCGCTTATGGGGAGGGCAGAAGGGCTATCACAGCCCAATCCTGCAGCAAAGCACGGGGTGTGCAGCAAGGGCGGGGATGACTCCAGATCTGGCCCTGGCTGAGGAGCCAGCGTGGTGCTGTGCCAAGCTCGAGGCTGCTCCTCTCTCTGCAGGCGCCATCCACCTCGAGTTCCACTCCAGCGGGAATCACTATGTCTGGAGGAAAGTCACTTCCACTGTTCACAACATCATCGTGGGCAAGCTCTGGATCGACCAGGTCGGTGGCAGTGGGTCTGAGGCCACGGGTACTGCCTGGCTCTGAGCAAGAGCAGCAGGGCTGGAAGGGCATTGCCCTCCATGGGGGTCTGCCTGGAGTTCCCTCCAGGGTCGGGGACATGTGCGTCCCAGGAAGAGGTGGGAAAATGCTTCTCGGAGCTTCTCATGGCTCTTCCCAAAATCAGCAGGTCCATGTTGCAGGGTGGGATGGATTTTCCCCGTAGCTGGCAGAGGCATTGGGTATGGTGTCTGCAGCCAGGAGCAATGCTACCGTGGGCGGTGATTTTGTACCTGCACTAACGCCTGATTTGTCTCCTCGCAAAGTCTCTCACTTGCTGTGGTTCTGTCTTTCATCCAGTCTGGTGAAATAGAGATTGTAAACCATAAGTCGAAAGATAAATGCCAGCTGAAATTTACCCCCTACAGCTACTTCTCCAGAGATGTCCCCCGAAAGGTACGTGTCTGGGTGGCTTCTGGCTCCTTTGGGCTCTCCTCCTTCTTGTATGGGGTGGGACTTGGCTCTTCCTTCTGAGCTGGGCCAGAATGTGCTCCGGCATGGGGCCAAGCAGCTGAACTGGTTACCAGGGAGGGCTGGGGGGAACCGGCTGTGTCCAAACAGAGCCTGGTTTTCATCTATCTGTGTGCCAGAGCTGGCCACTGGGGACCTGGGAACGGCTTGATGGGCTGGAAACCCACCTGCATGGTCAGGATGGGTCCACGCTCCCACTGTGTTGGGCGCAGCTGATGTCTGAAGACACGCAGCACCAGGTCTAGCTCCCGCTGGGGCACCTGGAGGGTGTCCTGCGCTGCTCTGCCTGTCCCTCTCCTCTGGGCACTTCCCAAACCCCAGCAAATCCATCTCCTTCTGCCAGGTGACAGGGGTGGTGAGCGACGCTGATGGTAAAGCCCACTACGTCATGTCTGGCACGTGGGATGAGAAGATGGAATGCTCCAAGATAGTGCATAGTAGCCATGGCAGCAGCAGCACGGAGGGCAAGCAGAAAACTGTCTACCAGACGCTGTCCCCTAAGGTCCTGTGGAAGAAGTACCCCCTCCCGTGAGTCCCCTCTTGGCGTGGGGTGCTGTGCCCGGGGTGCAGCAGCTGGACAGGGATCTGTGGTGTCACCCTGAATCCCATAGGATGGAGCAGGCTCCTACGAACCCGTGGACACAAGATGGGGACCAGGATTTGGGTGGCTGTGTGTGTTTTGCCAGGGTGTGAGCACCCAGCAGAAAGGGAGAGCAGGTTCCTGCTGGATGGGTGGCTTTGAGGGACCCTTGCAAGTAGGTTTTGGGAAGCTGGGGGTACTGGTTAGGCTTCTGGGGCTGCTGGCCACGACAGGGAGATTTTGGCTGCTGTGCCTTGCTGGTGAGTCCTGGCCAGCCCATGCCACTGGTTGCTGAAGCCCTCTGGAGACCAGTCTCCTCTCAGCACTGATCACAGTGAGTTTGATCTCCCAATTTCCTGTCCTTGGAAGCATCCGTGGCTGGTCCCTGCTTTGGAGATGCTCTCTTGGAGTGGTCTTTTGCGGAAAGTGTCCTCTGCCTGATGCCACCAGTTCCACAGCTCTTGGGTGAAGCTGTTCCATGTCTTGGCTGTGTGATGCAGTGCTCGGAGTTCGTAGGTTTGGCTTTTAGCTTCCCTACGCAGGGGTCTTTGTTGCCCTCTGAGACCCATTGAGGTGTCATTGTCATCTCCACATAGAGGTGGGAGGCAGGGCTTCCCACAGGACCTGAGACGCGAGGCTGTGAAGGGATGGGGAGCTATGTTCAAGGTGGGCACCACCTCCACCATCCTGATCAAGGCTCTCCATCTGCAGGGTGAACGCTGAGAACATGTATTTCTTCTCTGACCTGGCCCTCACCCTGAATGAGCCCGAGGAGGGAGTGGCACCCACCGACAGCCGGCTGAGACCCGACCAGCGCCTCATGGAGAGTGGCCTCTGGGATGAGGCCAACGTGGAGAAGCAGCGGCTGGAGGAGAAGCAGCGAGCCGTGCGCCGCAGGCGGGAGGCTGAGGCCGTGGAAGCCCTGGAGGAAGGTAGGATGCTTTGGGGAGCTGGTGGCAGGGACCGGCTGTGTCTTGCTGTGAGAGAAGGATGTGGCAAAGAAACCCTGCTGGGTTTGGGGGCTGAGGGAAGGGCGAGGGAAAGGCTGTGGATGTTACCAGCCTTGATTTCAGTAAAGGCTTTGACACCATTTCCCGTAGCATTCTCCTAGAGAAGCTGGTGGCCCGTAGCCCAGACGTGAGCTCTTCACTGGGTAAGAATCTGGCTGGAGAGTTGTGGTGAATGGAGCTGAATCCAGCTGGCAGCCGGTCACAAGTGGTGTCCCCAGGGCAGTGGTGGAGCCTCCTTCCCTGGAGGAGTTCAACACACTTGTGGCCATGGCGCTTGGGAACGTGATTTAGCAGGTGTGGTGGAGTTGGGCTGACAATTAGACTGGATGAGCTTGGAGGTCTTCTCCAAGCTTAATGATTCTGTGATTCCATGACCCTGTGGCTACTCAGGTGGTTGGGCAGGTGTGGGAAGAGCATCGCTCACTCTGTGTTTCTTCTGACCAGGCAAGGACTATGAGGGCTACATCCCACTGTGGTTCGAGCGCAAAGTGGATGCCGTGACGGGGGAGCTCATCTGCGTCTACAAGGGTGGTTACTGGGAGGCCAAGGAGAAGCAGGACTGGAGTCTGTGCCCTGACATCTTCTGAGCCGCTCCACTGGCGCTGGGTGGCCACACTTTAGCTCCCCAGATGGACAGACAGACAGTGAGGACAGGTGGGCAGCGCCCCGCCAGCAGTGACCGTGCAAATCCAGAGTCAATACATGCCGAAATTTGAAACACAAATCAAAACAGGGAATCCAAACCTATTTTTTTACACACTAAGAAATAGCATCCTTTTTTTTTTTAACGACAGCTTTTTCAGCAACCGAACAAGGACGTGTGGATCGGTTCATTTGTAGTCCAGCGTATTCTTGCTGTCAGGAGTTGCTGCCTCTTATCGTTCAACGCCTCGGCTCGATCAGCTGAGACATCGACTTCCAAAGATGCTCGCGTTGTGGGGATGCCGTGCACTCGTGTGAGCTCTTCCCTTCGACGTCTTTTTTTTTTTTCCCTCCCCTATTTGCGTGTGGACTTCACGGAATTATTTTTTTAAGAAAAGATCAGGTTCCTCCAAAGACAAAGTTGACCCACTCGGCATCCTGCTTGGAAAGCTTCCTCTGGGGGCCATGGCGCTCGATCCCAGAGGCTCTTGGCAGTTCCTACCTTGCCCAGTCATCCCAGTAACACCGATTAGGATCTCCTAGCTGGCAAGTTTTTCTTTTTTGACCTTGTTTTTGGCTTTGAAGCAGCATTTGAGCAAACTCCACGTGGTTGCCATGTTCAGCCAAGGCTTTGGGCTGTTCTTAACATGGTGCTTGAGTGAGGTTTGGGATAGTTGGGTTGGTTTGGAGGAAATAGCCTTGCCGATGTCAGGAACACCTGGCAGACACAATGAAGAGGTTTGTAGACCAGTGATGCTCCAGGGTCCACTTGTTGGCTCCCTCCTACTCCGTCTCGCTGCAGCTCAGGGGCTGATGGAGCCTGGACCTCGGTGCCAGGTCTGCGGGCAGCGTCTCCTGCTGAGCTCTGCCTGCTCCTGGTGGAGGGGAGGGAAGAGATGAGAAGAGATACCGCGGTGCCACTGGGATGGAGCCTCCCTGGGATGCAGCCTCAGTGCTGGGTCTCCCATCCCTGTGTCTTCCCCATGGGTCTGGTCTGCAGTCTCCAGCTGAGCCTGGAGGGCACTCAGTGCCTGACTCCATTTGTGGTCTCTCCCAGGAGCAGTTTCAGGTTGCTAAAGCAGCCTGAGCATGGAGCTGGGGGAAGCCCTTCTCCCCTCTCCTGCATGCCACTGCTTCACTTCAGCCCTGGGTGCGCTGGGATAAGTGGAGCGAGCCCTGCTGATGATCAGCACGGACCAGGAGCAAGCGGTGCCACAGGTCCCTCTGGTCCCCAGCACTGGAGGGGAAGACAGGGGTGGCAGGACCCCGAAGATGGGATCTGCTGGGCCAGAGAGCTCTTGGGGAGACCTGGACGCTCGCCTTTGCCTGCTCAGTTCTCATTTTTGACGTCTTCTTCTCTGGATCTCCATCATATTGTAAGGAACGTAATTGTAAGCCCTCCTGGGCTCCTCTGGCCAGACTGTCACCTCCACCGTGGAAGATAATTAGCAATAATGAACTTTGAGGCAGTGGTAACTGGAAACCCAAAGCTGCACATGGGACATTTATGCAGTTGGGTTCCTCAGCCACCAGTCGGCTTCTCTTCCAGCACTTCCATGCCCATTGTCCCCAGCAAACCCACCTGTACATATCCATGGACCTCGTGCGGCATAATGTAGTGAGCAGCTATCGGAGCGGCACCGCCGCCTGTTTCAATGCACCCTCTAATCTTATTTATTTGCTTCTAATTTATATCTATATAAAAAAAATATATATAAAATTATTTTGCTTAAATTTCTATGGTACAGAATAGAGGAAAAATCATGAAGACAGGAGCGTCTGTCTGAGTTTTTGTAGCACGAGTACGACTTCCCTAGGCTTGTCCCAAAGGCGGGGGTGATGGGAATGGAGTTGTTCCCAAAGGACAGTGCAGCGTTTTGCTTCAGAGCTGGATGTGGCCACGTTCTAAACGTGTTACAAACCTGTTCCTGTCTCAAACTGATGATTTGGAGGTTGAAGTAGTGCTCGGTATTTGGGAGCAGGAGGCTCCGAGCTGCTTCCCAGGTGTTACAGCAGCCAGGCTGGCATGGTTGCTCCTTCCAGACCCTCCCAGGGGTTTGCTCACAGCTCCATAAAGCTGGTGCAGCTCTTGAGTGCTCCAAACGTCTGCATGAGCTGTGGGATGCAGGACATGATGTGCTGGAGATGGGTTTTCACCTCACTGGGAGAGCAGAGGATGCTCTGCACTAAAACCTTCGTGGCGCTGGCTTGGTTTATGGTGCCCGCCAGAGTTTCCTGGGGTTTTTGTCCCACTCACAGCTGGAATTGGTGTGGTCAGGTGGGCTGGGAATTGAGCCCTTCCAGATGCCTTATTTTCCTTTGTCAATGCAAGTGTTGGAGAGGTGGGAAACCCCTGCACAAACCACGATCCAAGTTTTCCTGTGGTGCTGGAGAGTGTGGAGCGAGATGTTGCTCAGTGATGGTGGCACTGAGCATCCTGCTGGGCTTTGGCACCCCAAGAAGCACCCCGATCACTGCATCCATCTGGGAATTGCCATTGCGAACCCAGCGCAGCTCAGCAGACCTGGCAGGAACGTGAGGAGCATCCCCCCCGCCAGGGTTCCACTGGGTTTTAGGCTGATTTTAACAACTCCTGTATGTTCCAGAGGTCACTTAGCTCTTCACCTGAGCATCATCTCCTGGTCTTTCTGTCTCCCCTGCCCAGGATTTTAATGTCATTCCACTGTAAATGCTGTCGAATGTATTTCTTTTGGAACAGTTTATTGTGAGTGATCCCTCTCCTACGCCGTAATAAAAACTTGGATTCGGGAGTTTTACAAACCACAGTGCGGACGTTGTCACTCAATCCTCAAGGCTGCAGGTGGGGGTCTTGGAGGAACCCTGAGGTGGGTGAGGTGGCCCACGGAGGTTGTCCAAGGGAGGAGATTGCCCAGAGGTGGAGGGGTGGCCCAGGGAAGGTCCAAGGGAGAAGGTTGCCCAGAGAAGGAAGTGGTTGCCCAGAGGAGGAGGACAGTATGAGGTGTCGTAGAGGACGAGATCAACCTAAGAGGTTGTTCAGGGAAGGAGAGACATGGAGGGGGTTGCCCAGGGAAGATGGGTCAAGGAAAGGAGGCCCAGGGAGGGAAGGGGATAGCCCAGCAGGGGTTGCCGAAGGCAGGAGATGTCCACGGGAAAGTTGCCCAGGGGAGAAAGTCCAGGAGAGCAGGGACGTGAGGGATGGCCAGAGTTTGGTGCCAAGGTAAGGAGGTTTTGCAGGGGACATGGCTCAAAGTAGGAGGAGGAGCAGGATGTGGGGTTGCCCTGGGAAGATGGGCAAGGGAGGAGATGTCCCGGTGGAGGTTGTCTAAGGAAAAAGGTGCTTGGCAAGGGAAGGTGGAACAGGAGAGGTGGACCAGAGGGCGGTGCCCAGGGAAGGCATTTCTGTGGGGATGGTGGGAAGGAGACTCTGCAGGGGATGCTGTCTGGGGCAGGAGGTGGCTAAGAGGCGGTGGCCCAGGGGAGGTGGAGGAGGTTCCGGGCTGGGGCTGTAGGGGCCACAGGGAAGCCACAGGTGGGCTGAAACCGGCCGCCTGCTGCACATCGCCAGGTGATGGACACACACAGCACTGCCCGTCTGTCCTGCTGTCTAGCTGTCCTGGCCACTGTCCTTCCCACCAGAGTGCCTGTCCAGCCCAGCTTGGCCAGGTGAGCGCAGGGGTGGGGGACACCAGCACCGCTTGGCTCATGCCTGGGGACGTGGAGGAGCCTCCTGCCTGGTACCCACAGTATCGGGGTGAGGGCCTGGCAGCTCCCAGGTGCAGCAACCATGCCGGCAGCTTGGGTTTAACGATGGGCAAACCTCAGTGCCCCCAAATCCCTCCCCTCAGCTCCAGCCTCACCAGATCAAGAGGTGCAGAGCTCCACCACAGAGCATGCCTGCTGGAAATAGCCCTGCAGCAAGGTCAGGACACCAGGGGGTTGTCTCTCACCTAGAGACCCTAGGCAAATCCAATCATTATCACCATAAGTTTGTGTGTCATGGGGTTAGAGATGCTCAGATCATTTGTTGAAGGCTGAGGGAACGGCTAGTGAGAGCTGTCAGCTGAGTTTGCCTGGATGAAGCACAGGGTCCCTTGTCTTCCTTCTCTGCAGCTTCTCCTCTGCTCTCCTCAGTTTCGACTCTCCTACCCCGGGATGTAGCCCATGGGGGGAAACCTTCCACTGGATCAGGTTGATCAAAGCCCTGTCCAACCTGGCCTTGAACACCTCCAGGGATGGGGAGCCACAGCTTCCCTGGGCAACCTGGACTCCTCAGCCTCACAGGAAAACATTTCTTTCTAAGATCTCATCGCAATCTGAAATGGGGATGAAATGGGGAGCAGCAGCATCCTCTGCAGGAAGATCTTGAGATAACTCATGAGCATTATCTGTCTTCCAGACAGAAAGCAAAAGGACCTGGGAAGGTGGACCAGGCAGATCCTCAAGGCAAGAGAGACTCTTCCTGGAAGCCCCTGCATGGTGTTGCTCACCAGATCAGGGACTTGTGAAAGGCAAGAGGGGAAGCCTTGGCTGTGCAGGTGGGAAATGCCTTCTCGCAGCTCACCACTGAGAAGCTCCACAACTGCAGCAGCTGTGAGGAGGAGAGGATGCGGCAAACTCTCAGTCCAACTTGTGTTTCTTAATGCTCAGAGGAGTCTCACCCAGGAGAACGGGCAGGTGGGAGGAGACGCGTGTCTGGGAAAGAGCTCCAGAAGCCACCACTGCATGCAAAGCTGGAACCCCTGTGATGCCTATAAAGCCCGACTTTACTTCTTTGTTTGCCTTAACCATTTTGCCTGGAGCCTGGATGTTCACCTCTTGCTTTCTGGCAACGAATAGCAGAGGGGAAGCAGCAGCAGGAGCGATTGCTTCAATGGGACCAGCCTGAGCCGTACAGCCTGGAAGAAGCTGCGGCAGCCACTCTGATTCCTGAGGAGCTGCTGCTGCCCACAGAAGCAATGACTCTTCCTTTTCCACTTCTCCCCCTCTCTCAATATCTATATGTCAGTTACCTTACTGTTTTTGACAGGTATTGGGGTGTGTCGGATCGAATCCTAGTGACCTTGGCTGCGTTTGAGGTGCTGAGGGACATGGGTTAGTGATTGATGGGAATGGTTGGACTCGATGATCCAGTGGGTACTTTCCAACCTAGTGATTCTATGATTCTATATTCTAATGACAAGCAGGCTCGTGTGTTCCTTCCTCTCAGACTGCAGCTGTGCAGCCAGAATGAGGAGTAGGTGCTGCGAATAAGTCCAAGAGGACATGTTGCTGAATAGGTGAAAGGCAAGGTGCTCCTGCTTGGGGTGGGGGGTGGCTTTGGTCTGCGTTTGCCTCCAGCATCACCAGTAAATAGCAGTGTTGCTCTCCAGCAATGTGGAGTTTACTTGCAAGCAAGAGATCGTTTAGCAAAGGAAGGAAATAACATATGTCAGAGCTGACACCTACTGATGCAGAGGGAAATGATGAAAATGCTCAGTAATTCCCTTTATTCCCACATTGCAGCTCACAGCCCACTCATTTGTTACCAGAGCTGTTCAGTCTGCAGGAGAGTGACTTATCATGAAGATACGAGAGTGCTGAGGGTTTTCCCGTGGGCCGATCATGGAATTATACGAGGGTGGGGAGGCCCTGGCCCAGGTTGCCCAGAGCAGTAGTGGCTGCTCCATCCCTAGAGCTGTTCAAGGCCAGACTGGATGGGGCTTGGAGCAACAGGATCCATTGGGAGGTGTCCCTGCACAAGGCAGGGGGTTGGAACTGGATGGGCTTTAATGTCCCTTTCGACTCAAATCGTTCCATGATCCTGTGACACCCCTCCAAGTGCTGCTGCTCACACCCCCAAGATCCTTAAGTAGTTGCTCAATTTTGCGCCCAGTTTTCCTGGGCTGGAGGAGCCATGCAGCAATCCTGAGCTGAGAGGAACTGCTAGGAGCAGTGGTGACATGCCCCAGCCTGGTTTCCAACTTGACAGTAACCCTGAGGCTCTTTCCCTGGCTTTTGGGGCTAAGTACAGTAAGGAGGATGAGATATGCTCATTGTAGGACTGTAGAGCAAGAAAAAGGAGCTGACCGTGCTTGTCTGCTTCGCTGTGCAAGTGTTGCGGTTGAGATGTAAATGTTGACATATGTGTAATGAGACTGAAAATGGAAACTTAGTGAGATTGGGCATAGTGTGATGTAATGAGACTGAGTTTTATGATGGGAGGCAAAAAGTGGAGTGTGTGATGGGTTGTTAATAGATATCATAGAATCACCAGGTGGAAAAGACCCATCGGATCATCAAGTCCAACCATTCCTATCAAATACTAAGCCATGTGTGGCATGCCTTGCAGAAACCGAGATCTTGGTTGAAATGTAGGGTGAAAAATTACAGCAAATCATATTCTTGGTTTGTTTTTATTTCACGGTTTTGGAGTGTTTCTCTGCAAGACTGTGCTGGACTCTGTTTCCTTTGGCAGCCAAGGTTATCCTACGAAAGGCATTACCCCAGTGAATGGATTTGGGTGTGAAAGGCAGAAAATCACGAGAAGGAAAAATTCTGAAGACACAGACATCAGGGAACAGAGAGAGAGATCAATGCAGAAGACCCTGCGTGGTCTTCTAGGGGGGATCTCAGGAGAGATAAGGCATGGGATTTTAACTGGTGCCATTAAAAGCATAAACCCTGCTGCTTCAGGACTGGCTCAGCTCAGGTTAACCAGCCTGTGGCAGCACGCTCCATCTTCTGGGCTTACTGCTACAGATCCTGAGCAGACAGCAGCAATCCTAGAGCTATATTTACATGTATGGACTTTCTGCTCAACTACATTGCTTCTGCTAACTGGACTCCAGCTCTTCTTTCACCTTTCTAATGGTCTAAGGATGCCCTGGGCTCCCCCTGTTAATCCTCCCAGGGCACGTTTTGCAGTGATACTTGCTGTGGGGCTCCTGCTCTGCAAGGATGCACATGCTTCTGGTAATTCTGTTTGTTTTCGCTCCCATTCCCTGTCATTTAGATTGCCTGGGAAGTGACTTACAGGAGTATAAAATGTTCCTCTAATATAGACTATAAATGTTTATAATTTGCCTGGCAATTTTAAAATATCCTATAATGATGTGGCCTTTCCAAGCGCTGTAAATCGAAGCTCTGACTCACAGCCTTTTCCCCTCTAAGAAACAGAAGCAGCAGCAAAGAGAAAATCCTCTGTTTCTACAGCCAAAACCTGTTAAGTATCTTTCAATGTTATCATTACTTTGCAAGTGCTTGTTCTGTCTCTGGGGTGTGTGAGCCAGCAGGTGGATAACTGCATGTAGGGGAGGGAATACATTAAAGGTTTTCATTCTTAGGATTGGGGGGGGTGTTTATGGTTTTGGAGTGTTTCTCTGCAAGACTGTGCTGGACTCTGTTTCCCTTGGCAGCCAATGTTATCCTACTAAAGGTGTTACCCCATAAATTCCAGTCTCTAAATTAGTAGCTGCCTCTGTAACTCCAGTTATTGTCACGTGGAAACTACACCTTGCTGCCAGCCAAAGGGAGAAAATAGGAATAGAGGAAGGATTCTATGATTCTATTAAGGACAATACGTGGTCCCTCTACCTGTCTGCATCAGTGCTGGCACTGAAATATGCCCTCCATCCCCATCCCAAAGTCTCTTTGGGACTGGGAGTGAGACACGGCATCCTAGAAATGCCTAAGATCCTCGAAATGGTGATGTATGACGTGCAGTTTGGAAAGAAATGCTGATTTATACCTGAACACAATGTCCAAAAGATACACAAAAATAGCAGCCAAAGATGCTGAGTACTCCTGGTAGGCATACAGGGTGATGGGCTGTGTTAGGAGGTGCTTATGCCAAGCAAAGGATGCGTGATCTGAAATATAGAAATTGTATCGTGGCTGAGCAGATGCATTAAGGTTACAAGTCAAAGCACGTGCGAAGAACAGCATGGAGACCCCAGCACCATATGAAAAGGACTTGCTGCAAGCTAGAAACATAGGTTGTAAAGCCAGAGGTAGCTGAGTAGGCTGGAGAACTGGCAATGGGAGAGTCTGACCTGTCCAAAGATGGGGCTCACAAGCTGCTGTCTGTGACCAGGATTAATGCAGCTTGGTCTCATCCAGCATCCCTCAGCAGAAGCTTTAGTCTCAAAGGGTCAGAGCATCCATGCAGAGCACCCAGGAGATCGGAAAGAAGGGGATTGGCTGGTCTGCAGTCACCTCCTGAGCACCTGGACTGAGATAAAGGGCTCAGCAGGATCACCAGCCATCCCTCGGAATGGAGGATAAGGGTACTTAATTGTGTATATTGCATATATATGCCTCTTGCTCAGTAATTATCCTGAGTCTTAAGCTGTGCTGGTTAATCAAAGCCATTTGGGGCTGTGGTAAGGACTCCCATAATTTGTATGAATTACAGGTAGTGGCTAATTGAAGGTGTATTTACTTTATGCTGATACAGTCCAGTGCTCTTGCTGTTTTCAGGGGTGGCAGTTAATTTTAGTCACATTTGATTGTAGCACTTTCCTGGGAAGTGCCAGGTAAGCAGACAATTTCTGCTTATGATGAGAAATACCCACAGCTCCCCGTCAGCATTGACTAAACAAAAATGTACCTATCTTATGTTAATTAACTAATTCCCACTCTTTCTGGGCAATACCAGTTAATCAGCTATATTCCTTTCATTATCAAGACCAACTCCAGGCAATCAATAGGGAGCATGGAGCATGGTGATTTTGTGGAAGCACATTTACCATCTGCTGATTAATTCCTACTATTCTGAGACATTGCCAGCCTGTAAAAAACTTCTTTTTCCTTCTGGTTAGTTATTAGGGTCATACAGTACCACAGTGTGCAGTAGTGCTGAACACTGAAGGGAGTGTTTGCTGTGTGCTGTCTAATTCCAGTAATTTCTGTAGGATGCTAATTAATCAGCAGCATTTTATTGCCTGTGCCATCTCTCACTATATCTGGGGCGTTCGGGATGCTCAGGATGAGCTATAGCTATTCGCTTGTTGTTATAGAATCATAGGTGTTTAAAAGACGGGTGGATGAGGTGCTGAGGGACATGGTTTAGTGTTTGATAGGAATGGTTGGACTCGATGATCCGGTGGGTCCTTTCCAACCTAGCTATTCTATGATTCTATGATACTGAACACCTCCCATTATTATTTCTAGCTGGGGCACTGGCAGTCAGGTCCAGCATTTTTATCCCAAGCCGCTTCGCTCCCATTCTCTGCAGATATCAGCTAATCAGAGGTGGTTTGTGCCCATGGTGAGTAATTCCTCCCTTTCCCAGGGAAATGATGGGAGCTCGTGATGACTGACCAGGAGCAAATTTGGCATCAGCTGATTAATTTCCAGCATCCCTAAGAATTCCAGTCAACTTCATATACCCCGTTCCTGGCATTTGTAAGGACACGGAAATCAGTTTTGTTATATGCTGGTTATATGTCATGAAGACAGGACGCTGTAACTGGAAACCAGTTTCATTGCATGCTGGTTGGCTGCCACGAAGGCAGGATGTGCATGGAAGGACCAGCAACTTTCTACAAGCATGAATTACGCCGAGGCAGCTGCATGCAGTGGAAATACGCATAATTTATGGTGATAAATGCCATCATCTCTATAGGGAGCCAAGGTATCTGCTTTTACCCTGGATAAGGCACTCTCCTTATTCCTGGCAATTTTGAGCAATGAGAGTGATGATGAGCCATGCTTACATTGTAGAGGCAATTTCTCAGCTTTCTAATGAGTTTTGGTGAAGGTATTTTTTCCAAGGGTCATATTCCTCATCCCAGAGCATTGTGGGTAGCAGGGGCTGAGCAGAGGCATTGGTGGGTTTTAACATAGATTTCCAATCAGTTCTAGGTAATAGGGATTAGTCAAATTTGTTTTCCTAATAATTTCCACCATCCCTGAAGAAATGACAGCAATTACCTGAACGTGTTTGACTTATGGCAATTAAATCCTGCTGGGATTGGAGAATACCAGCCAACAAGAGCTTTTTGGCTCATTCATAGGAAAGGTTGGACTCTATGATCCAGTGGGTCTTTTCCAACCTAGTGATTCTATGATTCTATGTTGCTTACGTACCCCAGAACCGTGGCCATAGAGCAGTGAATGTTCTTATATATCTATTAATTTCCAAACCCTGCCCTTTCCTTGCCTGCTACCAAACCCATAGACATCCCACTTGCCCAGGGCAGTGGTGGAGTCTCCATCCCTGGAGGGGTTCAAAAATCATGTGGTTGTGGCACTGGGAGACATGGTTTAGTGGGCACAGTGGGGTTAGTCTGATGTTTGGACTGGAACAGCTTAGAGGACTTTTCCAACCTCAATGATTCTATGACAGGCATCCCACCAAGAAACTATCTAGAATGCTTGAAGATCTCCATGCTGGCCTGGAGAACATTTTGCCTTCTTTTATGTGTTTGATGGCTTTCAGCTCACAGGGGTTTGAAAACAAGCTTCTGGACAAAAGGATACTCTGTGCTCTGTCCTGCCAACAGAATTGTGTGCAGAGTGTGGGGCTGTTTATGGCCCCTGTTATCCCCCCCTCGGGAATGCTGCTGTTTCATCTCTTGTGAAAAGAGAATAGGAGGGGGAAAAAAAGAAAAGATAAACCACCCACCCAAGGGGGAGCAAAGAAAACCCATCACCTATTGGGTGATGTGAGAAACTGGACAGAAAATTAAAGAGAAAAACAGAAGAAAAATGAGAGGAAGCCACTGGAGTGTTGTTCCATCGGAGCATTCACATGAAAAAAAGAGATGAAAAATGATGGGAAAGAAATGAGAAAACTGAGAAACAATATTTGCCACCGTTTTGCCCATCAGGGAAAAAATGATAAGAAATGAGATAAAGGCAGTTACTGCCCTGCTGTGCTTGAGGAATTTGACACACAGGGAGCAGCAGGGCAGGGGAAGGACCCCAGCGGGAAGAAATAGGGGAAAAAATCCCTTTGATTTGCCCCAAATGAAAAGTGAAGCGAGAAAAGGTGAAAATTCGGGGGGGGGGGGGGGGGGGGGGGCGGGGGATGTCCATTAAAAGGACATGTGTAGGGCACTGGTTTAGGAAGGCAAACACCTCAGCATCCCCTACCTTCCTCCATCTGTAGGCTCCCTTCCCCATGCCCAAGAAGGACATCAGCTTTCACTCTAGCAACCCCTCCCTGCTTCATTATCTACACTGCTAATTCTGATTTCTCTTAGCCTCGATTGAAACTGGTTCACATGTAATGGTTTCACATCTGAAAGATGGTCTAACAGAAGGTTTTTGGCCATAAAAGCTCTTTAGGGTGCAAGAGAATGAAAATAGTGGTTGTCATCAAATGAAGAGTCTTATCTCATTGCTTAATTCACTGCTTACCTCATTGCTCTCTACAACTATCTGAAAGGAGGTTGTGGAGAGGAGGGAGCTGGCCTCTTCTCCCAAGTGACAAGGGGACAGGACAAGAGGCAATGGCCTCAAGCTCTGCCAGGGGAAGTTTAGGCTGAACATTAGGAAAAAAATTTTCATGGAAAGGGTCATTGGGCACTGGCAGAGGCTGCCCAGGGAGGGGATTGAGTTACCTTGCCTGGAGGGGTTTAAGGGACGGGTGGATGAGGTGCTGAGGGACATGGTTTAGTGTTTGATAGGAATGATTGGACTCAATGATCCAGTGGGTCTCTTCCAACCTGGTGATTTTATGATTCTATGATTCTAAATAATTCCAAGCTGCTTCTGCAGGGACCCTCGCACCCACTAGATGGCAAGTTTGCTCTGCACAACGCCAGGCCCATACTTAACACTGTTCCTATGCAAGAGTGTTCAGAAAACCTCAAATGTTTTCAAAAAAGGCAGCAGGTCCTGTTTACCGAGAGGCGTAGAGGATCCTTCTGCTGCAAAAGTGACAGGGTACAGAGCAGCATCCAGTCTATCAACCAAAGTGGCAGATCTAGGTGCTTTAGACAGGCACATCGGGCTGCAGGTTAGCAAGGAAGATGTTCCTCTTCCTTCTGGGACACCAGGCTGTAGAGTTCAATTCGAAGCCATGGCTGAGCGCATATGAATCGTACCAGCCTTTCTTTCCCTTAGCAGGTCTCTTGATGGTGGAGATCAGGCTGGCCTCTGCAAGAGCATGTAGAGGTGACATGGAGAAATGGCACCTGCCAATGTTCAAATCCCACAGGGCCCTTCCCACATGCCATCCAGCTGTGGATCCGGCACCCCAAAGCCAACCCCTCTGCCTTGGGCCACACCAGTTATCACTCTTCTTTAATATTTGCTGTCTTTCCCCATGTGGGTCTCTGTCCAGTTGCGATTTGCCATCATTCACTATTTGCAAGCAGAGACACTGTGGCTGACATCTCATATGGGTTTGAGCAGAACAGAAGATCTATCTCAAAGAGCATCCTCTTCCCTGCTGAAGCTTCACACGGGGTTTGCCCACAGAGCCCAACAACATGAAGAAAAATCTCCTCTATAAGCCAGTAGATTTACAGGTCCAGCCTCACTGGAGCCAAGAGAGATTTCAAGCAAAACCTGTTCCTCTCCTTCATGTTCATCTTGTCTCTTTGTTGACTCCCTGCCCTCTTGGAACATTCCTGTCCGGACAGAGGCTGTTTTTACCTCACTCAATCATGTACTCAGAGTCAAAGAAAGCAGCTGGGAGGAGGAGTTGTCTGAAACTCTTTATGGTCCTCTTTTCATAGAATCATAGAATCATAGAATCATAGAATCATAGAATCATAGAATCATAGAATCATCAGGTTGGAAGAGACCCACCAGATCACTGAGTCCAACCATTCCTATCAAACACTTTTTAGAGTGGATGGAAAACATTTCTCTGTGTCAGGACCAACCCCTTCCAGCAGCAGCATATGGCATTGCTGGCTCCTGTGTCCCTGGGCTGCAGCATCCGAGGGAAGAAATGGGGCTGGAAAAATCATGCCTTAAAATACATTGGTTACGAACTGTAATCATCGTTGACATTGGTGGATTGCTTGCACAGAGCACACCCCAAGGAGAAACCAGAGGCTACTTCATCCTCTAGAGCAGGAGGAGGAAAGCATTAAAAAAAGCTGTGGCACCTTTTGAATGCAGTGACACAGTGACCAGAATGTTAAAGCAAAGGGAACTCATTCTCACAGGTAGGAAATACCTTTGACAGAGAAGCAGATCTGGGTTTTGCTAGATGGAAATTCCATCGAACAGCTCAAAGCCAAACTGAAGTATGTGAAGAGGCTGTAATTCAACTAGAGCTGTTGGAGAAATGTGGCAGCTTGGAGGTCTGAGGGGCTGGAGAGGAACGTGAAGCCTCAGGCCAGGTAGAAGGAGGTTTTGGAAGCAAAGCTGAAGCTCTTGCCGGAGAGGGGGAGGATGGAAGGAGAACATGGAGCTACCTGGTGGACAGCAAGGTGATAGCCCTCACCAGGCATCGCCAGGAGCAGGAGACAGCAATGCTGGCATGGCCAAATGGACCTTGGGAAGCAGCGACACCAACTCAGAGCGTGAGAAAGAGATGGATCCTGCTTCTGACAATGACAAGGTGAGAGCTGGAAGTCCCAATGAGGACTTTCTGCCTTGCGTATCTGCCCTATGATAAGAATGGTGTGGGTTTGGGAAGGGAATGAGGGACAATCCAAAATGGAAGTTGTTTGATGCCTTGATGTTCAGCGAGGTCTTTCCAAGTTCAGCCCCTTGGTCCAAGGCAGGTGATTCTGGCTGGTGGTGAAACTGATGGTGCTTTTTAGAGGGATGTGTAAAAAGGAGAAGGAAGGTTTCTGTTTGAGAAAGGTATTGATCCCTCCCTGGGTTGAGGGAGAATTTAGAGCAGTTTCCAGTACTAGAAGGGGCTTCAGGAAAGCTGGAGAGGGACTTTTTACAAGGGCATGGAGTGATAGGATATGGGGCTTTAAATTGGAAGGAGGAAGATTTGGGATGGGGACAAGGAAGGCTGCAATTTCCTCCTTGCAGACGAGCCTTGGTGTATTACAGGGATGGATTCTGTTTTGTTCTCTGTTTCCAACATTGAATTTTGTGATTTTTTGACCGCTGCAGACTGCTGCACTGACGTGTTCCCTGAACTCTACATTACAACTCCAGCGCTCGATCCTGACTGGTAATTTTTCAGAGCCCATTATGGTGTATCTGAAGTTAGGATTTGCTTTTCCTGTGTGCATCACTTTACATTTAGCTGTATTGAATTTCATCTGCCGTTTTGTCATCTACTCTCAATATTACGAGCTCCTCCTGGAGCCCTCTGCAGTCAGCTCTTGCTTTACTAACCTGTGTAACACCACTCATTTCTCTTCCTACAGAAGGACAAGATGCATCTAATTAAAATAGAGGGTATGAAGCTCAAAGCAAACAAAAAAGACCTTATTCTTCATGAACAGGTAACAGATTCAGTGACCTCCTTGCCAAGGAAAACTGCAAGTTCTCAAACCCCTTTCATATGTCCATTATGCTCTCTCTTATCTCTGCTGAAGTGCATTTCTCATGTAAAAGGCATTCCAGAGCTTTGATCATCCTCTTGTCCTCCTCTATACGTCTAAGATAAGGAGATCAAAACTATGTGCAGAAGCCATGGCTTGACCATGGATTTAAATAGCAGTGAGATTGCATTTTCTGTTGACCAGAGGATTTACCATGTTCAATGAGGTTTTTCAAAGAGGCAACACGTGATCGACATAGGTGACTTGTTAAATGGTTGAGATGCTTTCTTAGAAATGACCTTCCTCCAACTCCAATTAGTTTTGGAGTCCTCTTGCCACAATGTCTCACTAACAATGCTCTTCTCCTGGATTTGTGTGGTGATCACCTCCCTGTAATATACAGGTTCCCTTTTGCTGGTCCTGCCCAGCATCCCAAAAGCCTCTCCTTGCCTTGTAATTTTATGGCTTTTGGGCTCACATTCCTCTTCCAAAACCAATTTACAGTGTTGTCTGCTGTGTTGTTTTGCTCCCTGTTTGGGAGGTGAGCTGATTTTATTATTAATGTAGTTGATTTTTAAAGAGTGGATGTGAAGTATGGAACTGCAGTCACAGTTGCCACAGAAAAGACTGATGCCCACGAGTTGTGTTCAGGCTTAGGTCATCTTTCATGGGATGCTGCTTTATTTTTAGGCTGATGGGTTCCTACAGCCTCTTTATAACGTTGCAGTGGTCGTTTGCTGTAGAACAGGGTCTCTTATCGGAGGTCAAAGGAGGTGACTGCTGAGAACTTGGCTCTGAAGAGGAGCGAGGCTGCGTGCTCAGACAGCCAGCTCGACAGGAGGAGCGCTGGCTATGTAATTAGGAACAAAGCTCTGATATGTAATATTGTGAGACATAAAAGGAACTCTGTTTGGGCTGAACACTCTGCCACCCTTTATGACATGGATGCCTGAGTGACCTTCGTTTCCATCTGCAAAGCATTTAATATTTTTTCTCCCCGTTGAGATATTAATGGCTCCTTTGAAATCATTGAACTGGATGTGCCTTTACCAAGTGACAAATTACCGGTAAAAGATCTTCCCGAAAGTTTCTTCCAGTGTCAGAGAATTGATTTCCAGGTACCTCAGCACTTCCTTCATCTTCTCAAAGACAACTGTTCTCCAGGACTCTTTGTTCTTTGAGATGCTCCAAGTACCTGATAAGGAGGGAGTGCATCTCTGCTGTGTGGAGGTTGGCTGACATTCTGTTCATCTTAGGGTCTCAGGACCAGAATTCTCACTGAAAGGAGCTCCAGGAAAACTGAGGAGAGGCTCTTGCCCATGGAGTGCAGGGATGGGATGAGGGGGGATGGTTTTGAGCTGAAAGAGGGGAGATTGAGATTAGATTTTAGGCAGGAATGTTTTGGTGTGAGGGTGGGGAGGCCCTGGCCCAGGTTGCCTAGAGCAGTGGTGGCTGCTTCATCCCTGGAGATGTTCAAGGGCAGGTTGGATGGGGCTTTCAGCACCTCGATGCAGTGGGAGGTGTCCCTACCCATGGCAAGGGGTTGGAGCTGAATGGGCTTTGAAGTCTCTTCAACTCAATCCATTCTATGATTCCATGATTAAAATATATTTGAAAGAAACCTGTGGAACAAAATGTGTCCACTGCTCAAAGAGCCATCTAAAGCACTCATCTAGGGGAAGTATTGATGAATAGAGTGCTAAAGGATCCCAAAGGAATGAAAGCAGAAGCGTTCCTTTTTTTTTTTTTTTTAAATATCCATGCAATATCCTGCTTCTGAAACTCCCGAGTACTTTCAAATGAAGCCCTCTGGCTCTGAACTGCCTTCAGGACCACTTGATTTATGGTGCTATGGGTGAGCTTCTGACAGATAGCAGCTTCAGCTGACCACATGTACCATTTCTTTTAAATGTGATCAAAAATGCACATTTGACCCTGTGCAATCACCCATTTCGTCATTAATGTCTGCAGTAGGTGGAGCCTGAATAGTGACTTTGGGCTGAAGAATTTCTCCTTGCAAATCAAGTACATAAAGTACCTGATGCAGACGCTGCTCAATGTTGCAGCTTCATTCTTCACTTTGCTCCTTGGAAAGTCACACACAAAGAGGGAGCGCTGCATCTTGACCCTGGCATCCAGTACACATCCAAACTCAATCTCTAGCCCCATGCATTCACAGCATTGCTCATCCGTGGGAGCCACTCAGAGAGATCTCCTCCATCTCTAGGCACCTGGAAGCCTTCTTGGGCTTCCTTTTGGCCTTCTCTTAAGCAGAGCCCAGTGTAACATTTGCCAGATTATGGAGAATCTCCTCTCCCCAGCTTTGGAGCACTTGCTGAACTGTTTGGTTGTTTAGCAACTGATGCCATCACTGATTGCGATGCTGAATATCATTCATCCCCCGGGTGCATTATTGTGCTGTTACTCACTGTGCATATACTCACTCTCATCTGGCACCCATGATTTTCTGCTGTACCCCAAAGGATCCCACTCCTCTCTTCTTCCTCAGACCCCCTTCTAGTTGCAATTTTCTCCTTGTGTCTTCCTAAACTGTCTCTGAATCACAGAATCATAGAATTGTTTGGTTGGAAAAGAGCTTTGAGATCAGTGAGTCCAGCTGCACCTGTCCACTACCAAACCACATCCCTGAGCACATCGTCTGCTCATCTTCTGAACACCTCCAGGGATGGAGACTCCACACCTGTCCTTGGCATGGTTGCCCAATGGTGTCTCAACATCCTTCCTTGGCTGTTAGAGCTGTCCCACTGCAGAGCAAGGTACCAGCAGAGCTAACTTTAGAGATCAGCATCACTTCTCTTATCACTGCAAGGTAAAGTGAGAAGGCACATCAACTATTTTTGAAGTCTCTGTGGAGCCCTGTCTCTTCCTGATGATATAAATACTTGCACTGGCATCTTGCATCCAACTGGTGGGTAAGAGATGATGCCAGGAAAATATGAAATTTCCCCTTAATTGGAAAAAATATTTTTGAGAAATATAAAAACTTTGCAGGAAATAGTAAATGATGCAGAAAAAAATGTGTGTTTGAACACAACCAAAAGAAAACCACAAACTGCTCAGGGTTTACACTGTATCTGTGCTGCCTTCCTCCACGTTTTGGGCTTGACCCTGCATGATGCTCAGGATTTGTCTCTTGCTCTCTGTGCCGTGTGAGATGCATTCAATCTCACTGGAGCCACACAGTGGGGCTGTTATCCCACCTGATGGAAACTCACCTCTGTGAACCAAAGCTGAGCCTAGATGGGTCCTTCCTGCAGCTGCATTTCATGGCAAACACATCCCTAATTTGCAGCTCTTTTTGACCCCTTCCAGGTGTGTTCAGCACTGCAGCATCCCAGGGTTTTCCTGCCTGCAGAACTGGTGACCGATCTGGGCACCAGCTGATTGTGTCTCTGCTCCCTGTTTAGTGGTGGTTGAGTTTCTCCTGGTGTACATCCCTGTCTGTGAAGAAGGAGACTGAGCCATACACTGTTCAGGAAGGTCTGATTTTAGAATCTAGCCTCAGTAAGGAGCATCTGCAAAGTGCTTTGGGACAGCGGCTGGCACACCTGACTTTATCTGGGGTGACCTCATCTCCCTGTGGTTGCATCCTGTTCTATGGGATGGTGCCTCCGCACTGGCTTTCTCTGCACTCATCTTCTCCTTACACAGCCCTGCTTAATCATCTCTTCTCAGGATTTATAAAATACCAGCAGTGTCCTGAGCTGAGTGTCATCCCAGCAGCCTGATAGGCAGTGCTCTAGCCTTGCATGACTTCAAGATGCACCAGGTTTCAGAGAGGCAGGAGCAAAAATCTGGGGTAATGCAGGTGCTCGGATTATCATAGACTCATAAAATGATGTCAGCTGGAAAGGACCTTTAAATCCATCCAGTTCCACTCTCCTGCGATGGACAGGGACACCTCCCACTGGATCAGAGGCTCCAAGCCCCATCCAACCTGGCCTTGAACCCCTCCAGGGATGGAGCAGCCACCCCTGCTCTGAGCAACCTGGGCCAGGGCCTCCCCACCCTCACAGCAAAACATTTCTTCCTAAGATCTCATCTCAATCTCCTCTCTTTCAGCTTAAAACCATTCTCCCTCATCCTATCCCTGCCCTCCCTGATCAAGAGCCCTTCCTGAGCTTTCCTGGAGCCCCTTTCAGTACTGGAAGCTGCTCTAAGATCTCCCTGGAGCTTTCTCTTCTCCAGGCTGAACAACACCAAATCTCAGCCTGTCAAATTAGCTACATCTTTCCCCTGCCTCTGTCCCTCTGCCTCCCTTTTCTCCCACTGACCATCCCGTATTGGGGAACTTTTTGCTGAAGTGAGTCCTACCTATGCTGGAGAAAGTGTCACCAGCCCCTGTGAGCGTGAGTCCCACCACCCTGCTCTGACAACTCTGTTTCCACTGGTACTTTCCATACCATAGGTGGCTGTAAGAGGACAGCGCTGTCTGCCTACCAAGGGTTAACTCACCCTTCAGTGCAAGAACACAGTGAGAAGTTTGCAAGAACAGTTCCCATGCCATATGCCAAGGATTTAGCTTTATAATCATCTTGGCTTTAGCAGCAAAGCTGGAAAGAGAAGCATTTTTGTGTTTATTATACATAAGACGATCTCAGTGGTTTAGAGTATACTGGGCTGAAAATGGAAAAAAAACCCCAACCCTTTGATAAGCCTTAAAGATTTAAGAGATGGAATCTGCATCTGCGTTACCAAAAATATCTTCGTTAAACCTGGCTGCTGGGATGGGTGCAGCATGTGAGCTGTGACACCCCTGCCAAGACACAGCAGTTGCCCAGCGCTAACATTAGTCAAGCAGATGTCAAACTCCACTCTAACTTTACAGGAGCACCAACCCATCCACCCTGCAGGATCACTTTCAAGTCAAATTGAAGCGCTACATGTTTGTTTTTACTTGGTAGTTTCTTCTCTAAACGAATCCTCGTTTTTGTTTTTTTTTTATGGGAGAATTCCCTGGAGATGCGCACGAGCATCAAGAGCACACAAGCATCTTCTCCAAATTGAGGAAATAAAAAGGATGGTTGAGTTTTATACACCATACGTGGTCCCACAGCCCCTTTAGCTCCTTCTCTCATGGCTGTGCTGATGCATCATAGAATCCATCATGGAATGATTTGGACTGGATGGGACATTAAAGCCCATCCACTTCCAACCTCCTGTCATGGGCAGTGACACCTCCCACTGGATCAGGGGCTCCAAGCCCCATCCAACCTGGCCTTGAACACCTCCAGGGATAGGGCAGCCACAGCTTCTCTGGGCCATGGATGTGCAGCTCACAGAGGAAGATTCTCTTTAAGGTATATTGAGTTTTCTGTGCCATGGGTAAGATATATGAACCTTTAATGCATAATATATGCTGGTGCCTAATTAGACATGTTGGAACAGGAATTTCCTGTTAAAATTTTCAGCCTACACCTTCAGCTGAGATAAAGGAAAGTTTAAAATGCTTGTTAGTGATAGTTTCCCCTCCTATCTTCTTACTGTCCTCAATAAAGTCATAGGTCCAGAGTCAAGAGTTTTCATCCTTTTTTATACTAAATGGAGAAATCTTTTCCCATGGGTGCACCCAGCCTGTGAATCCCAAAGCTGGTTCAGGATCGAGCCTTCCCTCCACACCAACATCCCTCTGCCCCAACACTGGGGAGAGCAGTGGGGTTTTGATGTGGCTGGGTCAGTGTCTTTGAGGTAAACATATCTGCTGTGGACACCTGTGGCCTTTCCCTGCAGATACAGCCCTGTCCCTGCCCGTGCTGTCTGCAGGACCCTTGTGTGAACTGGCTGCACATCCCAGTTGAAACAAAATCGATTTTTGCTCATTTGGGTCTGGGCTTTGTCTGCTCCCACATATTTTGGTGGGAGATCAATAGCTGAACAATTGCTGCTCTCACTGGCTCATCCTAGGCTATAACTTTTCTGATAAATTTGCCACTCCTCTACTTCCCGTGTTTGCAACAACTCTGGCTGAGTTGCTATCAGGAGAAACTGAGCTGATTCTGTTATCTTTCTCAGTAACCCCAATTAAAGTCTTTTGGTCAGCGATGACTGAGCCTCCTCCCTCTGCACTAAAATTCATCCTCAACAACTCGCACAGGCACCACATCAAAGTTACTGAGGAAATCTGCCACTGAGAGATGCCAAAACACAAACAAACCCCTCGGATTTCATCATTCACATCCAGCAAGTGCAGAGGATTTTTCACTGCGTAAAATCTGGCTCATGACATTAAAGTGTAGAACATGAAACACTGGTCCAGGCCCACCTAAGAAGCAGAGAAAGCTGAGGGAGCAATGATGACCTTCTGATGGGTCATGGTCATGGCTCCAGTTTCACTGTCCATGCAAGGTATAACCCCCTCGGCTTCCTCAGGCAGCACTGGTAATACGTGATGCCTTTTGTTGCCTTGAATTAAGCTGGAATGACCCTCTAGGTGTTGGACATCGAGGATGCCCCTCCCTGGGGTTGTGGGATCTCCTTCCCCTACATGCAACACCCTTGCAGAGCCCTGGATGTGCCTATACAGCCACGCGGTGGAGTAGGCTGGGAGTGGGATTATGGAAAGTTTCTCTTGAGATAGGCTGGACATCTCTGTTTTGTTCCCAAGTAAAACTTCCGAAACAAAAAATTAGTTCTTTCTATTTGACATTTATTATTGTCTCCTTTATTTTTTACATAAGTTCCATGTTATGGTCAAGCCTGAATTCTCCATGTGAGCTCCATTGCCTTGCTCTCGATTTATCATTTTACTATATGGTATAGATTTTAAGTGGCATTCTTTCGACATCTTTCTGTGAGGACTGAGTTGCATCGAGGATGGCTCCTCTACCATTTTGGGTCCCTCATTCATACTGGGCAGACCTGACAGAAGTAATTTTCCTAGTCAAGTTGGCTATGCCTTTCCTAAATTGCATATTGCTTTTTTTTTCTGCTTGACTTGACGTATAGTCCTTTGAGATCTTTGAGTTCCCTCACTGAAATCATTTGCTGGGGATATAATGTCCCCAAAAGGTCATAAACTTCTGCAAAGTTGGTACGAGTTCCTGGGAGGGTGCTCTGAAAATCTTAATCCTTGTCAATGAGCCAGAATCAAGCATATATTAAATCATAGCATGAATTTTGCAGGTGACACAAATTGGCGCACAGGGACAAGTCAGTTTGTGCAGGATGAGCTGAATTACTTGACAATAGGGGCTGCAATGAACATGTATTTTCATATTGCTAAATGGAATGTTATATTTTTAGAAAGAATGTGGCAATGGAGCTGGGGAAGTTGCTGAAGCTGAGGGGTTCTGGAAGCAGCTGAGGGCGTTGTTTAGCCTGGAGAAGAGGAGGCTGAGGGGAGACCTCATCGCTCTCTGCAGCCCTGGGAAGGAGGTTGTGGTGAGGTGGGTGGTGGACACTTCTCCCAGGGAACAAGTGATGGGATGAGAGAAAATGGCCTCAAGTTGTGCCAGGGGAGGATTAGATTGGATATTGGGAAAAATGTTTTACTGAGAGAGTGGTGAAGCCCTGGCAGAGGCTGCCCAGGGCAGTAGTGGAGTCTCCATCCCTGGAGGGGTTCAAAAAATGTGTAGCGATGGCACCTGGGGACATGGGTTTGTAGGCATGGGGTGGTTGGACTGGATGAGCTTGGAGGTTTTTTCCCATCTCAATGATTCTATGATTCTATGATTCTATGATTCTATGATTCTATGATCTATAATCTATACCTGTGGAGTAAGGGGCTGTACCGCAGTGAACAACAACCAAGACTGGAATGCTGGGGAGAACCTAGTGAACATGAGATGCAGGGACTGCAGAGCTGATGGGGTCAATAAAGATGCAGGCTAGTAATAAGCAGTTACAATGAGATACAGGGAAAAATAATTGTGGTCTTATATAGATTGATTTATAGCTATTTTAGTTTACTGCTACAACATGTTTGTCCACTCAGCCAATAAAAGGAAGAGTAAAAATTGCTGGTGAGTGTTTGGAAGATCATTCTGGAGTTATCTGTTGCTTTTTCTTTGCAATGTTCAAGGATAGGTTGGTCGAGGCTTTGAGCAGCCTGATCTAGTAGTAGCAGCCCCTGTCCATGGCAAAGGGGTTAGAACTGATTGTGTTTAAGGTCCCTTCCAGCCCAAACCATCCCATGATTCTATAATTCTATTATTCTTTACAGTGATGTTTCTGACATATTCATCCTTTCTTTCCTTTTCTAACACAAACTCTTCCTGCACTTGATGATCAGGTGGGTCTTTTCCAACCTGATGATTCTATGATTTGTGGATGATGCTTCACTGTCTCTAAATGCATGCAAAACTAGAGAAGGGGTGAGTATGACCCCAGAGCTATAGCTCTGCTCTGTGCTGGAGGGGCTTTGCTGAGACAAGACGAGAGGAGACCTCACCAGGTCCCTAACCTTGGCCCCAGAAGTGATGACTGAAACGATGATAAACTGAAACTGCAGGTAAAACGGGATGTTTTCTACCCCATTCTGGCCAGTGAGGAGTGAATGCACAGCTCCAGTTAAAAGCAGTGACCATTCAGCCTTGACCATCCCTCTGGGCATGATACTGATGATGGACACGCTGATGACGAACACCAGAGGTGTGGGAGCTGGTGGTGTTGACAGAGGTTGCAGGGACTGGTTAACCACGGGTAGCTGCCTCCAACCCAGCACGTGGATGGCTGCAGCACCTCCGGGTGCTGTGGAGCTCTGCACCTCCTCCCCCAGCATGTGGAAAACTCACAGTGGTGATAGCTGTCATCTTTTCATTTCTAAACCAGCCACCAGTCATCTTCTGGCTGGCTGCTTTCTTCTCCTGACACTTACATGGTGCCAGTCCCTCCCTATCCATTCCTCCCTTCCCCCTGTGCTGGTGAAATATTCATTTCCCAAAGATCCCAATCGACGCTGAGTGGGGAAAAAAATAGTTTCAAATTTGCACATCAAAAGAAGACCACGTCTGCTATCGGGAAAATTAATAAGAATCAGGGCCTTTTCAAAAGCTGTGCAGCCCTGTTTTTGAAATGGAACCAATTAAAAATATTCTTCAGCTGGAAATACTCTTGTGTGTTCGGTCTAGGCTGAATAGGCCCTTTCGATGATGAAAGCAGATTTTTCCCCAGCTCAGACAACCAGGAAAGCACCCAACCACCAGTTTCGTAGGGAAGAACAGACATAGATTTCTATCTGGGAACACCCTTCCCACGAGCTGCAGAGAATCATCTGGTCAGAGAAGAACACAAAGGGAATCGCAGGCACCAGCATGGGATAAATTAAGAAAACAATTTGTTTCTAGGGTGCATGAGCAGGCAGATAATCCTTTGTGATGTGGCTTCAAGTAGGGAAAAAAGGAAATATTTGCCAGGCTCTGGCAACAGGGGCTTTGTTTAAAATAAAAGGAATATTCAGGGAGATGCTGCACTCTGGTTTATTATTCTTATTTGTCTGTTTAGAGAAACTGAGCTGGGTACTAATGCTGCATTTCATGGAGTCATAGAATAGTATCATGGAATGGTTTGGGTTGGAAGGGACCTCAAAGCCCATCCACTTCCACCCCCCTAAGCTGCCACCCCCTGCTTGGTGCCTGGAGTTACCAGAGCTGCTATGACCATTGTCAGGGGAGTTTTGCATCCATTGCTTCACTGGCAGCAGGTCCTGCCAGCCCTGC
Source organism: Clamator glandarius (assembly GCA_033459285.1). Taxonomy (NCBI): domain Eukaryota; kingdom Metazoa; phylum Chordata; class Aves; order Cuculiformes; family Cuculidae; genus Clamator; species Clamator glandarius. The sequence goes on from JAUNZM010001307.1 coordinate 171,942, forward strand.
CAGCTCTTGTCACCAGTGCAGCTTTGTACTCCCGGAGCTCAGGGACTCTCTTTGGAATCAACATTTTTGCAGCAGCTCTGCTGGGGAAGTGGCCGTGATTTCATTCCTCTGTTCCTCTGCCATCAAGGCACGATTTCTGTAGGCAGAGGCTGCACGGGTCATCCAGTACCCTTGCACCACAGATCATAGAACTGCTTGTTTGGAAAAGACCTCCGAGATCATCAAGTCCAACCATACCTGCACACTACTAGACCATCCCTCAGCACATCATAGGTCACAGGTCATTGCATTTAGAAATAGCATTGCACCCAAAGACATTTTTAGCTTTGCTGGAAACCTCTGCAGAGTGGAGCAAGTTAGAAGCATGTAGGCAATGAAGATGGATCTTCCTTAGGGTCCCCTTCAGAGGTTGTGGCTCTGGCCTCATCTCAGACAGGTATTCAAGCCTTTGTCCCTTTGGTGGGACGTGCACCAGTCCAGGGTACTGTGGTGGCTGGGGTGTGTACACACTGCAGGGTGGCAGGGATGGGTGGTAAATGATACTGGGATCCACGGAAAAGAAAATGAACTTCTTTTCCTGGCTGCTGCCCATTATGCTCTGGAAGGACTAACAGCCCAGCACAGTATCAGTAACACAGCTTCTGAATACCATCCCCAAATAGAAATAAATGTAGAACAGAACAGAATAGAATAGATATTTTTCACAATAGAAAAGGATCCATTTGCTCCACTTCTCGTGTGCAGCCATTAGCATCACACAACACCCAAGAGAGGGAAAAGGATACAGAATGGAACAGCAGCCTTCTACCTTCCTGGTCATCCTGACCCTCTGCAGCACAAAGACCAGGCTGTAAAGCCCCAGCAGGACATTACCTGCATATTCAGTCTGGTCACATGGAGGGTGAGAACATTGTCTTCACTTTAAACAGAATTTCTATCTCCTTTTAAGCCTCCATGGCTGGCAGTAGAGTTAGTGCTGGGATGGGTTGTGGGGCTCCCACCCACTTGTAGAAATGCACGTAGATCAGAAAACACAGCAAGCTTTCAATAATGTGTCTCCACACAACTCGTCTTGGCGGTTCTTTACACTTTCTGTTGTTCCAGGAAGATAACACTTTGCAGAAGCTATAAAAGACTCATCATATCTCAGTGACACTTTGGGACAATGCAGGATAAAATTCAATTAAATGTAAAATCCAAGAGAACTCTGACTGAGTTTCAGGTGCTTTTCAATTTGTCACTTTTCAATATTTCTTGAAATTCCCCAGAACCAAATATCTGCAGGTCATTTCAAAAGCTACCATGAAGAATGTGCTGGAGGAGTTTTCATCAGGGACCTTGACTTGCCTTATGACAGAGAACTCTATCCATGAGACTGAAATTTGAGACCAGAAAATGTTTCACTGAATAATTACAACCGCCTGTGTCTTCATCATATATTTTGATTTCGTTGGAGCTGAAATTGAATCTGACCCAATGTGAATCCTGTTGTCGGGGGGTTATTGCAGGATTACTGTTCTCCCCACCTCCTTCCATTTTGTGATTAAATACCTTCTGCACCAAGGGAAAACTTCAACACCATAGGATATGATGACAACTAACATTTTGTTTTCAGAAAACACAAAGTAGTAACTTAAACTCTTTTATTTCCTATTCACTGATGAAATGCATGATGATTTTCTTTGTATTTGGAATAATATATGGGGGGAAAATCTGTGTGGTTTCCACCAATGTGAAGTCCTAAACTCAGAGCAGGAAAATCTGATCATAGAATCATAGAATCATGGAATGGTTTGGGCTGGAAGGGACCTTAAAGCCCATCCGGTTGCTCACTGATGACTTCTTTAAAAATCGTTCTCTGATGATTACTATCAGAAATGCAACCAGCCCTGAGATGTGTACGTTAAATCAGCTGAATTATTTTAACTAGTATAAGCATCATTATTAGGTAGTCAAAAAGACATTAATCTATTCTTTCTCTGGTGTAGGCGCCTCAAAACCACAGCTCTGGGCAGCCACAAGGACAGAGGAGGAGACTGGCAGTTGGGAGAAGGTGTGACTTACACTCATCCATTTTTCTTCCAAAAAGTGTGCACATTGAGTGTTTGATTTTCATGTTCTAGTGATGCTTTATTGGTCAAAAGCCCATATAGGTGTTTGGGGAGAGATAAAGCCTATAAACTTTACAGTAGTCGGAGCTGGCTATGCTGCTTTACTTGCTGTAGCACTGCAGCCAGCTGTCCATGCTGTCAGTTGTAAACACTCGCATGGTGAGCTGCAATGCATTAAGGTTGATTTTGCTAATGTATCTCTTAGCAGAATCTGGGAGAAATCCTTAAGTCTGAGGGGAGACCTCATCGCTCTCTGCAGCTCCTGGAAATGAGGTTGTGGTGAGGTGGGTGCTGGGCTCTGCTGACAAGAAACAAGGGTTGGGAGAAAAGGAGACGGCCTCAAGTTGTGCCAAGGGAGGGTTAGATCCGATATTGGGAAAAACGTCTTTACTAAAAGAGCAGTGAAACCCTGGCAGGGCAGAGATGGAGTTTCCATCCCTGGAAGGGGTCAACAATCTTGTGGCTGTGGCACTTGGGGGCATGGTTTAGTTGGCACGGTGGGTTTGGGCTGATGGTTGGGCTGGATGAACTGAGGGGTCTTTCCAACCGCAATGATTCCATGATTCTGCAATTCTATGACCATGGCAAGTCCTACAGCTACCCCTGAGGACAGACCTTTATACTCCAGAGTCTCCAGGCACTTGACCTCTGCCTTCGAGCTTTGCATGAACTGCCCTACCAGTTGACTTAAAAGCTGTGGCTCTGGTAGCGGAGGAGATGCTCTCAAGCCCTGTCTTAGCCACTCTACAAAACAGGCTTTCCTGGGCCAGAGCAAAGGCAGTTGGCTTCTCATTGCGAGGGTCTGGGGACATCTAAATTTTATTCCTGCTCTGGAGTGTTGTATAAGAACGGTAGGACCAATCCATCATTGTTGGGACAGGTTAACCTGATTTATCAAGTCTCAGCTAGCAGACTGAAGAGTAATTTCTTCTCTCTAAAAATGAGGATGAGTCGTGTGCTTGGACATCCAGACAGGATTTTACTTTATCACTTAAGAAGACATTAAGCAGTTGAGCAGCTGGGTTCAGCTTCATATCCACAAGGCGTGGGTGCTGGCAGAGTGCCCTGGCTGCAGGAGACCCATCGGGACAGGGAGCAAATATGAGGGCAGAAACGTTGAAAGGACAAAACCCATTTCCCTTGTCTATCTGCCCAGCTTCTTGAAGGAAGGGCATAGGTGGCCCTCCCAAGAATGGTCCACTACGGGGAAAGGTTCTGCAATAGATCATTGCACTCCCTGATCAAGAGCCCATCCCCAGCTTTCCTGGAGACCCTGTAGGTCCCCTCGTTTCTTCCTTGTGCCCCTCTTCCCCATTGCACCCCTCTGGGACAATGCCAAGGCACCGAGGGCCACTTCAGATCAGAGCTGGGTGAGCACGGGGAGTAGGTCAGATGCAGCTATGCTGGTGGGATTGTTTTCTCTGGCTGTGCATTACTCATAGTTACTGCGCTCTGTTTCGGCTGCTTTCTCCACAATAAACCCCACAGTGATTTATGACCAGTGAAGATTGCTCACTGTCTTCTATTTCTTTTTAAACGCAGCTCCAGCCCTGCCATTTATTGCCGTGTGTGACCGTGTTCAGGCTCCAGATTCATTTCGATGACCCTGGGGAGCATTGCTGGCTCTTCTCTGGACCCTGTGCTCTTCTTGTCTGAGTGATGGGCTCTGATGTGCTGTCTCTGGTGGGCTGAGGATGGTGCAGTGGAGACTGGCAAATCAGGAAACTTAAATTTTAAGGAAATGCATTGACTGACGTGAATTGTTCATCCCGCTGAAGTTGTTTGCAGTTAGAAGATGACACTTTTCCTCTTAAATGACAAGCTGGTCATTTTCCAGGCTCGTATTGAGCTTCTCATCCACCAGGATCTCATGTCTTTCTCTTCAAGGCTGCTCTTAATCTGTTCTTTGCCTCACAAGTATTTGCGCTTGCTCCCACCCAGGTTCAGAACCTTGCACTTGGCCTTATTGAATCTCACGAGATTTACACAGTCCCACCTTTGTAGGCCATCCATGTCCCTCTGGATGGCATCCCTCCCTTCCAGTGTGTCAATCGTGCTACACAGCTTGTGTAGTCAATAAACTTTCTCTGCCATCTTGCAAAAATGCTACTCCAGTACATAGAGATACACAGTGGTCCATCCATGCGCAGCTTCTTCGGTCCATGAGGTCCATTTGAGAAGCTCTGGCTCTACCACTGCTGTTAGACACATGCAGGAGCTGGATTTCTTCAATGGCATCATTCTCTAACAGATCTGATTCTTGTAGTGAAAGGATCAGGCAGCATAATTTCTATAGTAGGTCGTCCAAGGAATTTGCATTTTGGTTTGCTGGGTGAACTCACCCACGCAACAAGCTGGTTCCTCAGTCCTGTCACTGGAGAAGGTGTCAGAGGGCTCTGCAGGAACAGAGAATGCACAGCTGAAGCTTTACAGCCAGCAGGGAGCTGGCCAGCACCCTGACTTCAGCTCTAGGTCTGGAGGTTACTCGTGGCAGGAGCAGAGATCCAATTCTCCTGCATGCAAGAAGCCGTAAATTCTTCAGGTAAGTCACTAAAAATAACCTCTGTGTGCCAAGTGGCACAACTTCAGGAGTTGTAAGTGTGTGCATTCAGGTAGCAGAGAGCTGCTGATTGCCATGCGGGTTTAATTTAGTACTCCAAGACACTCTCCTGATGAAGGGGATATTGGCACCGTGCATGAATGCTGCAGCGTGTTGATACTTCCAAGGGAGATGCCCTCCTCCTGTGACAACCTGATTTAAATGTACGAACTTACACTAACTATACGGTAAGATACGTTTATCTCAGCATGGCAATTGAGGTGATCTCATTGCCTGACCTGGGAGAGAACACGGCTTTAAATTCTAATCCAAAGAAAATTATATCACAGCCTTTATGTACCTGTTCTTTCACAGAAGGCTTCTGTGAGTATCCTGGCATTTCCCAGTCACATATTTCTATAGTGAACTGTCTCACCGATGACACTAACATCACACAGTTATGATATCTTTCATGCTTTATGAATACATCTTTGCAGTAGAACAGCTCTTTGCAGCAAGCATGGCCGTTTACTAATTCATCTCTTATCCTGTTTTTGCACCATTCCTAAACACTGGTCAAAGCTACTGTTCCAGCTCTCTCTGTCCCAAACCTACCTGTCATGAAGAAAGATCATCCTTCAGGATCTTCCTGAAAGGGACTTTCTGCTGTATTAACAGTTCACTATTAAATGTATTGAGAGAACCTGAGGAGAAGATCTTGGGGTGCTGGGGCATGAGAAGCTCCACATGAGCCTGCAATATGCACTCACAGTCCAGAAACCAACTATGTCCTGGGCTGCATTCAAAGCAGAGGGACCCAGAGGATGAGGTAGGGGATTCTCCCCTCTGCTTCACACTTGTGAGACCCCACCTGGAGCCCTGCATCCACTTCTGGAGTCCTCAGCGCGGGAAGGACATGGAGCTGCTGGAGTGAGTCCAGAGGAGGCCATGGAGATGATCTGAGGGCTGGAGCATCTCCAGTACAAGGACAAGCTGAGAGAGTTGGGGTAGTTCAGCCTGGAGAAGGCTGTGGAGAGACCTTGGAGCAGCGTCCAGTACAGAAAGGGGCTCTGGGAAAGCTGGCAAAGGGCTTTTGATTAGGGAGTGCACAGGTAGCGTGAAGGGGGATAGTTAAGCACTGTATTTTAAATTCCTAATGAGTGTAGTCTGGGAATGTCAGTGTTCACTCTGCTTTAAGCAGCAGGTTGAGAAACCTCCTGAGCTCCTCTCCAACCTGAATTGTTCCTGATTTTATATTCCTCTTTCACAAGACCGTGTGATACACGATATCTTGGAGAGCCCTGCTCTACCTGCAGTGCCTGTGCAAGGCACCGAGCCAGGCACTATTCCTGATTTCCAGTGGTGTGGCTGTAAATCAGATCTGTAATAGCGGCACGACTCAACACTGGCCATAGCTGCTGTATCATTTTGCGTCTGCTGCTGTTGTGCTCATTTTTGTCTGCAATGTGAGCTGTGAATAAATGCCCTGCAAGGTGCTGGGCGATTGTTCAGCTCTGCAATGATTTCTCTCACCGCACTTCCCAGCCTGCGGGTAACCTGGCTACTCCCTTAAAAGATTATGGTGCTGTGCCCACAGAAGTACCTGCTTTTCTTTCTCAACATGAATGAGATCTTGTAGTTTTCAGCTGCCACATTCATTAGAGACACAAACCTTTAACATCACAGGCAGTTGGGCTGGCTGATTTGGCTTTCCGACGGCAAGCATGGAGTGTGCGCAGCCTTCTGCTCCCAGGTCCTACCTACACATCAAATGCTTTCCAGCCTTGAGGAGCCCTTTGTTATAAATGTTAACGCATCGCTTTCAAACAGCAGGACTGAAGGATTAAAGGATCAGCAGATACAGAGCTCTGCTCTCCTCTGAGAAGCATCTCCTATGCCACCGTGTCCCTCAGGTTTGGTCTATGTGGGACCAAATTCTGCCTGCTTTTGCCTTTATTTTGGGTTGTGAGGACAGAAGGTGACTCTGGTGAGATGCTGTGGGACAGTCCCTTGCTGAGCATGGGTGCCTTCTGTGCAGAGGAGGAGCAGGAGAGCCCACCTGCAGCATCACTGTGGTACCCAACTAGTGCTCTGGGAGTGAGGGCATTTCACTAGTTGAGTTTTGAAAAGGCAAAACGATGATGATGGTAATTGCTGTCTGAATGGGGGATATTTTAAAGGGGTTGTTTAACAGCCATAGTTAAATGTAGTTATTTTCAAATCATTGTAACCAGGTAATTGCATGAAAAGCTTTAAAAAGATCCATCTGAGGAATCCTCTGAAACACTATTAGAGATTTCCAGTAAACATGCAGTGAAGGGGAAGCTCCAGAGACCTGGAGAAAGACTAAATGACCATTAAAGGCACCTCCAGCCATGGGGAAAACCACACTAAGCAACAGGGTGGCTGAGTAATGCAGAGTTAAGGGAACATTAATAATAACTGATGATTGATCCTGGTGTATTGAAATTTGGTTGCAATGAGCAGTTTCTGCATTGTGACACAGAAAATTTCGGCTGCAGATACTGGTAAATGTATTTGCTGGACAAGTTCAGGGCTGCAGGGCTCCTCAGGAGTTTTAACACCTCCATAGTGCAGAAGCAAGCTGGGTGCTGGTCTCTTCTCCCAAGTAACCAGTGATAGGATGAGAGGAAATAGCCTTAAGTTGCACTAGGAGAGGTTTAAGTTGGATATTGGGAAAAATTCCTTTACTGACAGAGTGGTGAAGCCCTGGCAGAAGCTGCCCAGGGCAGTGGGGGAGTCTCCATCCATGGAGGGGTTCAAAAAGAGTGTGGATGTGGAGCCTGGGGACATGGTTTAGTAGGTACATTGGGGTTGGTCTGACGGTTGGACTGGATGGACTTAGAGGTCTTCTCCAACCTTAATGATTCCGTGATTCTGTGATACAGAGGGATATGGAGGAAAGGGTGGAGGGAAAGCCTGGGTATGATCTGCAGAGATAGCACTGACCCTCCTGCTGTGAGTGCCAAGATGAATTAAAGGACTGAGATACAAAAGAGATCATTAGGTCCAAGCAGGATCATTTTGTACCTCTGCTGCTCCTCCACTGTTCCCTGGGCCCTGTGCAGGAATGTGATGGAATGGTCTTTGTAAACTGCTTTAAAAATCATGACAGCTAATGTATTGCACTTCCAGGCCCCAATATAACTTTTTCCAGAGTAATTACTTTCAATTTCCTCACAATAAACACACTGCTATTTTTTCCTTTCCAATAATTGAGCATATTTATTCTTAACTAAGATTTACTGTCTTTGGGAGCCCAAAATGAATGGGGTTGCCTTGGGAGATCAATATGAATGCTCATAAACGTTGCTTCTTTGTGAAGCCTCTGCCAGTCCTGGACACCTTCCAGCTGACCTTAGATGACCACTTCTCTCTAATTCTTGAACAACCTCATCCAATGTAAAGTATCCATGGGTCTGGATGATCTTTAACTCTCCCAGCCTGTCCTCGTAAGGAGGTGTTCCAGCCCTCGGATCGTCTCCGTGGCTTCCTCTGGACTCACTCCAACTCACTCAGGTCCTTCCTGTGCTGAGGAGCCCAGAACTGGATGTAGGGCTCCAGTTGAGGTCTCATGAGAGACATCTCAGTAAGGATGGACAGCCTCCTTAACCACCTGGAAGAGATCTTAAAACACAAAGATGAAAGTCCCAAGGCAAAACCAGCTCCCACAGAAGTCTGAGGTGTTGGTCTGGACTTCAAGAAAAGCAGTGGCAATAAGGGCTGTACTATGAGTGCTGCTGGATTCACTGCTGTTATTGAAATAATATTGACTGGCAAATATGACTCACCTGTAGCCTTTCCCATGGCTCAGCTTTCCTGTTAGTGACAAGAATATGCTGATAAAATAGAAAAGGGAAACAAAGGCAGAATGATACCGTGGAACATTGCACTTCAAGAAAAATTATAGCTCTATAATGCCACCAGGGCTGCATTTTTCTTTTAAGGTGGATAAATGTTCTGTTTTCTTTTCACTACAAGGCAGCCAAAGCCTTGTTTGACCCTCTTGAGTGTGCTCAGTGCCTGGCTTTTTAGTAGCAATTGTTGAAGTCTCCAAGTTCACTGTGTGATATCTGTACTTTCTGTCTCCTGCACAGGGTGAAGATCTCAGCCTGCTCAGGAAACGTGGGGAAGCGAAAGAGGTGGAAGAGTCATTTTATACACAAACAAAAGTTAAGACCATAAAGAGTCGACTGAGCCAGCTGGATTTGGCCTAAGTTTCTTTGCCTGCCATGTGCAGGGAATATCAAGAGAGAAGAAGAAAATGATGGTATTTTAGACTGTCAGCCATGCAAATACCAATTTTTGAATGTTATTTGAACTGTGCCATATATATTTTCAATACAGCTTGTCTAACATGGGCAAATGAGGTAAAGTCATTCTTGCATGCCAGGAGTGACTGTAGCCAGGACATGAAAGAGGCTCCAGGAACGCTGGGGAGGGGTTCTTGATCAGGGAATTTAGGGACAGGATGAGGGGTAATGGTTTCCAGCTGAAAGACGGGAGATTGAGATGAGATCTTAGGCAGAAATGTTTTGCTGTGAGGGTGGGGAGGTCTTGGCCCAGGTTGCCCAGAGCAGGGGTGGCTGCCCCATCCCTGGAGGGGTTCAAGGCCAGGTTGGATGGGGCTTGGAGCCCCTGATCCAGCAGGAGGTGTCCCTGCCCATGGCAGGGGTGTGAAACTGGATGGGCTTTGAGGTCCCTTCCAACCCAAACCATTCTGTGATTCTATGACTCCTGCAATTTATCAAAAAGCTCTTTGGACTCCTGTCTAACAGCCTTTGGGAGGCTCCACAATTTATCTTTCATGGGGCTTGCACTACGGTACTGTATCACTGGGCCCATTTAGATATTTTTGGAACTAATTTTAAATATTAACTATAAAATCATCCTATCAGGATTCCTTTCACAGTAGACATTCTTAACCACCTAGTTTTGAGCTAATTGCCTTAAGGAATTACCAGGTTTCAAGGTCTGCAGCAGAAATCCCCTTAAAGGGATATTGCTTGATTTCCACCTGATTCAATGGTTTACAATAATATAGGATGGGGTAGAAAGTGAAATGCTGCAATGAAATGTTGATTTTACACCTTGTTCCTGGTGTTTGACAGAATAAGACAATGGCAGAAGAAGGACAAAAACCCAGAGCAGCAGTTTCATGGTGAGGGTCTGGTTAGGTTACACCAAAGGACGGCTTTTGGATGCAAGCTGGGGATGTTCTCCTTCAAAGAAACACTCTGGTTTAAACCCCTTCTGCTTGGGAAGAGCTTGGCTCCTAAAGAGGTGCACCAGCTTCAATGTGCATGAGAAAAGGTACCCAACAGTCTGCCCCAAGGTGGATCTGCCTGGAAGAACCATTCCAGGTCAGCCAGAGCTCTGCTGCCTTCATCCCAGTACAGACATGGGGGGACCTTGGTGGGAACAGACACCAGGGGAGCCTTGGTGGGAACGTTAGACAAAGCACACAATTCCATGGGACTGCAGGCTTCAGTGGTTCCTCTGCCTTGGGGGCAATTTATCTTTAATTGTTAGAGAAACAAACCCAGTGCATCTTCTTAAAACCTCCAGAAACACCTTCTCCACCCCAAAAAATCTCCAAAATGGGCTGTTTTCACATCTGGGTGAATTCTTGATGTGCCTAAAGCACTGCCTGTAAGATTTCCTCTGCATTTCTCAACTGCTTCCAAGGTCAGCCAAGCCCTCTTGTGAAACAGGAATTAGTAAAAGCAATTTGCTAAAACCTCAAGAGCATGGAGTGCGCTGAGAAAGGTCTCTCTCTAATGACTGAGCAGCAGGGTCTTTGCTCTCTCATGTCACATATATCTTGGCCCTCTAAGTGGAATCCCCACTGTTCAATGCAGTGAACCATAGCACTGAGGTCAGGAGAGGCTTGGAGTGAAGAGCACCCATCAGAAGTCAACTTAACAACTTTGTCTTTTATATCACTTTCCTGACTCCTCCAAGGGAAGGCTCAGTGTTTCTCTTCCACCTATTAGCAGGCATTTAGTAAGTATTAATAATAACTGGACGGTATAAATTTTAATAATAATTATTATAATTCTTAATGCGGCCATTAATCAATTCATTATCATTGAGATAATAATTACTTAAAGATTTATAACTCCAGTTAATGTTTTTAATTAATTTAATTTGGTGAGGTGAGGAAGTGAGATAAAAAAACGCTGCATCGCTGGCAGTTCTCAGAGGGAGGGGGACCTTTCTGCCTTTGTTTCAGGGTGTCTGCACAACTCAGGGGTTTTCCCCACATTGCTGGTCATGTCCCAGACTTGCAAATCATAGAGTCATTGAGGTTGGAAAAGACCTATAAGCTCATCCATTCCAACCATAGCCAAGTTCCACCATGCCTGCTAAACCATGTCCCCAAGTGCCACGGCCACACACTGTTTGAATCCCTCTAGGGATGAAGACTCCAGCACCACCCTGGGCAGCCTCTGCTAGGGCTTCATCACTCTGTCAGTGAAGAAATATCCAATTTAAACCTCCCCTGGCACAACTTGAGGCTGTTTCCTCTCATCCTATCACTTGTTACTTGGGAGCAGAGCCCAGCACCCACCTCCTTTCCAGGTGCTGCAGAGAGCGATGAGGTCTCACCTCAGCCTCCTTTTCTCCAGGCTATATAATCCCAGGTCACTTAGCCACTCCTCATAAATCTTGTTTTCTAGACCCTTCACCCTTCAATGGGCTCAGCCTCGTAGTCTCCTAGAAAGCAGGGCAGTGCTGGCTTGTTCTGGAATGATCACAGCAGGGTTGGCCCTGGCCAGCAGCTAAACATCCATTACTGACCAACCCTCTCCTGTGGAATTTCCTTTGCTCCGATCAAAAAATGTTTTATCATAACTGCTATCCTCTTTCTCCTGAGCATTAAATCTTTAGGGATTACTTCAAAGAGTCTCTCTGTAACCTCACTGATGAGTGGAGCCTTTCTGAGTAGGCCTCCAGGTTGGAAAACGTTTCAATTAATTTTCATTCTCTCCTTTATGCAGAACCCTCCTCAACCCCCTCTAGAAGCGTTGTCATTCTCTCTTGTGTAAAATGCAACATGTGTCAGGTTTTTATTTTCAAACTGAAATTTGCTTAGGATTTCTGAATGAGTTCAGATCTGATCGGAGTTTTCTTTTGTCTGGGGTATATTTTGGACTGGGTCTGCAAGATACAAGAGGCAATCCTCCTTCCTCCAAGAGGCATCACCTCTGGGAGAGGGTTTCCACATGTCCCTGCCCATGGCAGGGAGTTGGAACTGCGTGGTCTTTAAGTCCCTTCCAATCCAAATTATTCTGTGGTTATGGTTCTGTGGGCACCCAGCTTTCTGCAGAGGGTATAGAGAACACTTCCAGCCTATCCAGTCCATATTTGCTATGCTCTCCTTCACTTCATGGCTTCTTCTTGTCTTTTCTTCTTCCTCTGGCGTCTCACGACTTCTTCCTGTGCTGTTTATGGGCTGCAGTGCTGCTGCATGGTGATGCTGCTCAGCTTGCTTCACTCAGCCTGTCCCAGTTGTGTAGCAGTCTAACATCTTATGTCTTCTTTCGTCTCTGTAATTTTGGGTCATGCAACCCTTCTGGGACTCTCCAGTTATTTAAACAGCCTCTGCGCTGAGGAGAATAACCATCATGTTCTTGCTTTTTTGGAATTAACACCCTCATTTTGTATTTGCACAGACTAGCTCTGGGGTTGAGTTTCAAAGGAAAACCTTTGAGTATTTTGCTGTTCACTCCAGTGGCGCTTGCCCTGTTCCATGGAAATTGCAGAGAGACTGACTTTTAATTAGCACAAAAGCTGCACGATATCTTAGGGAGCAGCTGACAGAGCTATTGGACTTCTTTTATTGGTTACAGTTAGGGTTAGGGCCATTAGGGTAAGGGTTAAAGTTAGGGTTAGGTTTAGGGTTAGGATTAGGGTTAGGTTTAAAATTAGTGGTTAGTGTTAGGCTAAGTTTAGGGCTAGGGTTAGGGTTAGGGCTAGGGTTAGGGTTAGGGTTAGGATTAGGGTTAGGGGTAGGGTTAGGGGTAGGGTTAAGGGTAGGGTTAGGATTGGGATAAGGGTTAGAGTTAGGGCTAGGGTTAGCGTAAGTTTAGCAGTAGGGTTAGGGTTAGGGATAGGTTTAGGGTCTGGGTTAAAATTTAGGGTTAGGTTTAGGGTAGGGTTAGGTTTAGGTTTAGGGCTAGGGTTAGGGTTGGAGTTAGGTTAATGTCAGGGTTAGGTTTAGGGTTTGAGTTACGTTTAAGGTTAGGGTTTAGTGTTAGGGTTAGGGTCAGGGTTAGGGTTAAATTTAGGGTTTAGGGTTAGGCTAAGTTTAGCGTTAAGTTTATGGTTAGGGTTAGGGCTAGGGTTAGGGTTAGATTCAGGTTAGGGCTAGTGTTAGGATTGGGATTAGGGTTAGGGTTAGGGTTAGGATAAGTTTAGTGGTAGGGTTAGGGATAAAGTTAGGTTTAGGGATAAGGTTAAACTCTAGGTTTAGGTTTAGGGTTGGTGTTAGGGATGGGGTTAGGTTAGTGTTAGGGTTAGGTTTAGGGTTAGGGTATGGTTTAGGGTATGGGTTTAGTGTTAGGGTTAGTGTTAGTGGTAGTGTTAGGGTTAGGGATAGGGTTAGGGTTAGATTTTGCGTTAGGTTGGATTAGGGTTAGGGGTAGGGTTAGGGTTAGGGGTAGGGTTAGGGTTAGGGTTAGGATTGGTTTTATGTTTAGGGTTAGGAGTTAGGGTTAGAGTTAAGGTTATGTTTAGGTATAGGGTTAAAGTTTAGGGTTAGGGTTAGAGTTAGGTTTAGGGTTGTGGTTAGGTTAGTGTTAGGGTTATGTTTGCAGCCACTTTTACGTTTAGGGTTAGGGTTTAGTGTTAGGGTTAGTGCTAGGGTTAGGTTTAGTGTTAGGGTTAGGGTTAGGTCTAGGGTTAGGTCTAGGGCTAGGTTTAGGGTTAGGGTTAGGGTTAAGGTTAGGGTTAGGATTGGTATTAGGGTTAGGGGTTAAGGTTAGGGTAAGTTTAGCTATAGGGTTAAGGTTAGGGATAAGTTTAGGTTTAGGGTTAGGGTTAGGGTGAGGGTTAGGGTAGGGTTGGAGTTAGGTTAGTATTAGGATTAGGTTTATCGTTAGGGTTAGGTTTAGGGTTAGGGTTTAGTGTTAGGTTTAAGGTTAGGGTTAGAGTTACGGATAGCATTAGGTTCAGGTTTCTGGTTAGGTTGGATTATGTTTAGGGTTATAGTTATGGTTAGGGTTACGGTTAGGATTAGGGTTAAAATTAATGATTAGTGTTAGGCTAAGTTTAGGGTTAGGGTTAGGGTTAAGATTTGGTTTAGGGATAGGGTTACGGTTATGGTTATGGTTAGGGTTAGAGTTAGGGTTAGGGTTAGGTCAGGTGTTATTTTTAGGATTAGGATTAGGGGTAGGTTTAAAGATAGGGGTTAGGGTTAGGATAATTTTAGCGTTAGGGTTAGCGCTAGGGTTCGGTTTAGGTTAAGGGTTAGAGTTAGGATTGGGATTAGAGTTAGAGTTAGGGTTAGTGTTAAATTTACGGTTAGCATTAGGATTTATATTAGGTTTGGATTTAGGGGTTAGGTTTAGGGTAAGTTTAGCGTTAGCGTTAGGGTTAGGGTTTGAGTTTAGTTCAAGGTTAGGCTTAGGGATTTGGTTAAATTTAGGGGTATGATTAGGGTTAGGGTTTAGTGTTAGGCTAAGTTTAGCGTTAAGGTTAGGGTTAGGGTTAAGGTTGGGTTTTGGTTAGTATTAGGGTTAGGTTTAGGGTTAGGCTTAGGTTTAGCGTTTGGATTTAGTGTTTTGGTTAGAGTTAAGATTAGGGATAGTGTTAGGGTTAGGATTTGGTTTGGGGGTTAATGTTAGGCTATGTTTAACGTTAATATTAGGGTTAGGGCTAAGGTTAGGGTTAAGCTTAGAGGTTAGGGTTAGGGTAATTTTAGCTGTAGGGTTAAGGTTAGGGATAAGTTTAGGTTTAGGGACTGGGTTAAATTTAGGATTAGGGTTAGGGTTGGGGTTAGGGTTTAGTGTTAGGTTTAGGGTTTGGGGTAGGGTTAGGGATAGAGTTAGGGTCAAGTTTCGGGTTAGGTTGGATTATGGTTAGGGTTAGCGTTAGGGCCATTAGGGTTATGGTGAGAGTTAGTGTTAGGATTAGGGTCAGGGTTAGGGGATAGGGTTAGGGTTTGGGTTAGGTTTAAAAAACAGTCCAATTTTATATTCGGAATTTTTTTGCAAGTTTGTTTTTTCGAGGAAAATAAGGAAGGAAAAAAGGAACCAAATGGAAAGAGTAGGAAAAAAGAAGCATTTATTAAATTTTAGTGAGATAATCTCGAGCTCACATACCAATGGGGGAGCTGACAATAATATATGGCTTTAATTAGCAAACAGGATCTGAGGAACAGCTTAGTATGCTAATAGTTTCAAAGCTTCCCAGTAAAAAAGTGCCTAT
The DNA here is from genome assembly GCA_033459285.1 of Clamator glandarius. NCBI lineage: Eukaryota > Metazoa > Chordata > Aves > Cuculiformes > Cuculidae > Clamator > Clamator glandarius. Next base: position 187,047 of record JAUNZM010001307.1, read on the forward strand.
GGAGAGATTTGCTAATGACATGGAGATCTCCATTTTGTAATATAATCATGTAATTCTCTAGGCAAAAATTACGTATTTCCTTGCATGTTTGTTATGAAACTCCGGACTTCAGATCCTGTGTTGGGTACTCCCAGTGGACCAAGACAAAAATATAATGACCCAAAACTTCTATTCCAACAGGCAAGGAAGTGGGTTATTTTGCTGTCCTAAAGGAAATCATAGCATCATGGAATAATTTGGGTTGGAAGGGACCTTAAAGCCTATCCAGTTCCAACCTTACATCCATGGGGCTTTTGACTGACTGACAAAATAACTCCTAAGCCTCCAAAATCTTACACAGCTCCATCCCAGTGTCACAGGACTGACAGAGGAATACTCATACATCAATCTTCTCATCATTAACTGGAGCATCCATATCTGGAATCCACTTTTGCACACTGTAATCATAGAATCATAGAATGGTTTGGGTTGGAAGGCACCTTAAGGCCCATCTAGTTCCACCGTCTGCCAGGGCAGGGACACCTCCCACTGTATTAGGTTGTTTCAAACCCCTTTCAGCCTGACCTTGAACATCTCCAAGGATGGGGCAACTCCTCTGGGCAACCTGGGCCAGGGCCTCCCACCCTTATCATGAAGAATTTCTTCCTAATGTCTTGCCCCCTCCAATTTAAAGCCATTCCTCCTTGTTCTGGCACGATAAGTCCTTGTTAATATCCCTCCTCAGCTTTCCTGGAGCCCTTTTCAGTACTGGAAGGCCATTTTAAGTTCTCCCTGTAGCCTTCTCTTCTGCAAGCTGAACAACCCAAACTCTCTCAGCCTGTTGTCATAGCAGATGTGATCATAGCAGGATTCTCTGATCACCTTCATGGCCTCCTCTGGACCTCTTCCAACAGTTCTATATCCTTCTTATGTTGGGGATTCCAGAACTGGCCACAAGACTCAGATGGGGTCTGATGAGAGTTGAGTAGAGGGGCAGGATCCCCTCCCTTGCCCTGCTGGTCACAGTTCTTTTGATGCAGCCTAGGATATTGTTGTTGTGGGTTGTGAGTACACATTGCTGGCTCACGTCGAGCTTCTCATCAATTACGACCCCCAAGTCCTTCTCTGCAGGGCTGCTCTCAATCACATCATCCCCCAGCCTGTATGGAAACTGTGAATTGCCCTGATCCATTCTTGCATTTGGCCTCGCTGGGCCTCATGAGGTTCACACAGGCCCACTTCTCCAGCTAGTCCAGGTCCCTCTGGATGGTGTCCCATCCTTCTGGTGTGGCAATAATGCAATGTTCATATCATGTGTAACGTCAAGCTTCTGTGAAATTCAGGTCAGCATCTGGCCTCTGCAACAGTCACTGTGAACAAATGCTTTAGCTAGAGCAAAAGAAATACTTTCAGGGCTGAAAGTTGAAGCTGATTTCCATCATCTTGTGTAGCTTGGGCAGCAGCACAATGATGAAACCTGGAAGGTTTTCAGGCTTCTTCAGTGAGGGTGATTTAACTTTGCTTTTCCTAACCAGTTAATATTGAGTGCCCAGAGAGTAGACTGAATGATGTGACAATGTTACATGGGAGACCACAAGAGTGCAGTGTTTCAGGATATCAAAACAAACCTCTCAAACCGCAGAGCATGTCCCTACAAGCCAAGTATTTCCTGTAGTCCGCTGTACACAAAGAGGACAAGTAGTGTGTGAGTTCAGATATGGAAATAATGCTATTTCAAGAGTGCAGCACAGAAATACAGAAATGAAAGCCAAAAGTTCAAATGAATAAATGCTTCATCTAAAAATTAGGCAATAAAATTATTTATAATTTTCCTGTCTGCACGTTTGTTACCATCAAACCTCTGCAGTGTGTTTAGTGACTATGGGATAGAGTAAGGAAACATTAAATGCTGAATGTATTTTATTTTGAAGTGCAGTCAGTCTCACAGGTGGATGACAGAGAGAGCAGAGCTCACAGGTGAGAGCTGGAGTGACAAGAGCCCTCCAGAGCACGTGTGCTCAGGGAATGCAGCTTTGCAAGAGCTCCTGTGAGATGAGACCTGCTGCTCCCTGAAGAAGCTCTCAGAATGCTCCAAGATGACACGTGGCAACAAACATCCAGGCTTGCCCAGGTGATTAATTCAGTAATGTACACATTTCTTCAGTATTGCTGAGAAAATCACAGCACTGAAGTATTGCTGCTGAGCACTGGTCTGTCAGCTGCTTGTGGCACGTTCATATTTTGCTATTTAGAAGGAAGAAGCACCCACCTTGGCATCTCAAGGGCCATCTAGTATGGGCCCCTAACCCTGGTCAAAGGGGTTATATGGCTGTGAGCTCTAAAGTTTTGCTTCATTTCTCATTAACAAACTCATGTTATCAGTAGGGGTAATGACAGAGCTAGGTGAGCCCTTGGAAAGAGAACTGAGAAAAGGGCTGGGGTCTGAGTTCTCAGTGTGCATGGTAAAGAGGCAAATTGCTCCTTGTGAGAGGGAACTCATTTCATTATTCAGTGTTGCAAAAATTTAAAGAAAACAGTAAAATCTGGTAGTTGCTCTACATACATATATTCTTTTTAGTATTTAATATTTTTCAGCTAACACTCTTGAAGATGGACAACAGAAGAATTAAAGAACAAGACAGATGACCCACATATCAGAAAATGAATATCTGAACCATGAGATTAATAAATACACTGGGTTTGGGGTCTTGAGGTTAATTAGGAATTAATTTTGTACAACTCTTCATTTTCTGATATGTGTTTATTTTACTTGAGCTGAATCTCTTCAACCTCATCTTCGGTCTTGAGTTCAGCTGTAAGGTGTAGAGTCATAGAATCATAGAATCGTTGGGTTGGAAAAGACTTTCGAGGTCCTTGAGTCCAGATCCCTCAGCACCTCATCTATCCATCTTTTAAACGCCTCCAGGGATGGGGACTCCACCACTGCCCTGGACAGCCTCTGCTGGTCCTTGATAACCCTTGCAGTGAAGAGATTTTCCCTAACATTGAATCTGAACCTCCCCTGGTGCAACTTGAAGCCATTTCTTCTCATCACATCACTTGTTACTTGGGAGAAGAGCCCAGCACTCCCCTCACCACAACCTCCTTTCTAGGAGCTGCAGAAAGTGATGAGGTCTCCCCTCAGCCTCCTCTTCTCCAGACTAAACAGCCCCAGGTCCCTCAGCTGCTCCCAGAACCTCTGAGCTCCAGACCCTTTCTCAATTCTGTTCCCTTTTTCAGACATGCTCCAGCCCCTCAATTTCCTTCTTGGAGTGAGAGGCCCAAAACTGAAGCCAAGATTTGAGGTGCGGCCTCACCAACGCTGAGTACAGGGGATTCTAATCTCCTCAGCAGAAGGGATGTTTCTTTGTCTATCAGCGTCAGGCATTTCCACCACAGCACAGAGAAATGACAGCTGACTGCAAAGAGTTGGTGAAGGATCTCACGGGCCTCAGTGACAGAGTCAGAAAACAGCACGTGAAATGCAGTGTCAATAACTGCAAAGCAAGGCACAATCGCTTACAAAGTTGTACTCTGAGCTAGCTGTTACTGCTCGGGAAAGAGATCTTGGAGTGACTCCAGGGAGTCCTCAAATGCTAGCTCAGTGTTCATTCTCACCTCAGAGTCTTTAGGTGGTGTTAAGATGAAGTGATGGAGAGGACATAAAACATGTTCCTGCAGCTCTATAGTCATTATGTGCCTGCCCCTCCAGTATGTGCCCAGCTTTGATCCCTACGCCAGAAAGACACAGCGAAAGGCAACTGGAGTGACCACGACCTGGAACAGCCTCCATATCAGACAAAGTAGGCTGTATCCATTCAGTCTGGAACAGAGATAGGTGAGTATCCATCAAAGGTATATACATATGAGAATGGCGTAGGGATTGGAAGAACGATGACTACTGACCATCTCTCACATCCTGAAAATGGGCAACTAGTAAACAGGTTAATGTGACTGTGGGTATAAAAGGGACTAAATGTGGCTTTCTTTCATTCCAAGTATCACCGAATTGTACAACTGCCTCAAAGTACTTGGTAGCTGCAAATATTAGTGAATTCAGCGCATGGGTAAAGGAGTTCATGGAGGAAGTTCAAGAAGAGTTATTAAGCAAAAAGTTGCACTGAAAGCCCTCAGGCAGGTGAGTTCTAAGCTGTGGTAGATGGGATGTACACCAATTTAAGAATAAACTTATCTTTTCCTTAATGCATTTAGATCTCAGGTGTGCTTTACTGGACACATGCAGAAACAGGTAACTGGTAAACAGACCTCCAGGTTGACACAGTGTGTTGTCTTCTCAACCAAGTCTCCACACCATGACACAGTGGCATGTGTGAGCTGAGGTCCGAGGTGGAGGAGACGATTTGGGTGCATTGGCCATGACCATGACTGAACTGTCCAGTCCCTCTGCTCTGTACCACCACCAACTTTCTGGAGGGAGCTTCCATTGCTGCAGAAGACCCAATGCATTTTGGTTGGCTGGAGCCCCTTCCACCATGCCATTCACCCATCCCCACCCCCAGCCTGCACACACACCTACTCTGCTGGAGACATTGCTCTGCTAAGACTTAACTCTGGCTCTCACGGAACTCCAGCCCTTCAGGGTGGTGTTGCTTTTGATTCCTGCAGGATATTGCCATGCAAAGTTTTCACTTCTCATTTTTAAACCGTTGTCTTTTCAGCTGCAGAGATTGTATCACAATTTATAATATAATTGATTATACAATTTGTGAATCAAAATCTCACTGCATTGTGCCAAAATTAAAAGCTTTCTTTGGCTTCTTGTAATTTTCCCCTCAAGAATTATCCATGAAGAATATATAAATGTTTGGTTTCTCACTCCTTTTGGGACTTATAGTTCAAAATCTCTAAGAATCTTTGTGCTAAAAAACAATTCCTCTCCTCTACACTGCTCTGGTTAGCAGTGCCCTGTTAAACCCACACAGAGCAGAGCTTTGTCCTTGGCAGGGAAAAGGATCAGATATAGCCTGAAGCTCGCTAGGGATTTAATTCTTGTTATTAATTTTATATGGAAGCTGTCCAGATACTACAAAGAAAGGGCAGGAGCGTGAACCCCACAAATAGATCATCAGCAAAAATTTATTAGCTCTAACATCTGTTTCAAAGGGAGAAGTGGGTCTGATTTCTCTGGCTTATGATTCCACCTAGTATTTCTTTTAGTCTTTGACATGAGGAAAAGAAAAGACAAATAACTGAGATGTGGCTCACCCCTGCCTTGCTGCGTGTTGTGCCATTAACGAGACATCATTGCTGGTTTAGAAGTATGAGATTTTTTTTCTCAGATGATTTTTTTCCTCAGATGATTTTTTTCCTGGTGACAGTCAGGTTTGTAGCCTGTGACAATAAGACGAGGCAACTTCATTGAGTGTGGCCACATGTGATTCACCCAGCTGGGGTCTTGATGGCATCTGGGAGTACACGACACTTTTTTTTTGTATTGAAGATGTAATGTATGGTAGAAGATCATCCCATGGAGGAAAGTGTTACAAAATGCTCAGGTACTTTAGCCCAAAGATGACTGTACACCAGCATCAACCATGGAACCTGCTTTTGGGAGGAAATAACTTGCAGATGGAGAGCATTTGCCATGGGCAGTGGAGCAAGAAATTTGCGTCCTATTTCTCTTCTGGGGAGACCTTAGAGCAGCCTTCCAGTACTGAAAGGGGCTACAGAATAGCTGGGAACAGTCTTTAGCAAGGCCTGTTGTGACACGGCAAGGAGTAATTGTTTTAAACTCAAGAAGGGAAGATTTAGACTGGATATAAGGAAGAAATCTTTTACCATAAGGGTGGTGAGGCACTGGCTCAGGTTGCCTAAGGAGGTAGTGATGTCCCATCCCTGGAAACATTCAAGGTCAGGTTGGATGGAGCCCTGAGCGACCTGATCTGGTTAAAGATGTCCCTGCTCACTGGAGGGAGTTGAACTGGATGACCTGTAAAGGTCCCTTCTAACCCAAACCATTTTATGATTTTGCAATTCTATGATAACGACTTTGTCCTTGCACAGAGCCGATTCCCCGGTCTGTATCCTGACAGGATGGCACACAGCTTATTCCATAGGTCTAGTGGGAGGGATGGAGGATGAGGGGCAGAGATTTTCTGCCCTGCCTGCAGCTTCAGAGGAGAACCATCTGCTCCACAAGTCACAGTTACCCTGGCACTGGTGAAAACATCTTTGCACTCTGTCTGCAGCAGTTTTGACACCAGGCTCAGTCTCTAGTCAAACACAAGCATTCTGAAACTGAGCCAGAAGACAATTTTGATCACTGGAAGATTGTTTTGAGTGTGTGTGTCTGTTTTCTTCTATTTTTCCTGTGTTACAGTAGCAGCAGTTAATAGTGAGTTTACATGAAAGATTCGTGGCTTTCAACCTAATTAAACTATACATGGAATCTTACAGGAGTATTGTGAAACAAATTAAACCATGATTGCTCTTCCGATTCACACCTAATGATTCATTAGTTATTATCAAAACAAGTGCGGTGAGTATAGAGCAACACTGTTAAAGTAAATCAATTTTGATGGCTTTAATTTGTTTTTCTGCATGCACATGGATGTTGCTCAATAGAGAGAAGTGTAATTGGGTGTCACGATGGTGCCCATGGATGCCCCAGACCTTGGACTTCTTCTTACATCTGTGCAAAGTGGATGAAAAATAATATTGTCCTCAGGTGTTTCTGTGTCTCATAGAAATGCCACAGATTTTGTGAGTAGACAGAGAGTTGGGTTGACTATCCTAAAAGCAAAGAGATGTGATGCATGATGAATTATTCAAACATGCAGAGACTGGTATAAATATGTATTTTGGGAATGTGAGCTTTTTGACAGGCCTGGATTTACGGGAAGGGCTGATATGCTGTGTGTGCTGGTGGGGACGTGGCATGATGGCAGCTGCCCACTTTCCAATCAGGGCTGTGTCCACAACAGCCTTGATCCTTTAGTTGAGCCACTTCTTGATCTGTTTCTGCACATCACTGATATCTCAGCTCACCAGGGATGGTGAAAGACTCACCAAGCCCTGGGCATGTCCGTGTTTCTACAATAGATGGTCTACAGAGTCTCATGGGGTTGGGAAGGACAGTCCAGCCTGTTGATGGACTAAACTCAACCTGTGATTTCCTTTCAACTCCCCTTCCTCCACGAAACCTCTCCTCTTCTTGCAAACAACTTTCTGATAGCCATCACTCTCTCCAAAGTTAGACTCTTCCTATTTTGAAAGGAGAAGCCTTTTCCCAAACATTAACCTAGGCTTTAGCCCAATGTCTACAGGTGCATCATTGGCTGTGCTGTGCCAGGGTACGGCTGCGAGCCCCAGACACAACACAATCCAGACACAATCTCACTGCTGGGACCAGGGCAGCGTGCACACTGCCCAGGGCTGTGGTGGAGTCTCCATCCCTGCAGGGCTTCAAAAAGCATGTGGCCGTGGTACCTGAGAACATGGTTTTAGGTGGGGTTGGGCTGACAGTTGGACTGGAGGAGCTCAGAGGTCTTTTCCAACCTCAGTGATTCGGATTCTATGATTAATAATGCAGCTGCAAGAGCTACAAAAAGTGTATGTGTGTACACGCATGCTTTTCCCTCAGGGAAGGGCTGTCTATTTTTCAGGGAAGCAGCTGCAGTTGCATGGAGGCAGCTCCTTAGATGAGCAGAATGCAATTAAAAATCCCTTGCCAGGGTGATGCCCTTGCACGAATCAAAACTAATCCAGAACATGTTTCTGCCTTCTTGCAACTTTTAATCTTACACACACGCTGCTGGGAATGTTTCTATGGTTACCTCCTAGAATATCCGTTTGCCAACATCAGGTCATTTCCATCCTGGAACCTAAATTCAAGGTAGTTTTTAGTAATGCTGAACTTTTAAGACTGATTTTTAGACTCCTGAAGAACTGGAGGTGTTAGGCTTAGATGCAAATGGGCCACCATTATTGTAGTGCTTGTCACAACTTTGTTAGCCACGTAGAACATAGTCTCTGAGAGAGAAAGACAAAATAGTAAGAGTTTTGTGTCCAGAAATTGTGATGTCGTGTGGCAGTTCACAAAGCTGCTCTAGACTCAACCACAGAGAAGACAAGACACAGTCATCTAATGAGGTTATTTCCAACTGCAGACTCTTGGACACTGTCAGGAAGAAGAGCAAGGGTTCAACTTTCTAGTATTGAATGCAGTGAGACTATTTGCAGCCAGTAATATGTGTGTCTCTACAATGAGCAGGCCATTTGAGCTTGTGGCAGTGGGTCAGATCTCAGATCTGTATCCCTTCTCAATATCCTTTGATGATAAGGAGAACTGGGAATTTTGATGCTGCCTGAGCTACTCCATTTCTGCATTCAGCACCCAATCGTAACCATAGAAGCACAGAATCATAGAACTGTCTGGATAAAAAAGACATTTGAGATCACCGAGTCCAACTGTGCCTGCCCACAGATAAATCAGATCTCTGAGCATCTCATTCACCCATCTCCACGGAAGGAGATTCCACCACTGCCCTGGGCAGATGTTCCAGTGCCCAAGAGCCTTTCAGAAAAGAAATTTTTCCCAATATCCAGTCTGAACCTTCCCTGGTACAACTTAAGGCCATTTCTTATCCTATCACATGTTCATTGGGAGATGAGACCAGCACTGACCTCAACACAACTCCTTTCTAGGAGCTGCAGAGCAATAATGTCTCCCCTCAGCCTCCTCTTCTCCAGGTTAAACAGCCCCAAGTGCCTCAGCCATTCTCAGAACCCCTGGGCTCCAGACCCTTCCCCAGGCCCTTTCGCCTTCTCTGGACATGCTCCAGCCCCTCAATGTCCTTCTTGGAGTGAGGTCCCCAAAACTGAACCCAGGATTCAAGATATGGCCTCATTATTGCTGAGTCCAGGGGGATGATTCCTTCCCTGCTCCTGCTGGCCACCCATGGCTGATCCAAGCTAGGATGCTGTTGGCCTTATTGCCCACCTGGGCTACTGCTGGTTCATGTTCAGCCGCTGTTGACCAGCTCCCCAGGTCCTTTTCCACCGGGCAGCTTTCCAGCTGCTCTTCCTCAAGCCTGTGCTCATGTAACAAAACATTTCCTAAGCCAAAACTTTTCCTACTGCGATTCTGAATGCATGTGCAGTGCTCAAAAATGTCCCTTTAAGTGCAGTTTCCATTACCGAGTTGTATTAGAAATATGCTGTGAATATGAGAAAGAATGTGAAACCTTGTTGTCAGCTCTAAACAGAACAATCACTTCTTTTTCTTTTCAAACCAGGGAGGTCATGTTGCTGATAGTCACAAAAATAAGCTTTTCCGAGTCAGCAGCTTTGCCTGATCTGTCGAAAATGTCACAACTGGCTTGTAAATATTCCAGAAGCCAGAAGTCTTTGTTTCAAAAGCCAATTATAGTGGCGGACTGACAACAATGTCCTTACTTATCACAGCATCCAAACCACCTGGCCACTTAAAGGCAACAAAAGGGAATGGTTAGGGACATCGTAAATCTTGCAGTGCCCACATAACAAACAAAATTATTCTTATTAAGCATAAAATTTTATCACAGTACAAGGACCCTAATTCTGACCCAAACGGAACATTATTTTTCCACCAGCAAATTCAAAATGCAAACACAACACAAAATCATTTTACAACGGGGACATAAAAATTACAGATAATGTAGTTTTGTGACATATCCACATAGCAGTGACAATATTCCCTGTTCCAGAGCAAGGCAAAATAGGAAACAAAGTTTGAGGCAGAGAACACATTGCTGAGTATGGCTGGAGAAAATCTTTTAAGGCAGCACAGCTCTGAAACTTGGAGTCTTTGAAGATATTTCCCTTAAAAAGCAAACAGAGTAAAGAATAATGACTGTCTAGAGGTCTCCCTGGGTGTTAGAAAAGATCTCTAAGCTCATCCAGCCCAACCATCAGCCCAACCCCACCACGCCTGCTAAACCATGTCCCCAGGTGCCATGGCCACATGGTTTTTGAGCTCCTCCAGGGATGGAGACTCCACCACACTGTCCTGGTCCCAGCAGCGAGGTTGTGTTTGGATGTGAGCAACTTGGCAACCCACTTGAGTCAGAGGGTCACACTGATGATGCTCCTGTACACCCTGCAGAACCCATACAGCTCAATGGGTGGACCACCAAGGTAGGATTGAAAAGGACATCCTCCTATTGGAAATTCTACCCGTATCCTATTATTTGACCTAGAGACATTTGCTTTCTCTCAAAGAGGAGTTGGGGTGCAGCTGGATCCAATCCTGGCCTCAGACTTGGTCAACAGTTCATGACTAAGTTTCATAGTCAATTTGCACCCAATAGACATGCTCAAGGCTCCTCATGCCCAAAACATATTGTTGTTTGCTGCTGCTCATGGGTTTCCTAGAGGAGTTCTTGGCCCAGCCACAGCTTAAGCCTTTACCTCCTCTGGAGCCTGTACTGGTTTGGCTAAGGCAGGTGAAGTGTATCCATCACACAGCCCTATCTGACTTCCTACCCTTTAGTTTAGATAATTTTTTCCTTTCCCAGCTATGCTGGAAAGGGAATGCACATCTAATAAGATCATAAATACAGTCATAACCAGTTTTCCAACTGTGCATGAAATAATTAGATATCAAATAAATCTCCTTATGGATCATTCAGATTTTATTAGGTAATGTGTTCATGAAGCTGGCCCATGTGAAAGAGGATTAAAGCTGCACAAACACATCTGGTAAGATGTTTAAGATCAATTGCAAGCCTTTACCTTACAAAAAAATACATTCCTATGGAAATGAGTGCATGGAGAGAGCAAGTATGTTGTGAAGACCCTCTGGCCTATAGACATTGCAGCTCTCCACTTCTAGACGGGTTATATCTGAGGAGCTTTATGATTTAACACACAACACTAGGCTGTGGCAACTCACAAATAATGGATACTCATGAAGAAGACAGGGATCTGGAACAGCGCCCCAGGGAAACAGTCACGGTGTCCAGCCTGACAATATTCCAGTGGCGTTTGGCCAACAACCTCAGCCACTCGGTGTGAATGTCGGAGTTGTCCTGTGCAATCCCTCTGTATGCTTTGTCTGTGTAACAGGTAATGGTGTGACTTTGTAATTGAACTCTGAGAAACAGTGAGAAACCATGAAGTAGTGCAGAAAAGCAAGGAGGACTCAAAGATTGTGTCTGTCTGGGCTGTCACAAGACGCTTTGCCTTGACGCTGATCGAGGACCACCAAGAGGAGAAGCTCTTCTAGTTAAGAGCTTTGCATTTGCTTTCACTTTGACCAGAGAAGCTGTTGCTGCCCCATCCCTGGAGGTGTTCTTGGCCAGGTTGGATGCGGCTAGGAGCCCCTGATCCAGTAGGAGGTGTCCCTGCCCATGATTGGGGAGTGGAACTGGATGGGCTTTGAGGTTCCTTCCAATCCAAACCATTCCATGATTTGAAGCCTTGTCAGAGGAGGTGAGAACAGCACCCAAGCACTTCATTGAACAATGGTTTTCAGCATTGGTTCCCACAAGATTTTCCTTCTCATTAGTGCCTGATTTGTCATTTTGTGTTACTAACGCGTATATGAACTGTAAAACCGTAAGGAAAAAAAAAGAATGTTCTGCAGTTCTATTTAATAAGACACAGGCACAAATGGCATTACAAGATAATTCTTTAATATGTGACAATTAAATATGGTGGAGAATTTATGCAATTGAATCACTTATTTATTTAGGTGTTCAAAGCACCTACCCATAACAGTGAGTAAATTAAAAATACACAAGCAGATAGATCCCACTGGATCTATCTCCCAGTTCCTTGCTGTAGACAGGCTGCCTCAAAGATTTTTTCCTTTCTCAAGTATTCTGGCTCAGTTTGATCCCAATTTTGCGTGAGGTGAACGTTTAGTATTTCTATTAAGTCCCTGTTATTAAACCTCAATCAGTCTGTCTTAAAACTCAGCCCCTTGGAACTCCACAATGAGATTTGGGTTCCTCCCCTGGCTGCTGTGTGCCAGGGATGTCTCTGGGGAGCAAAAGCGAATGCAAAGCTCTTAAATAGAAGGGTTTCTCTCTTCCCCTGTCATTTCAATAGGTACTTGAAGGCAAAGGAAAGAGCTTCAGGCTCTGTGCCAGACACCGCATCTATAGGAACACAGCCCTTTTGCTTATTTCTTCTAAAATTAAGGTGAATTAAATATGATTAACTCTACAATTTTTTACGATCCCTGCACTGCTGTCACATCATTATCTTGGCGAGGCAGGCAAGCAGTCCATTCAAGAGAGCGAGGAAGTGGGAGACCCAATGATGAGGTTTTAAATGCCACCTGTAGGCAAATTGCAATGTTCCCCTCAAAGTGCTAATCTCTTCTTTATTGCTTTAATGACAGCATACTTGCTGTTTGCGGCAAATACTGGGATGTTTATTTAAAAACCAAGCATATAAAACCCTGAAGTGCTTCTGGTAAAAAAAAATAAAAAAATATTTTATTCATTCTGGGATGTTTCCTCAGTGATGCAGAGAGCCTGTGGTTAAGGTGTTGCTGCTTGCAGCTGCAGGGTTTGCTGCCCTCACGCTTCCTGCAGCACAGGGACCTAAATTAATGACACGAAGCTGGGTGGGAGTGTTGATCTGCTTGAAGGTAGGGAGGCTCTGCAGAGGGATCTGGACAGGCTGGATCCATGGGCTGCGACCAACGGGATGAAGTTAAACAAGACCGAGTGCTGAGCCCTGCACTTAGGACACAACAACCCCGTGCAGCGCTCCAGGCTTTGGGAAGAGCAGCTGGAAAGTTGGTTGACAGCAGCTGAACATGAGCCAGAAGTGGCCCAGGTGGCCAAGAAGGCCAACAGCATCCTGGCTTGTATCAGCCGTTAAAACTGAAAAGAGTCTGGAAAAATTTGCTTTTAGCCTAACAAGAGTAACCCAAAAGGCAGTGAATACTTCTGCAGAATGAACAGGGACCCCCTGTGGAAGAAACAAGGGAGCTAAGGTCTTGTTAATGACTAATGCAATCGCAGCAAAATTCAGGTTGGAGGGATCCTTGGGAGGCCTCTAGACCCACCTCCTGCTCTGAGTAGGATCAACTCGAGGTCAGACAAGTTTGCTCAGGGCTTTCATTCAATCTGGTCTTGACACCTCCAAAATCAGAGACTGCACAACCTCAGACATAGACATTCACCCTGCTGCAAACATGTAGATGTTGATCTTAATCTGGAGCTGAAATCCACTCTTGATTACATGCAACTGGCTTTCCCTGGGTCTTTTCTCTCTGTCTTGTCGTGGCGAGGTTTATGCATCTCTCTGGGTACAGTCAGGTCCTGCTTGAAAGCTTTGCTCTCTTAAAGGCTCCACAAAGACCAGAAAAAATCAGTCTCTGTATAAATGGCTCTTTTAATTCAATTACTTAATATAATTGATTTAATTAAGAGCATAGACTAGATGAGATTATTGCTCTCAGAAGCACGAGTTAAGACTCATACCTACTCATACTCAAATTTGGGCACCAGCAGCATCAGCACTTCTTTTTGAGCTTTTCCTTTTGCTGTGATGGTACAAGGTCTACCTGCCACCATTTTTGATTCCTCACCATGTCTCAGTAGTTCTGTTACCCTCTGCTTGTCCTTCTGGCTCCAGTAATCCCCTTCTTGCAACATACTATGTTTCTCATTAATCCTTGTTTACTAGAAAAGTACATTTTTATTGCTTTTTATCTTGTTTAATCTATCAGGTCTTACAGTCCCTATTCATTGTTGCTGCTTCCCTCCTAACTCCCACCCATTTATCTTCCTCTATTATTGCATCTACTCGAGGATAATTTGATTATCTCCTGCCAGTTCTCGTGCCAGCCCCATGCTCTGTGCTGTGACTGGATTCTGTGGAACAGCTGGTCTCCCAAAATCATCATTACCTGGGCTACCATGGTGATAGGAGGAGATTTCACCCCATAAATCTGATGTCTTCTCTTCCTTGTTTAGTGGGGAAATGGGGTTAAACATTTAATGGATTGACTGTCTTTGAGGGCCTAGATATTTCATTCTACAAGTCCATGCACCCAACAGACAAACAGCCACTCTGGATCATCCTGAGATCCATCTAGCCTGGTATCTCTGACAGCAACCTCCAGCAAGTCTTTAGAGAAAAGTTTTAAGTCAGACGTGACATAGAAAGGAAATTCCTCTAATAAACCTGGCTTCTGCAGTTCTATGCCAAGGCTGACAATATTCCAGAAAGATTGGGCCACCACCCTCAACTCAGTGGTGTAAGTGTTGGGGTTGTTCTGTGCAGGGACAGGAGCTGGGCTTGATGGTCTTTGTGGGTCCCTTCCATCTCAGGACATTCAATGATTCTCTGATTCCAGGGATCAGAAACAAATCTACTAGGACTGGCTTGGGCTTCAAAGTAATACCACGGTGATTCCAGCACCTCAGCTGCAGCCCCTTTTCCATTTTTCTCTGCCCTTGCAACAAGCGTTTACCTCCCCACATGGGTTGGTCACGGTCATCGGCCACTTTCCTGGTTCCAGATAGGCTGTGGTATAATTCATGAAGCAAATCAATCACGCAGTTAGCTGATTTATTAGGCTGAACATTTGTGTAATGCAGATTGATATCAGGTAATAGCTCTGGGGGCAAAGGCACGCGATGGAGAACATCTGCTCAGAGGAAGGGCAGCTGCCCACTGCCCCTGGGATGGGATAGGAGAAAAGCTGCCAACAGCATTGCTGGCTTTGGCACTCGAGACTGATGGACAAAGAAGCCCCTGGATTGAATCCAGCTTGGTTCTGCAGAACTGGGAGACACTGGGATACACTGGGGGGAGCCAGTGCCACATGCCATCCTGAATGAGCCTTAGCTCGCTTGCAATCCTCTCTACTCATGGACCACTGACATGCAGCCACTTCTGGCACAGCTTCTGGCCACCAGCCAGCAGCTCCCAGTACGCACATCTAGATGTTAGCAGTAGATGAAGAAAAATAATGTGTTTGGTTGGAATCTAGGAGATTTAGAGGGCCATGCTTGTAGTCTGTCAGCAAGCGGGTGGGCATGAAGCTCTGAAATGGGCTCTCTAGTTAGGAGAAGTCTCTTAGAGGCATCAGGGTGATGGATGGCAGACTCTGTACTGCATATCACTGCAAATCCAGCCATAATCTGCTCCTTCAGTGCCCAGAGGAAACAGCACTCTGCAAAATTCCTGATTCCTGAGTGTTCATAACTCTCTTGCTTCCACTTGCCTTTGCTCTGCCCAGTCCTCCCCAAAACCACCTCCTTTGCTGCTATCAAGGTACAGTCGCATGTCCAGGTGCTCCTCTCTCCATGGAGAACATCGCCCTCCGAGGCTGTGAGCAGCAGCACACAGAGGCTCCTCTCCCTTTCTCAGCCTCAGAAAGTAGGTCAGGCTCAGAAAGTGAGAGATCAACGGGTTTCCTTTCATGTTGATGGCTGTGCACAGTGCCATGGGGAGGAAAGCAAATGCCATCCTACTGCTTCTCTTCCAGGAGCAAAGCAGATGAAGTTTAGCAGGAAAATTACAATAGGACAATAATGAGGTTGCTTGTATTTGAATGCTTCATGGTCACCGCGGACTTCAAAGTTTAGACAATCTCCTGGAGGGGTGCAGCTTAGCACCAGCAAAGAGAAAAGATGAAAGAAATAGTCACACAAATGAAGGGCAGAGAGCGTAGACTTTGCTGCACGGTGCTAGCTGTGGCTGGCCAGGGTCAGTAGCCAGGCAGGCTGCTTGTCACGTCCAGCACATCCAGGGTAGCAGAAAGCAGCAGAGAGGCTTAGTCCCACTTTGAGCCCTGGATAAAGGGTCCTTGCACTGGAGAAGGCACTCCCCCCCCATCTGGTACAGAAGAGACCTCAGGGGTACAAAGCAACCCCTTAAATTTCATTTACATTTTGAATTTGGGGTAGAATACATACATTTTACATTCTAAACTGTGATGGTGGGGAGGTCCTAGCACAGGTTGCCCAGAGAACTCAAGGCTTCTCCATCCCTGGAGGTGTTCGAGGCCAGGTTGAATGCCACACTGTCCAGAAAATGTAGGAATCTCCAGTGTGGTTCCCTGTAGTAGTGGTGACAACTGGTGTCTTTTTGACAAAGACATTCCTGGCTCCCTCCCAGTGACACAGGAGCAAATGTTGCTCTGCTGGGACGCTCTCCTGGAAGACTCTGACCCTTTGGTGGGGTGTTCCCATCCCAGCCTGGCAAGGGAGAGTGGTGCACCCTGATCCTACAGAGCTGTTCTCTGATAGGCTACAGGAAGGGATGATTAATGAATGTAATAAATATGTTAATCTGCAGAAATGAAACCTTCCTAATTAAGAAATGTCTTCTGAGGCTTTTGCTTCTCCTTAAGCTCCCGTGTGTGCATGGAGCATCTCCATCCACTCTGGTGTGATTAGCTGAAGGACCAATGGTGCAAATCACACACCGTTCATCCAAACTCAACAAAGGGGATTATTCACAGCTCCTTCTCCTTGGCAGAAAAGAGTGAGTGTGCTCCTGCACTGCTGACTCCTTTCTCCTTGTAACAGTATCGAATATGCTGGAGAAAAGCAGGATTTAAGTTAATGAAAGGATTAGAATAATCTCTGTCTAACCCAGGGATCCATGGCTGCTCAGATTCAGAATGCACAGCCATCCGTCACCCACAGCAACCACCACCAGCCTTAATCCAGGCCCTTCTAGCATGGGCCATGTCACTGTCCAGGAGAGGAGTTGGATGAATGAGTCCCCTGTGCTTTGCAGGGATGTCCATGAGGACTGATTCTGCTCATTTCTCCATCATCAATGCCATGGTCCAACCTTGGTTGTGGGTACCATGCCAGGGGTATTCACAGGATCATTTGGTACTGGTCCTTCTCGTTTCTCTGTCCATCAACGACATTGTCATTGATTATGGGTAGCATGGCAGTACACGTTCCTGACCACGTGGCAGAGACTTCGTGTTATTTCATCCTGTTGTTGCCATGGATGTTCACGAATGTTTGCTCCACTCTCACTTGCCCTGAGGTATTCCCAGGGTCCTGGATTTGGTGGCAGGTGAGATCACCACCATCCACCAGCCGGACTGCTCCCTCTGGCCACAACATGGCTGATGCAAGCCAGGATGCTGTTGGCCTTCTTGAGCTCACCTCTCAAGAAGAGGAACCAAGAAGAAAAGGTTGCAAGTGATAGATGAAAGCCAAGAGGAGAAATCTCATTGAAAACTATTTCCTCTCACATGTTAAGAGTGTTGTGAATGTAGTTAAAATAAGGTAAAAAGAGAACCGTGTTTTCTAAAGAAGGCAAATTTAATGAAAAGTAAGAATAAAATCAGATATTGGGATCGGAGCGTAGCGTGGCTGGGAGGTACCTTTCTGATTAGTTTTCATCCCTGGCAGAAATTATTGCCAAGTATTCTGGAAGGAGATCTATTCTCTGATACATGATTACTTCACATTTGTAAAGTTGGTCTCAAGCTCCATTTCCTATCAGAAGGAATCACTGCTGGCAAACAATGAAGCAGCCCATTAATTAGTTGTTTTTAATTATCTTAAGCTTGTTGCTATAATTAATGCCTAACTTTCTGAAATATCCTTAAACTGGAATTGTTCCGTGTTTAATGGGTGAGACGTCCCATTAGATAAAGTTAATGCAACTGTCTCAGAATGGCAAATAGGGACCACGAGGCCTTCCTTCAAGGGGTGTATAAATAATCTTAATAGAAAACATGCAAGCTGGAATGTGGATAGAATAATGTCAATATCATTAGCAATAGCCTTTCCCAGGCTTGCGTGAACATTAGTTGTTGAGCTTAATGGCTAATTACAAAGACAGGCACATTTACATCCTCTGTTGCACAGTACCAGAGAGGAGCTGTGCCTCCTCCCTTCCCTAGACACCTCCTGAATTGAACACCAACAGCATCATCACCCCAAATCTGAACGGTGAATAGAGAGGGGTCCCAAAGGCCAGGAGGGGACAGATCCTGCTCTGGCACAGCTCCCCAAAGACAACCCAGGTCCTCTTACAAGGAGAATCTTAGAATCACAGAATCATTTAGTTTGGAAAAAAGCCTTTAAAATCATCGAGTTCCTTCAGCCTGTCCTCAGCAGGACATGGTTTGCTCTTCCATTGCCCCAAACCCTGAAACATCCCAGGCCACTTCCCAGGCCATATCACTTAATTTTTCTTGGACTAGCTTGGCATGTTTTTCCCAGTATTAGACAGCAACATCTTCTTATTGTCCATCACTAATATCTCAAGGGTCTGACTCAGTCTGAGTATTTGTAGTTATGCTTTTCAGGAATTTGAAGTCAAAGACCTAAAATCTTCCTGCAGCTGGGCTGTCTTTAGCAGAAAGATCAAAGCAAAAGACTTTTAAAGCAAGAAAAAAAGAAATATCTATATTTTTCTTCCCTTGAGCCTGTTCATTCTCAAATTCCAAGCTAGGTGAGCCTGGAACCTCCCTTTGGAATCTGTCTCAAACTTCTCTGCTGTACACTCGAACCAGTCTGTGACTCTCTCTAGAAGGTCTGGCATTTAGTCCAGCTGTTTTTCTTTCTTCTCTGACTGCAAGCCTTTCCTGCCCTTGTTCAAAACAGCTTTGGGAATTGCACTCAGATGGAAGCAGTGTGATCAGTCAAAGTGTTTTTGGCAGGATGCCCTGCTGAATCTGGGCGTCTGCCTCCAGTCAGGGCTAATCTCCATCCTCCTCCTTCCTCCAGGAGATGCCCACTGTCTCAAACCAGCGTGGTCACTTAGGAGGCTGCACCAACCAGAGAAACACTGACTGTTCAGAGATCTTTATGCAGAGATTTTCAAACCTTTAGCTCTTTCTGTCATGGTTTGCTGAACTCCTTCCAATGGGTCAACATGTTTTGAAAGCTTGGGACTCAGAACTAGATTTATGAGCCAGTGACAGTCTCATTATTGTCGTGCCAGAAGAAAAATGCTATTTCATCTCCTTAACTTTGATCCTCTTTTTACTCTTTGCCACTGAACTGTGTGTTGGCAGCTCGTAGTGCTTTGGTTTTCACCATCCCTCTGATGTTCCTGGGTCAGTTTCTTCCACAGTTCCTCCACAGTTCCATCCATGGTGCTATCTTGTTTGTGCTCACATCATTCTCAATTTGTTTTCAGCAGGTTTAAAATGTCTGTGAATCCTCAAAGCAAGCAGTCAGGTTTTGTAATGAATTTACTTATGATGGTCATCATCTACAATCACAACAAATGCTGTGGCACTGCCTACTGTTCTCAACAATATTTAATACTGAATTCAGTCTTATCTCAGACTGAGAATAACAGTGGTGGAACCTATTAGAGACCTCTCCAATATGAGGTAAATCTCTGTGAGAATTATTTCTTAGAAAACTTCTCCAAGTCTATAAGGTCATCATTATTTTTCATAGAATTAATCATGGAATCATGGAATGGTTTGGGTGGGAAGGGTCCTTAAAGCTCATCTAGTTCCAGTCCCCGTGACATTGTCCTTGGCTCTGGTACTAGGTGTGAGGCTGGACTCCTCGTGGTGGCAATGGAAGGCTGTCACAACTGGGTCCTAGGTCTCTCATCGGAGATCTCCTCTCTATTATGTAACAAAGCTGCAGGACTCTCCTGTCTCCCACTGCCTTTAGCGGGAATCTCCTTTCCTTGCATAATTTTCCCCAGCTGCAGCTGTTGACATCTTGCCATGCAGGTGCTGAGAAATCTCCTCAAGCAATGGAAATAATTCTTGTTGTGTATCACCTCCCTTTTCATTAGTTAAGTTGCCGTAAACATAGCAAAATCCTCGCCTGTATCGGCTCCCCGGTGTATTTTTGATATATCTATCAAAATACATCCTCTAGTTTTATTAAGCATAAAAAGATGAACTGTAAAAACTCAGAAAGAGACCTCAGAGCTTTTATGTTGTAAAGGTAAAGACTGGCAGGGAACTCCTGGGGTTTGTTTGGGTGTAATAGTTCTTATGGGGGGGTCTGCTTCTCAGAGAAATCTTTAAGGCATCCAACATCTGATGAGTCTCATCGGGAATCTTCCTGGGCATGAAGAAATGGGGTGCTTGGCTGAACATGAATCCTCAGCACTTACAGGCAATGCTCAGGCAGCTGCTAGGATAGCAAGAATCTGCTCAGTGAATATGCATGAGTTCAGCTTCTCAACACAATGGAGAAGCACTGTTTAAGGGCTATAACCAGCAGAAACATCCCGGGATGTATTTTTTACATCCCTTCATTATTTTGAATGCTGTGCTCTGGTAGAAGCCGGGAGATTCATAAAATGTATTTAAATTTTTTATATTCAATTTATTTTAAATCTCCTGTCTGGCACCTGTAATCTGATTTAGCAAGATACATAAACCCATTTGGTGCACTCAGTGTGACCTCTTTCCCATCCTGCCTTCATCCAGTACAGTAAAGAAGGCTGAGGATGGGGGTTTAATTTACATTTATGAAAAGAAGATAAATAAACAGCAGAGAAAAATGTTTCATTGCAGGAGTCAGTCTGCTCTGGCTGAGGGTGCTGGCGCTGCAGAACAGGTCCAAGGACTCAAGCTGGTAACTGGTCATCCAGATCCCACCTCTGGGGTTCAGACCTCACTCCACAATCCTGCTCAGATAGCAAGAACGTTTATGCCTTTGCTCCCGGGGCCCGTTAGTGTTTGTGTAGTAGCTAATGTGATTCTGCAAGTCAGAGCCATTATTTCAAGCATGTATCTCCAAATGAGAATAATTATTTCAAGTATCTTCTGTGGGGCTTAATAATGAGTTTTAAACTAATACCTACACAATAAACTGTAACAACATAATTACTTAAAGTTTGTTGCAGCTTCCTGTGAGATCATCCCCAGGAATCCCTAATCGCTTCTGATCAGTTTGGATCTGCTCTGCTGCTTCCAGCACAATGCACAGACTTGAAGCAACTGGGAAAAGCTTAATGGACTGACTAATAGGAAATATTGGAGATGTTCACCACCAGACTGAAAGCAGTCCCAGACTACTTGCTCTACTGACCCTGCTTGAGCAGGAGGATTGATGATCTCCTGGAGCTCCTTCGGTGCTCAAATAGTCTGTGGTTTTATGAAGTGAGCTTTCATCTTATTATTTGCATAGAACCATAGAATCATGGAATAATTTGGGTTGAAAGGGACCTTAAAGTCCATCCAGTTCCACCCTCCTACCATAGGCATGGACACCTCCCACTGGATCAGAGCCGTGAACACCTCCAGGGACGAGGCAGCCACCACTTCTCTGAACAACCTGGGCCAGGGCCTCCCCACCCTTGAAACTTAAATTTAAAGAGAAATGTCTTGACATTGTATCTTTGTTTAGTTCCAGAAGACACAGAGAGCTAACAGCCAGACAGGGGATGGGTCCTCTTCATTATGCTGGCACACTGCTGATGATATTAATTAATTATTAAGCAAACAGCATCTTATGTTGGATGTTTCTTAGTGAGGACTGAAGCACGTACCACCTCCAGGATGCCAAGGCTGTCAGTACCTCTAACATTAATGAACAAGTTGCTTACGGCACACAATAGGGATAGCTTTCCCTGCTCCTCATTATAATCTACTGTTCTTTGTACCAGGTGGCTTGTCAATGTTTCAATCTCTTTCCTCCCATTTTGGTTCAGGGTGTACATATTTGTACATTTGAGTGTGGAGGTTGTGGCCAGGTGGATGCTGGTCTCTTCTCCCAAGTAACCAGCAACAGGACAAGAGGAAATGCCCTCAAGTTGCACCAGGTGAAGTTTAGATTGGATATTGGGAAACGTTTCTTCACTGACAGAGTGAAGAAACTGGTAGAGGCTTCCTGGGGCAGTGGTAGAGTCTCCATCCCTGGAAAGGCTCAAAACATGTGTACTTATGGCACTTCAGGACATGGTTTAGCAGGCACAGTGGGGTTGGACTGACAGCTGGACTATATGGTCTTAGAGGTCTTTAACAACTTTAACGATTTCATGATTCTATGATCTTTTGGGGAAGACCTCTCTTAGTGGTGAGGAAGCCCGTGAGTTACAGCAGCATGATAAGTCCTCCTGCCAATTACCTGCCATTCTTTGTAATATTTAAATTATATCTAAAATTATAATGTCCTAGGGGAAGAGGAGAAACTGTATTCCACTGAGTAACATCTTATTAATCAGACTCTATATGGCACTGAATGAATGACTGAAATCAAGTCCATCTGTTAGAGAGGACCATGAATGTCAGATTAACTCAGTAATTATTGAAAAGCTCAGTAATACTGTTCTTGAATGGAGACATGGAAAATGACTTTCTTTCCTTTTAATCAGAGCCTTGTGCTTCGTGAGGGCTTTTTAGAAAGTGATGCCTTAGGAAGGGCTGGATTTGTCTCTATAGGAGGAGAAGATGGCATATATTTTGTATGCAAGTCTGTACTGAGGGACCTTTTCAGCTCCCATCTAGGCCACAGCTTGGTGCCCCAAACTGCTCTGGAGATAGAGGAGATGACAAACAGCAGCTTCGAGAGAGAAAGAGTCACTCAGGTCACAAGATGAAGTGTTGAAGGAGGAGCTGGCAAGAGATGCTCTGAGGCAGAAGCAGAGGCAGGGAGAACTAAGGACTAGGTTTCATGCTTTCAAAGTGCCCAGCAGGGAGGACTTTGCTGTTTGTTCTTCATGCAGTGACTCTAATCTGTGGCTCTGGCTTTGGCTAGTCCCTAGACAAGTGTCAGTATAACTACGAACATCCATGGACTCTGAAAATCAATCTTTATCGCAGCTACATTTGGGGAAAAAAAAATGGATTTTTACATCAAATTAAAATTTAAAAAGCTTTACAAGTCACAGAATCACAGAGTGGTTTGGGTTGGAAAGGACCTTAAAGGCCACCCTGTTCCAACCCCTCTGACATGGGCAGGGACACCTCCCACTGGATCAGGGGCTCCAAGCCCCATCCAACCTGGCCTTGAACCCCTCCAGGGATGGGGCAGCCACCGCTGCTCTGGGCAACTTGGGCCAGGGCCTCCCTACCCTCACAGCAAAACATTTCTCCCTAAGATCTCATATCAATCTCCCGTCTTTCAGCTCAAAATCATTCCCCCTTGTCCTATCCCTGTACTCCCTGCTCAAGATCCTCTCTCCAGCTTTTCTGGAGCCCCTTTCTGTACAGGAAGGCTGCTCTAAGACCTCCCTTGCATATTCTCCAGGCTCTCATTCTGAAATCATTCTGAAAGAAGTTGAAGGTGTTTTGAGGTTTGGTGTAAAAAGGAAGAACTGACAAGATGCCTCTTTAAATTTTGTGCATTTGGCATTTGAAAATGCAAAGGCTGACAAGATATTGTTTTGAAATGAATAAGTAAAGCATTATGTTTGGAAATGTTCCACTTTACAAAGTTGATTAGAACCTCAGCTAAAGAAATCTCTGAAGTTTGGTCTGGTTTTGCAATAGGTTTCAGCAGGGAAACAGAAAGATGCAGGCTTCTCTCTGCTCAGAGGATTTGACCTACACCAAGAGAAACAGATTTCTCCCAGAACTGCTGAACCAGTGCCCTCTAACTGCATTTTTATGGTTCCTAGGGAAGAACAACAGACGTGTAGACAATATGTTGAGTCTACCAAGTGCACTTGACCTGGACAGTCTGGATCCACAGGCTGTGATCAATGGGATGAGGTTCAACAAGGCCAGATGCCTGTGGGTCACAACAACCCCATGAAGCCCTCTAGGCTTGTGGGCAAGCAGCTGGAAAGTGGCCTGGTGGAAAAGGCCCTGGATGTGTTGTTTGACAGTGGCTGAACATGAGTCAGCAGCGGCTCAGGCCAACAGCATCCAGGCTTGGATCATCCAGAGAGAGAGAGTCGTGAAGCCCTGGCAGAGGCTGCTCAGGGCAGTGGAGGAGTCTCCATCCCTGGAGGGGTTCAAAAAACGTGTAGTTGGAGATAGGGTTTAGCAGGCAACAAGCTTTCCTGTTGAATTCAGGGACAGAGCCAAACTAGGATTCACTTTTCCTTGAAAACATTCAGCTTCCTACAGCATCGATTCATCCAGCCGTAGACGTCTAATTGCTGTCACAGCCTGGGCAAGTCACAGGTGACTCCCCTTCTGTCTTCTGCAAAGGGGCAGGTCCCTTAAATTTGTCCCCTTCAATGAAAAGGTGGATTTCCAGGTGCTTATGGAGAGTACAGGGTGCCCAGACTGCAAATCTAAGCCAGGAGAAAGCTACACCCTGAACACAAAGCTGTGTCGTGCCAGATGGATTTGCATAGAGATGATCCACCAGGCATGGCTGACTCTGCAGTCACTACTAAGAGGCAATTAGAGAGCAAACAGAAGCAGCAGCAAAACATCCGCCCTCTCTCTTCTTGCAGGAGATCAGAAAAGTGAGTGTGAACAGGCCTTTACTCTTTTAATTAATTCGCAGCACACTGTATTGAAATGGTGCCTCAAAGTGTTTATCATTAAGACAATTATTTTGGGCTGACCTACTTTTCTCTGTCTCTTTAACAGCACGGGCCACATCATTAGATTTGTACATGGGCTACAGAAAAAGCAAGCTAATTGGTAGCAGCCTCTTTAAGAAATAAAGCAGCCTAATCGTTTGCCTCCTCACGTTCTTCCATTACAGCCAAGGAACTGCAGAAGATGTTCACTGATTAGTCTGTTGAATTATGAATTAGGCTGCTGGTCCCAGTGCAGCTGTTTTCTCCATGTCATTCCTAGCGCTTTATTTCCCCATCTGCTTATAAAACCAGGAGCTTGATCCTGCAATAAACACTTCAAATGCTTTTTTTAGGGGCTAATTAATTATGTTGCATTTCTTCCACACGTAGAGCTGCCCTGGCTTGCAGCAAATTAACAATGCTAATTTCTCGACTGCTACGTGCCCAAACAATCCTTCCTACGGATGAGCTGGAAAATAAAGATGACTGCATCAAACGATTTTTATGTTCCAGGTTCTTACAGTTTTGATCGTTTCTGTGCACAATGCAGAAAGGGTGTCATCAGAGGAATTGTATTTGCAAACCAGGTTTACCAATTCCAAAGCTACTTGGATTGATCTCTCCTTGCTGGCGCCAAAACAACGGAGTTGGTGTTTGCAGCTGGCTCACACCTCATGTTTATTCCTAATATCCAGTTGCTGCCTTGGCCACTGGTCCATGTGAGCTGGAAAGGGTGCTGCTTGCCACCTGTGAGCTGGATGTACAGACGATGTGGTGCTAATGGGGTACACTGGGGCCTGACCGATTGATGAGTGAGGCTGCACAGAAGTAACAGCTAAATAAGAGACTAGTTTAAATTAATGAGCCTTTTAAAGTATACAAGCCACCATGGTCTGCAGTAATGAGGTGACAAATCGTATTTTATTGTCCATACCGAGCTCACTGTGAAACCTGCTCTGCGTGTGTGCTTGGGTTGATGTACAAGGACACTGGATGTAGCACCTTGAGCAAGCCAGGTCACCTTGTGAAGCTGTGATTTAGATGCCAGTGGTACCTCGTGTGTGCAAGCAAATGTGTCAGCTTTTCAAGCTCACTCAGAACTTGCAGGGAGCTTTAGGGACACAATCAAGCCAACTGGCTGGAGCTGGGCCTGCCTGTGAAGGAGAGAACTGGTGTGTGAGGGAAAGCAAGCTCAAAGAGTATGGATCAGCTTCTCTCTGAGTGGCCAGAGTGCTTTTTTTCTTCCTAACTAGGGGGGAAACCATTCCTCCAAACTGTTCTACAAACATACCTCTCTCAGCTTTACTGCCTTGGCTTTTGCACCTATAAGGAAGATGCCAAATGTTTTGGTTGGAAGATGAGCTGATATTGTGGGTCCATCTTTCCTCTCAAACAGTAGGTTTGTGACTTTTGGTGGGAGGAGGAAAACCAGGGAAGTGTGCTTGAGGGATGGTGTGAAAGAGGTAGGCGGGGCAAGGCGCATCAGCCCTGGTTTTATACATCCCAGTGCAGGAGTCTTTCTGCACAAGTAGCCTATGGTCTCCTCACAGTCACCAGAGAGAGATCACTGCTCTATGCTGTATTGGATGTTTTCTTTGGAATGGACAAAATAATATCCTGAGTTTACATAAGCAAAGGGCACCTACCCAGCACGAAAAGAAGAGAGGGGGACTGAGGACTTTAGCTTCTCATAGGAATTATTTCTACCTGTTTGGTTGCTATGCTGCTGCAAGTTTCTTTCTTATTCTTGTTACACAATTGTGGTGGCTGGTTTTTGCTAGCATTTACGCATTCAGTGCTGGTCTCCCAGGAGATCAGGAGTTTTCTTTTAATATATGTTTTTTAATGATCTACATGTAACTCAATCAATCAGTTAAGCTCAAGGATGAAGGCAAAGTCTTGGCTGACATCTGTCGTAGCTCCATTACTGCTCCCTAGCTAAGGCTACAAAGCCTTAGATTTATGGGTTTAGATTTGTAAATACTTCTAAACCCAATGAATGAAATTAGCCCCCGGTGTATCCTTGGTGTTCAAGACTGAACAAGCCCAATTAGATTGTGAAGAGCTGTTCCCTGCAAAATTGTTTCAGTGTTAGGGCTAGTCCATTGTGAAAATCATTTACTGCTCTACCTTATCATTGATGGCTCCTTGTTCAACTCGGAAAGCTCCAAAGGTGACCTGGTTTCTTGCCAGAGCTTCTTCCTTGATTCACTCTTGTTGTCTCTTTCACTATCCTGCTTCTTTGACTCTGGTTTTCAATGAAAGGCAAAGAATAAATGCAGCTTTTAAGGAAGATGGATACTTATTTTACTGCTTTTTGTGTTTAGCTGTGTTCTGCCTTCTCATGCGTACTTTGTGTTTGATATTCTAAGTGTGTCTGTACACATCCTGCACAGTGCATGAATGACGACTCTTTGCATTATCACTTAGTCCAGGTATTAACAATAAATGATGGCATCTGCATGGGTTTTATACACAATGCCTTTCCTCCTGCTCTGTGATGTTACTACAGACTTTACAAACACATTAGCCAGTTAAAGCCCAACCTTCAGAGGGAAGATCGTAGAATCATAGAATGATTCGTGTTGGAAGGGACCTTAACAGGTCAACCATTCCACCCTTCTGCAGGAAGCAGCAACATCTTGAACTCGATCAGGTTGCTCAGAGCTCCATCCAACCTGATCTTCAATGTTTCCTGGGAGGGTGTATCTACAGCCTCCCTGCGCAATCTGTTCCAGTGCCTTCCCACCCTTGTAGTAAAAAATGTCTTCCTGATATGTAGTCTGAATCTATATTCTTTTAGTTTAAAACCATTACCCCTTGACCACAAAAGACCCCCCTAAAAAGCCTGTCCCCATCTTTCTTGTCAGCCTGCTTTTCCTGATGTCCAATCTAACCTTCCCCACGAATCAACAGAATGAATAGGAGGGATATCACTGGCATCTGTGAGGTGTCCCTGTCAACCTGGGCCACTGCAGCCTAACCTGGAAGCCAGGCTGAACACTGAAAGCTGAAATCGCACTTCCAGGGTTAGACAGAAGTCAAGAGAGGATCTTGAATACCGCAGCTGCAGATATTGGCTTCTAAATCTAACCAGCTCTTATTTTAACCTCTTGTGTCAGATTTACCTACAAAATTTTGTTCAGATTGGGAGTCTATGGCCAGGAAATGGATGTGAACACGAATCTTGCAATTACTCGCTAAAATCTGAATCTTTCAGCTGTGCACCTGGTCTCACACCAGCACAGCTTGGGACTAAGCCTCTACATCCAACTCTGCCCTGCCCCCGTTGAGCATCTCTGTTGCTGCATGAAGGGTACTTAGCCTGGGCTGAGAATGTTCTGGCTTAAAGCCAAATGCAAGCCTGTGAGGAGCTCCAGGCATGGATAGTTTTGTGGAATTAGTAAGGTGAGAATGACAAAAATAGCCTGTGATATTTTGACAACGGCAACTTTGTGATAGCTGCCAAACCACTCATCTCTTCTGTTGAGTCAGTCACAAATTAGATTTGTGTTGCTCCCTGCAGTGCTCTCTGACTAAATCTGCAATAAAATCCGAGGAAGTGAGCAGAGCAAACGTCAATTGGACCCATCAGCTCATACATCTTCCTGTCTCTTCTGGAAAGGAACGATCTCAGTTGGACAACACTTGTGAAGAACATGCAGGCTTGATGGTGTCAGACAATGTCAGAGCTCTCTTGAACAAAATACTGAGAAATGGTCAGTGCTTAAGAGCCAAGTAACATGTCCAAGCACTTAAAACTGAATTGGAGTGAATTGGAGTGCCCAAAAGTTGTTTGTGCCCTGCTGGTGTGCTGAAGCCAAGGACGTTGTGTCCTACTGACATACAAAGACAAGTATTTATTGGCTTATTATATCACTTCCCAAGTGCCAAAGATTTGCAAGTAGATGTAGCTTTGTGGAAAATCAAGGAACTCATGCCATTTTGGATTTGATTAGGTGCATCACAACTACCCTAAAGACTTCAGCCTTTTCTTTACTCCTCCTTTCTTACTGATCCCTGTGCTTTAGAAACATAGAATCATTACGGTTGGAAGAGATGTCTAAGAACACCAAGCCCAACCATCACCCCAACTCAGCTCTGCACACCTCCTCCTCTTCTCTGCAGGCAATGTGCTGATGGTGACAACTAGTCCTCTGCTGACAGTCTACAGCAGCTTTAGATGCTTTTCATCCCAGTGCTCAAGGTGGGGCCACCCCAGTGCAGAGCAGAGCGGGACAATCCCCTCCCTCGCCCGGCTGGCAATGCTGTGCAGTTTTGGTTTGATTTGTTTTGCTAGGTTTCTATAGGAACTCATAGAGTTACAATTTCTGTCCTTTTCCAGTTCCCTGACAGCCCTCCTGCCTCCAGAGAAGCAAACTACTTGGACAATTAATGCTGCAGTCCCCATTTCACAAAGGTGCAGACCCATCTTTTCAAGGAATGGCCAGACCTGTAATATTTTTCTGAAAATATTAAAAGGCAAAACAATTACTGATCCATCAGCAGTGAGAGCTTTCCCAACCCTATTCCCATCCCATAATATCCAGATGAGAGTAGGAAGGTCTCATCAGTACCCATCGCTTATCACAATAACCTTAGCAAAATAATTTGCTAGGAGTAATGGGATGAAAATGAGAGGAAGGATGGTTAAGATGACTGTTAGGGAAACTCTCCCTGGAGATCAATTTTACAGGGGAAGAAGTTCTGGGCTGGGGATGATTGAAACTTCAGTTCTTCAAATGTGATCTGGGAAAGTAATGGAGTTTTCATGTCAGTGATCAAGCCTAAAAACCCAGTGAAGTTCGGTTTGGAGGGAAATTTTGTTGTTCTTCTTGAAAGGACAGGATTTGAAAAAAAAACCCCACATTTTGGCTCACACTGGAGTGTTTGGATTGAGAGGCAGAGAAATACTGTGCTTGATTTTTCAGCCTGGTTTATGTAAGGCTTGAACTTTTGATGCTGGCCACTTTTACACGGAAAACATGCAATTTAACTTAAAACAAATTAAATTCTCCTTGCCTTCCCATAGGAGAGCATTTCTGTTTTGAACGTGTCTAGAAAAAGCACTTGTGTGTTTTCAGTTTCCTTGATTTCTTTATGTCCAGAGCACTAACTGAACTTGGTCAACAATAAAATGTAGTCTTATTCACTCTGAATCTAGTTTTTTTGGAACAGTTTGCTTATAAATTGCATCTTCCTTTTGGTCCTGTTTTACTTGAGGTGCTTAAACTGAGCCCAGACAGAGCTGAGCAAGATGTTAATGCAGAGGAGCTGACAGACTGATAAAGGAAAAGAACAAAGGAAGACGGAATCAAAAAAGTGTGAAGGGATTTTCCTTATCTTCCTCTCATCATACGACCTGCTGAGCACATGTCATAAACTGAAGCAGCATGAACTGAGCCAGCTGTCAGCAGCAGCACAATTAGAAATGTTTTACAGCTCACTGGCACCAACATGGCAACCTCGGTGGGAGGGATTTCATTTTTTACAGTGCCTTTTTGACCCAATGTCAATCAAATGACAGTAAAAGTTACCATAAAATCATGGGATGGTTTGGGTTGAAAGGGACCTCGAAGTCCATTCAGTTCCAACCCTCCTGACGTGGGCAGGGACACCTCCCGCTGGACCAGGTTGCTCACAGACCCATCCAACCTGGCCTTGAACCTCTCCAGGGATGGAGCAGCCACCACTGCTCTAACCAACCTGGGCCAGGGCCTCCCCACCCTCACAGCAAAATATTTCTCCCTAAGATCTCATCTCAGTTTCCCCTCTTGCAGCTGAAAACCGTTCCCCCTCATCCTGTCCCTGCACTCCCTGATCAAGAGCCTCTCCCCAGCTTTCCTGGAGCCCCTCTCAGTATTAGGTCCCACCTAAAATTTCAACATCCATTCTACAGAACTAATCCCTGATAAGGAAGGATTTGCACCCCTGCCAGTTGATTCAGTCCGTCTGCACTGGCTACCCATGACAGCCCGTGATGAACCGTCTCCCACCCAGCCTGCCTATCTTAGAGCAAACATCTTGGCTCAGACTGCAGAAAGTCAGAAGCGCTCAGTCCCTTGCAAGCACAGCAACAGACACATGCTAATTAATTCTCTTGAAATATATATTTTTCATAAATTTCATTTTCAATGTTTGCAGCTTGGGCTGTTTCCCAAATAAAACAGGCAGTGATTGAGCCTGGGTTTATTGCTTCCACAATCCAAATTATAGCTATTATCACCATCTACAACCTGCAATTATCCTCAGCTTGCATGTTTCATTGCTTTATCAAAACAGACTTTGTGCTGATGAAAGGTGATAGACTAGCAGCCTTGGAAAGCAACATCATCTCTCTGCACAACAGATGCACTGAGAGAGAGAAGAAACAGCCCCCTCTGCTCCAGCCCCCTCTCTCCCTTTTCAAGATGCAGCTGCATGGTTGCTCACCAGCATTTAGGGACACAGAGAGCATCGTATTGGCAAGAAGTGGCTGCAGTGACAGACCTCAGCTGCTCCTCCAAGGATCAGCTCTTCCCAGCTTCTTCTGCCTTACTCTGTGGGCTGGGCAGGGGGAAATCTCTGCTTCATGGAACCATAGAATGTCCTGAGTTGGAAGGAACCCACAAGTATCGAGTCCATCTCCTGCCCCTGCAAATTCACACATGGGGCTGAGGGCACTGGCCAAAGGTTTCTACAATATTGTCAGACTTGATGCTGTGACTGCTTCCCTGGGAGCTGTTCCAGGGCTCCACCACCCACTGTGGGAAGAACTTGCTCCTATTGTCCAATCTAACCCTCCCCTGGCATCTTGCTGCCATTCCCTCAGGTCCTGTCCTTGGTCACCGGAGAGAAGAGATCAGTGCCTGCTCCTCCTCCTCTTGTGAGGAAGCTGTAGATGATGTGCTTTCTGCACATGACCATGCCATTTTACCCACCCAGAGTTTTTCCCTCTACCACAGAGCTTCATTTCTCCTCCTTTAAAGACAAGATCTCCAAACTGCCCGACCTGACACTTCTGCCAAGCTGCTGTCTAGCTGGATTACCTGGGAGATAGAAACCCTCTTTTCCATGCAGTGATTACATTCAGACAATGTTTCTCCAGGCTGAGAGAAGCTCAGTTGTACTTTCTGTGGAAAAGCACTATCTGGACTGTTGAGATGCAGAAAGCCCATCTACATCCACAGCGTGTATCCACTCCAACTGCAGAGCAGTAAGCCTGAGGTCTCACATCTCCCAGAAACACTGGTTGTATCATTTATGCACTTAGTTTTTCTGATGTGGGAAGTGAGAATCTTCCAACAACAACTGGCTTTTCTGAGCCTGCACTGAGACATGTCTACATGTATTTCTGGCCAGAATATTTGAGGGAGAAGCAGAGCTGCACTGAGAATAATAATCCAATATTTCTAAAAGGCTTGATTCAAAGCCACGCTTGTAGAGCAAAATGTGCCCGCAGTCAAGCACTGTGGGACAGAGTTTGAAGTGCAATAAAGCTTCTCCATTTTAGAGAGAGAGGAATGGAGACATGTCTGCCTCCTTTCGGACTAATTCTGAAAAAAAAACCCACTCCCAGTGTTTCCCCATAAGTGCTCTTCGTGTTTTTTAGAAGTTTTGTGTGTCTTGCTGCTCTTCCTCCACATTTTCCTGTAAAGCAGCCTGGCTGAATGAATCCACAGCACATCCCCATGGAGCCCATCATGCTGCCCTGCACTTAGCATGGCTAAAATTGTCCAAGGGACAGTTAGGAGAGCTGGACAGTAATTAAATACAGAAATATCAGTGGAACTGAACTGAGGTGGGGAATGGGATTAACCTAAGCAAGATATTGCCATGCAAAGATGTCAAAGCCTTGATGAGTAAGTGCTGAAGCACGTGAAGGTGGAGCTCCTGCCACAGACACTGGTTCACTTCTGAGCCGCTTGTCTGGACATATGCAGATTGTCCTTGCTCGGCAGCTCTAGTGAGAAGAGCTTTGACTGATGCTTGTACCAGTTTGGTGTGAATCCCCCGGCTGCTCATCCTTCTGCTCTTGCTTGACAGTTTTTCTATGGATTCAACTGTCACCCCTTTGCTTTATTTGTGAAAGAAGTAGGAGGGAGTCACAGATAAGGAGACCATAAGTCATCCGGGAGGAAAGTTGCTGGGTCAAGTGATACCTGGCAGATGCTTCTGTGACTCTGTAACATAGTTCTCCAGAGGAGGAAGAGGAGGGTCTCTTTCCTGCTTCAGAGTGTCAGTATTTTCAGCAGCTGCCACTGCCTGCTGTTAGTATGCATGTAATGTCAGCACTACGATCCCAGAGACTTCAGTGTAGGTGTATTTGCTGCCTCAGATGTTTTGAGACTCTTTTTGCCTGAAGACTTGGATAGAGACATCAAACGTAGGTGCAAAATCCAAATCTGCAGCCCTACTTAGAGCAAAAATCTTAACAGTGCTCTGATACTTTTCAGCTGCCTGAAATATGCTGGGTTTGTTTGTTTGTTTGTTTTTCTACCTTGAAGTTTCCTATTTGCTCAAAGTTCTTATTGAAAAATGTTATCTTTCATTTCCCTTGAAGGGTGACCCACCTACTAAATGGAGTCAGTTCTTCAGTGCAGGGCATCTTCCCCACTGCCAGACTGGTCCTTTTGTAGAAGAACTATCAAGTTACACTGCTCAGTCCCAGTGGGCAGGAGTGTCCTGGCCCCTTTTCATAGAATCTTAGAATGGGTTGGGTTGGAAGGGACCTTAAAACCCATCCAGTTCCAATCCCTGTCATAGGCAGGGACACCTCCCACCACATCACATTGCTCCAAGCCCCATCCAACCTGGCCTTGAACACCTCCAGGGATGGGGCAGCCACAGCTTCTCTGGGCAACCTGGGCCAGGGCCTCCCCACCCAGACAGGCAAACTTAGTTTCTTCCCACAATATAAATTTCAAGTCATTTTTAGGGAGCCACTTTCTACAAAATGGGATGAAATTCCCTATTCCCTTTGTCCAAGCTACCTGTTTCCAAGCAGCCACTTGAGAAACAGTGACAGCCTTCTCTGAGAAGGAGGAGATGTGCCTTGGGATATTTTGTACCAGAAGAGCAAACAAATACTTATGTTTTTTGCAGCCTGGGTGAGTGTTTCTCATTTAAGACTAAAAGACAATTAGTGTTAACACTTGCTATTACATTCCCATTTTCACATGGCTCTCCCTGCTATCTCCAGCATCCCTTTCTTGTTTCCTTTTGAGGGGATATAATAAGTGTAGTGGGTCCAGAGGAGACGGGATCTTCACAGTATTGGAGGTTATCTGCTGTCCTTTGGGTGAGTTATAATGAGTAGGTGATCTGGACCGGCACGTTCCGCTGGAGCTCTTCTGTGCTGGTAGTAGATGTCTCAAGTGTCCTCCACCCTATGTTCTTTTCTGTTGGATGTACGGCACGTGAAAGACAGAAGACGGGCTACTGAGGAGCCAAATCCAACACGTGGCAATGGCAGGAGGAGCTGGTAGTTGGGTTGAAGGAGGACATAAAGCATCCCAGCTGCAGAATGCATCTCCTGCTTCCTCATTTGACCTCCTTTAACCCTGCTCCTGCTTGAGACTTCCTAGGCTTTAACCAAAATGAAAAGCCTGGCTCATAAAACAGATGGAAAGAAAAACTGACAGCAAAATAATAAAAATATCAAGACATGAGAGCGGGTGTGTGCCAGCCAAGTGAGCTCTGTCGAACACACTACAGTCAGGACGAGCGCCTGTGGGCTCTTGTATGGTATTAAAACTGTCCATCTTCACAATGGATGTTTTGAATTCCTGTCTCAGTGTGTCCCCAGGGCATGACAGAGGGCTCCTTTTTCCATTTTCCTCTAAGAGCTGCCAGAGGTGGCTGTACATGTGATAAATCCTGCTTGTGCTGCTGCAGCCCTGGCAGGGCAAAGAGCAACCCTGTGGTGGCTGAGTGTGGTCAAACGATGCTAATTGGGAGGGGGATGCACTGGGGACAGCAGAGGGGAGCTTGTGCTTCTTATTGCATCTTGTTGATGTTCTTGTTGATGCCTCAAGACCCTCAAACTGTATTTGAAATGTCTCCCAAGTTACTTCTTCCAAGTAACAAGTGATGGGATGAGAGGAAAGGGCCTCAAGTTGCAGCAAGGAGGGTTTAGGTTGGATATTAGGAAAAATGTGTTTACTGACAGAGTGGTGAAGCCCTGGCTGAGGCTGCCCAAAGCAGTGGTGGAGTCTCCATCCCTGGAGGGGTTCAAATAATGTGTAGATGTGGCACCCGGGGACATGGTTTAGTAAGCACATTGGGGCTGGGCTGATGGTTGGACTGGACGAGCTGGGAGGCCTTTTCCAGAGTTAATGATTCTATGATTCTTTGCTTCTTTCATACTTTGTGAGTGTTAGTCTTTGTAGTAAGAGCTGTATTTGTGGCTAAATAATCTGTCATCCATTTCTTTTTTCACTTAGCTCACACTATAATGTCTGCAATACCTCATAAACAGGAGAAGAGACTGTTTTAATTAGCTGTGCCGTAAAAGGAAAAGCTTTTAGTGTCTTGAGGAATAAATAAATAAATATGTACATATTGCTCTATCAAAAAGAGGGTCTCTGCATCACCAGCTTTATTACTGTTTACTAACATTAAACATGCAGTGAGGAAAATCCTCCCTCAATGTGCACAATCAGCCTCTAACAACTGGCAATCTTTTAATGATCCTTTTAGCAGATCGGTACAGAGAAAAAAAAAAGGCTTCGGAGGATCTACCTCAACAATTCTATACACTGAAGGCTGCCAAATGAAAGATCTCTGTAGTGCTCAACAACTTTCATAAATAGAAAAGTGACAGAAATTTTTTATTGATGAATTTGAAGACAAAATTATGATACAGCTATGGCATGCTCTTAATTTTGTACTGTATATAAGCTGGCAGTGAGCCCATCTTTATCCTCATTTCCTGTTAATTTGGAGTCAATGGTATCTACCAAAATGAATATTAGAATAGAATCTACATGAGAAATAGCCAAATGTTCAAAATGTTTGATTTGTTTATAATGAAAGCTCTCTCTGCAGCTTGTATTTTCAATATTTTCATTTTCCTCATGCAAAACTTTCAAGGGTTCTTCTCTTACAAATTCCATAATTACATAAATATAATTATATACAAAAATAATTTATAATTATATTCTACAAAATTCTAATGCCATGATTTTAGCATTTGCGATTGCTCCATTTGCATACTGACTTATATTTGATTATCCACCTCAAGCAATGGAGAACCTACTTCCATATAAACTCCAGTAAGACTTATGGAAATTACTGTTATATTTAGTGATCCATGGGAGAGCTTCTCAGTTGGGAAAACAACAAACTCCTTGCTTTTTAGGGGCATATTTTGACTCATGTGATACAGTACTCGCACTGTGACTGGGTCATTGCTCTTGACCCCCTGCCCTCCCTCCAGCACCAGGTGAATGGATTGCATACTGTTGCCTTGGCCACCTGGTACTGAACTATGATGTATTCATGAGTTAAAAATCCTTATATTGAGAAAAGGTTGACTACAGAGCGTTATCACAGAATCATAGAATGGTTTGGGTTGGAAGGAGCCTCAAAACCCATCCAGTTCACCCCCTGCCATAAGCAGGGTCACCTCCCACTGCATCAGGTTGCTCATAGACCCATCCAATCTGGCCTTGAACACCTCCAGGGATGGGGCAGCCACCACTGCTCTGGGCAACCAGGGCCAGGGCCTCCTCACCCTCACAGCAAAACGTTTCTTGCTAAGATCTCATCTCAATCTCCCGTCTTTCAGCTCAAAATCATTTCCCCCCATCCTGTCCCTACACTCCCTGATCAAGAGCCCCTCACATCATCATATCTGTCATATTCTAAGCTCCCCAAAATTTGTCCATCACTTGGTCCGTATATAGCTGATGTTATAGAAACCCTGTCTGAAACACATCCAGTCAGCTTTCAGGTAATGAAGTTACTTAGATGAGACTTAACTGAAAAGTTAGAAAACTGATCCTGCTTTAGCTCAAACCACAACGCTGTGTAGATGTGGTTTCTCAGCCTCTGAGTTTAAGTATGCTGAACTTGATCCCAAAGTTTTGGGAAATGAGATATCAAGGAAGATAATTACAGCCCACTGCTGGAGCCCTCCTGGCAGCCAAGGATGGAGATTTTTGGAGCGCCAGGCTCTAACATTCAGGTCCTGTCAGAAAGAGATGACTTTGTATGAGATCCCAAAGCCCTCTCCTACCCATTAGACTTGCTAAATACTTGCAGTAAAATGTCAATGTGTCCAGGTAGGCTGGTTTGTCTCTGTAGATCTGTGTTAGGAGATTCTTCTTGTCCATTTCCCCTGCTTGATTGACAAGTGCAGAAGCAAAGTCTGGGCATAATAACGTCTGACAGGTAAAGTCTTGAAAGCAACACCTTATCTATGATTTTTAGTGTGAGTGCATGAGAAGCGCAATCTTCAGCAACGCAGAAGGAGGATCTCCTTTCCCCTATAACTTTATGATTAGTTTCTGTTGAAAGGCAAGGTTCCTCCAGGCTGAATTCCACACTGAGAGCAAGGTTTAATCAATGATGGGACTGGTTACTCTCCAGGCTTTGACTGATTGATATGGCCTTCCTCTAACTCAAGTAACAAATGAAGTAAGGGTCATCTCGTGTAGGAAGGAATAAACAATCCCCTCAAGGAACAAATAAAAACCATCAGGGACTAGCTTTTAGAATAGGAACAAGAAGCCAGCATAACTCTGACTGTTGTTTAAACAGTGCATGGTGGTTCCTATGAGGACTGGTCTAAGTGGATGTCTTCTGCTCCGCTCTCCTAGTTGGAGACCTATTTTAGACTTCAGGACAAGATGAATGTTGGCTTGGGCTCTGCTAATGA
This sequence comes from Clamator glandarius, assembly GCA_033459285.1. Classification (NCBI taxonomy): domain Eukaryota; kingdom Metazoa; phylum Chordata; class Aves; order Cuculiformes; family Cuculidae; genus Clamator; species Clamator glandarius. The sequence continues at coordinate 224,242 of JAUNZM010001307.1, forward strand.
GAGCTCCAGCACCTGCAGAGGGACACGCATGTAGCCTGATGAATCATAGAATCATAGAATAACCAGGTTGGAAGAGACCCACCGGATCATCAAGTCCAACCATTCCTATCAAACACAACATTCCTATCAAATCCCACCCCCCGGTAACAGCAGGCTGCAGGGGACATCACACACTGACAAATAACTAGACAGATGGTTAGATTTTCACCATTTTCTCAGAGTTATTACTTCATATTTTCAGCAGGCAGCATAGGTTACACCTGCTTCATGTCGGAGTTTGTTGTTTACAGCCATAATGGATTAAATTTTAGCTTCAAATCTGTTGTATAAGAGCTACATTATGGCAAGAGCCAGGAAATACTGCAGAGCCATCAGCTGCATTGTGGTCATGGCTGAAATTCAGCCATCCTTGGAGTACAACTATTTGACATTGCACAGTGCTGTGTTGTGGGAAGAAAAGGAAGAAATAATTATTCCTTAATAATGTCTTCAGTTCAGGCTTTAGAAGAATTTAGGTGAGCTGTGTGTAATTATCTTCACTGGTATTTGACCAGAACTTTCTTTCAGGGCAAGAAAGCTTATTTATACAGGAAGCAAGCTTTGTGTTTCATTCCAAATGAAACAGTTGAGATCACATCTCTGCCATTGCCAGGAGAAACAGGAGAGGATTTTGCTCCCAGCACAGAAATTAGTCTAGATTGCGAGTACCAAGAGGGGCAGTTCTGCAGACTTGTTGACGTGAACTTCCAGCAAACATCGCAGCTCGAGGAGCTGACAGCCAAATAGCTCCATCTCTGCATGGACCAGAAGGGCCAGCAAGAGGCATGTGCAGATTGAGGGTGTGTGGGACTCTCCAGTGTGCACAACAGGAGCAGAAGGGGCAGCTCTGTACTTGGTGGATGGAAGGACTACAGTGAAAATAAATGGTTTGCTATTTACTCCTCATTTCTCCCTGGAAGGTTGCCAGCACACCTGGATTGTATGTGATCTAAAGACGTGGTCCCTCCTGTAGTGCCTATCATCTTCTGCAGGCTTTGAACATGGATAACAGACAATGTCCATCTTCATTAGTGTCCCTCAGGCCTTTTTCACCAAAGGTCACTGTCCAGGGAATCACGTCTCTCATTGCTGAAAACCATCAATGTCAAAAAAGAGAACACATCTTGTTTAGATCAAATCTACGTTACAGTTGTGGCAGCAGCTCCTAACAACCCAACACCAGCTCAGGACCACTGTGTGGCACGGTTCAGTATCCTAAAGAGATGAAGACTTCTTCTGCCCCATAGCCAGTCGTTCCTACTCTATAGAGGGATTGCAGCTGAGAGAGCTTACAACACAGTTGTGTCAGCAAGTAAATCAAGTGATCAGGTAACTTCTTTGCTTTATCTTGTGATTTATGGAGCTCAGCTCGTCCGCAGATGCCACCCACTTAATGTATGTAATGCTACAGCTGCGTTTAACTCAAATGGGACAACGGCTGACAACAGAGTTGCATCGCTTCAATACTCTGCCCAGAAGAGCCTGCAATCAGATATTTAGTCACACAGCTCTGACTTTTTAACACGTGCAAAAGAGCTTAATTTTATACAGTAAGGTGAGTGCACGCACTAATGCTAAGTGGCTTCTCTAATGAAGTGCTATCAGTGTTGCCAGATTTGTGTTCACTGGACACTTGTGCTTTCACTTCTCCACTGATCAGAGAATGATAGAACCATAGAATCACTGAGATGGGAAAAGACTTCTAAGCTCATCCAGTCTAACTGTGAGTCCAACACCAGGTGCTCCAGCCCTTGGATCACCTTTGTTGGCCTCCTCTGCACTTGCTCCAACAGCTCCACTCCCTTCCTGTTCTGATGACTCCAGACCTGAATAGAGGGCTCCAGGTGAGGTGTCATGAGAGCAGAGGGGTAGAAACCTCTCGCTCAGCCTTGTGAGGGACCTTGCTGCATGCCCTTCATACTGTGAGTAAACCAAATCACCCGTGCCTCCACTGGGAGGTTACTGTGTGTTCCTTTGGTGGTGTTCAGCAGTAGTTTGACTTCCCCTGAGAAAAGATGCTCCAACTTTTTCCCAATACATTTTCTTTAGTTACTTCCCTACAAATGCCTGAAGGCTCCAGTCTTTTAGACTTGTTTTTAGTTAAACCAGAAAAAAAATTTCTCTAATCTCATGGTGGTTGTAAACCCGAGGTTTCCTGTAACAGCTATTTTGTCCTTGAGTTCCCTTAGGACATATGTGTGAACACTGTCTGATTCTGGGGAGGGTTTCTGCCATTTTATCATTTTGTTCTATAGCTTTCTGGCTTGCTTTTCAGTTCCAACTCCATCCTCTGATAAACAGATACAGCTGAGAGGCTTATTTATTCCAAGACAACACCAGGGTCTCTTCAAATCCTCCTTGCCCTTTGCAGTTGATTAGCAGAGTGCATCCTGCTGCAGGTATCAAAATGCAGGCCCAGACCTCCTGTGCCAGGCTCCAGCAGAAATACTTTCTGTTCTGTACAACTTTGATGCAGTAAAACCAGAGGTTCAGGGTCTGAAAATTACACTGATTCAGGGTTCAGGGCTGGCAACAAGCAGTGCTAGGTATCTGTCAGAATAGCCCAGCCTGCCTGTGAAAGAGCCCATGAAATCTTTATGGTGCTGTATCTTACTATCCACCAGTACCAGATGCGAATACTTTAAGCCTAGAGAACGACTCAGCATCCTTTTTCTTTCCCTTTACCTCTTAGTCCTCTTAGATTAAGGATGATGGGCTGATAAATCACCATTGTATTAATTTAATATTACGTTGAGATTCATAAATAGTTCATGACCTCTGTGGAGTCCATGTATCTCTCTGATGAATGGAGAGATTCTTCTCCAAAATACTTGCCATCGGATAATATGCTTTGGGAATGCAAATGAGTGTTAATGTGGCAGGCAGCTGGCTGGCTCTGGTCAGTGGTTTGGTGGCTGTCACAGCACAGGTGGCTTTGGAGATGGGTTCATAATTTCTTCTGAGAGGGGGAGTGAGATTTTACAGCACACAGTGACAGAAGGGTTAATTCATGGAGCAGTTAAAGAACAACTCTAAACAGGCCAAGCTGCAGGGAATTAAAGAACGGGATGAGAAAATGAGTGATGGAGAAGGAAGTACTCAAAGCTGGACTAGTGCTGTGGTGACTGAGAATAAGGAGCTCACAGAGCTGATGGAGCTGAGATTGTGGAGCTGGGTAAAGCCAGTGGCCACCTGGTGCCAGTGTTTCACGGGCTCTTTCCTCGCTGGGTTATGAGATGATGGCTGAAAGCACTATGGAGCAGGCAAACATGGCTGGTCAGACACCAAGCAGGAAGAAAGAACGTGGGCTGAAGGCTCAGCTCCATCGGGAGCAGAAGGAAACTGCAGCAGCAGTGGAAGTTGTAAGAACAAGGTGTAATTTTCCAGCACCCAGAAGCAGCCTCATTGTAACTGTCTTTCTCACTAGTCCATGAGCTCATAGCATTCTGGCTAAGCACAGGAGGAGGTGTTCAGGATTTTGGATGAGTAAACTCCTTTTACCTTATGCTTATGCCGTCCCTATCTCAAGATTTCTTATCTTTCTACTATCATATTTGAGTTTCCCTTTTTCAGCCTTCACTGCCCAATTAAGAGAGTCAGGATGAGCAAATGCAGTGTAATATCAGAGTTAAGGACAGTAATATATTAGTGTGTTTGGGTTAGAGCTGGAAGGGACCTTAGAGCTCATCCAGTTCTACCCCCTGCCATGGGCAGAGACACCTCCCACTGGATCAGGGGCTCCAAGCCCCATCCAACCTGGCCTTGAACACCCCCAGGGACGGGGCAGCCACCACTGCTCTGGGCAACCTGGGCCCTAAAATCTCATCTCAATCCATTTCTCCCTTAGATCTCATCTCAATCTCCCCTCTTTCAGCCGAAAAACATTCCCTCATCCCATCCCTGCACTTCCTAACAAAGAGCTCATCTACCCTACCTTCTCCTTATTCCTTTTTCTGGCAGTGCTGACTCCTTAGGCCCTATCTCTGTGTTTTATTTTTCATAATCAATGCAATATCAGGGTACACCTTAACTCCAGCCCCTTTCTGTAAATGCACAAGTCCTAAGAAGCCAACACTTCCTGTAGTGCATCCAGCAGGATAAAGAAATGCTCTAGACGTCTGGAAAAAAAGGCCTGATTATTGTTACTGTGACTGAATTAATGGGGAACTCAGGAGTTCAACTGATAAGCACACGGGTAATAATCAGCAGGAGTGATGATGGTAATCCTTCAAGAAACAATGAAGAGATACGAAAGACACTGAGGTATTTCATGGTGAACGATAGGCAGGGCAGAAAATAGCTAAATATAGCTTCTAAAACTATGTGGGATGAACTGCTCTGACAGTAACTACAATGTTAGTGGGCGTTCAGTGTATGAATAAAATCATTAACCAATTAAAAAAAGCATAAGAACCCATGATGAACGATAATAGACATTATGAAGGCATAATTCAGTCTGCAAGGGACCAATTCAGTATCTCTAATGAGAAACCCTTAGCTTCGTTTCATTGGATTTAGACTACTGCGAAGCTGGACTGCACTATTCACTTCTTGCTTGCTGATACACTGGTGCTGCTGCAAAGGGCCTGGGGGTTACCGTGTCTGCCAGGGTGAGGATGAACAACATGGTTTTTATTGTAATTAAAATGAGCTGTACCCTGGGCTCTGATTGGGAGAGGGGCTGGCAGGCTGAGGGCAAGTGTTATGAGCCCGTGCTCATCATGAGGGCAAGTACACCTTCAACACCATGTCCAGTTCTGAGCTCCCTCTGATTAAGAGAGACGCTGAGAAACTGGAAGGGATCCACTGGAGACTTAATAAGGTGGTCCAGGGATTGGAGCACATGTCCTGCAAGGAGACACTGAGGAGCAGGGTTGGTTCCATCCAGGAGGTGCAGGTGTATCATCTAATACCTGTATACAGCTACTTGGAGGAGAGTTACAGAGATAGAATCATGGAATGGGTTGGATTGGGGTAGAACTGGATGGGCTATGAGGTTGCTTCCAACCCAATCCATTCTATGATTCTGGAGAACATTGCCAGTGACCACTGGAGGGGTTGCAGGGCAGTGCGTTATATCGTGCAGCTTTGCTTTAGCGTGCAAATCTATTTCCTTATACTCCAGGAGCTTGTTCTGCACTTTGTGAGTATGCCTTGCTGGTTGTGAGTAATTTATGTATTTATTATGCCCCCTGGCAGTGCTGTTTTACTAAAGCTGTCCCTTTTTTATGTTGCTCTTTTATACCTCTGGGAACGGGGCTTATATATCTTTAAAGAAAACAGAATTATTTCATATTTCTTAAATGGGATTTTAAGTGGAGTAATGCAGATGAAGGGCAACACACAAACACAATAATGCTTTGTATCTTAAATAAAAAATCCCTTTCTCGGGAAGGCATGCGGTGGTGATTTTTCTCCCAGGCTTTCCACTGAAAGTGCTGGCTGTTAAAGGACTTTTCTATCTGTCTCTAACCAATTCACAGCACATTTTTTCTCCCTAGCTCTGCTCCCCGCTAAAGAGGAAGGCTTTTATCAAGTGGTTTTTGTGTACCCAAATGGTTTCTCTAGGTGCTAAGCTGGTTTAGGACGATGCTTGGAGCCTTTTCAGATGTAGAAGGAGAGCAGGGGTGCTCCCAGACACCGCTCCTGGGGAAGCCAAAGAGTAAATGAGCTTCATGAGAGGAGGATCTTCTTGCCCCAGGGTCACTCAGCCGCCTGGCCCCAATCCTTCTCCCCAGGCTTTAACAGTCTCCGACAAAAGGTTTTAAGCCTTTCCCCAGCGATGCCTACAAGGAATGATTCAGAAATTGTGCTGTTGCTGATACATATAATGCCTGTGCAATGAAGGGAGTACAGGTTGCTTTCAGAGGTCTCTAAAAATCGCTGCCATTCTGTGCAGAGCAAAAGGAACCGGTTTTTACAAGCTGACCTGACAAACTGAGGGTGCAACAAGGATCAGAGCCCACTGCAGTGTCCTGCTGGCCACAGAGCCCTGTGCTTGGAGAGACAGCCCCCTGCTCTGCCAGCTCTGCTCTTTGGTGAGCAGGTGAGGCTAGGAAATCGTGAGGATGGGTTTCAAGCAAAGTGCAGCAAGAGGAAAAAATTTCCTGAGCCTGAAGGAGCTGTGTTGGTTTTAGAGAAAGAGGCAGCTGCCCCCATGGAGAAGTGGGTATGAGGGAAGCTGTGTTTGCAGGGAAACGGTGAGCACAGGTCACGCTGTGTCCATGTCCTCCAGTTGGAACTGGATAGGTTTTAAGGTGTTTACAGCCCAAACCATTCCATGAGGAATGGCTGAGAGAGCTGGGGGTGTTAAGCCTGGAGAAGAGGAGGCTGAGGGGAGACCTCATTGCTCTCTACAACTACCTGAAAGGAGGTTGTAGAGAGGAGGGAGCTGGGCTCTTCTCCCAAGTGACAGGGGACAGGACGAGAGGAATGGCCTCAAGCTCTGCCGGGGAGGTTCAGGCTGAACATTAGGAAAAAATTTTTATGGAAAGAGTCATTGGACACTGGCAGAGGCTGCCCAGGGAGGTTGTTGAGTCACCTTCCCTGGAGGTGTTTAAGGGACAGGTGGACGAGGTGCTGAGGGACATGGTTTAATGACTGATAGGAATGGTTGGACTTGATAATCCAGTGGGTCTTTTCCAACCTAGTGATTCTGTGATTCTATGATCCTATGTTTCTATGAATGTCTCGGAGTTGTCTTTAAAGGGCAGAAGATGAGGGAGTTGAAAATCACGTTGGGCAGAGGTGATGAGGTCCTTTTGCTCCAGGCCTGGCACTGCATCTCCCTCTCTCTGCTTCATGCACGTGGAAGGACTGGGTGCAGTGGGGCTTCCCCTTTGGCCTGACATGGGGACAGAGTTGGGACAGTGAAGCATCAGGCATCAGCCACTGGCAGACACTCAAGGATACAGGGCAGTGGTTATGCAAGGATGCTGGCTGAGCCACACAACCCTGTGGTCAGCAGGTTCACACCAACCTCCGCTGCAGGCAGCTCACCCACCTAACTCACAGCAGGGCGCCTAATTGCATTTTGGAGACAATGGTGTTGTCCTCTCCATAGCAAGTGCAGCGCTGAGCTGTACAAAACCAGCACAAAATGAAGATAGAAAATCAATATTTGCTGGCCCAGCCTGCACCCAGAGCCTCTGGCTGCAATCACGACACCGTAACCTCGTTTCCAGTACATGTGATGTAGAACATCAACAGCACAGTGACATAAACCCATCCTCTTGATCAAGCAGCTGCCCTTGATATCTACATTTGTCAGAGCAGGGACCACAGTGAGAGGGACCAGTGGAGCCTGCTGTAGCCATGGCAGTGCCTCAGTCCACCCCTCTCCTTCCAGTGCAATGACCCAGGTGACAACAAAAACCCTCTCCCACTGCCCAGGAGCCCCCTTGCCATGTGCAAGACCCCATCATCTTCCTGGCCTCACTGAGACACCCCTGTTTGCCCTCCTCGTGGCTACAGGCAGGTAGGCAGTGGAGGTCCAGTACTGCAGACTCTTGAAAGGAAACTCCCCAGGGCTAATTCCACTGTCTGCTGCTCTGTAACACGTTTTCACACCAACTGCTGCCTCATTCTGTCCCTCTCAATCATGCTGAGCCACCCTGGACCCTTCTCTTGACCCTGTGCAGCTCAGGTAGGCAATCCACAGGAGTTCCTCCCATGGCCTGGAGCAGTGTCCCTGAAGAGGGGGTGGTTGGACTCAGTAGGGGTCGGATTAAGGTGGTTTTCAGCTCTTATGTCACAGGGTCTCACCATCTCAGACAGGCCCAGACACCATCCACAGCAGTCATGAATATCTATGAGAAGCATAAGGGCTGCGTGAGAAGGATGGAGACAGGAGAGAAGGTGCCTGAAAACACAGTTGAGGACAGACCTTGGTATGAGGCAAGCACACAGTGACATTTGCCTCCTGTGTAGTCATTAAAATACCCTGGATAGCAGTGAGATCAATGCTGTCCTTGCCTTCCTTTGGCAAGCAATACATCTGTAGGCAAACACTGAGTTAAAGTCCATCTTCTGGATGTGCTCCAGTGTCAAGAGAGAACGTAGTCCTTCTGCTTTAGAGGCTTTTGCCCAGGGTGAGCTAATAGCAGGAGGAGGAACGTAGCGTACTGAATCCCTTTAGTTGGTGGTGTCCTGGGCCTTGGTTTCGGTCCGGTGGACTGGAGAGCCTGTGATGGCAGTGGTTGTAGCAGTCAAGCCTCTTTCTCCTCTCTACCATGATCCTCAGCCACTGGCTGCAGGTGATCCTGCCTGAGCAGGCAAGATGACCTCTGGGGGTTCCTGCAAACATCAACCAGGTGCTCAGATCCTCCTAGGCAAACAACTCTGTGGTGGAGGCGTTTTATTGCCTTCCCATTTCTGAGTAGCCTGCCCATTACAGAGCTATTATCCCTGACACCATAAAATCCGGGGATCAGATCTAAGGATCGAGATGTTCAGGCACAGCACGAAAAAAACAGAAGATGACGAGCAGACTCTCAGAGAAACACTGACACAGTATGTGAGGTGCAGCACTAGAGAGGCACCAAACCTTCTCTGCTGGAAAGCAAGCACAAGTTCCTCAGCCTGCAAACTTCAACAGTTTTCTTTCATAGCTCCCCATAATTTATCACCCTGCTAGCAGGACTAAATCAGAGCTATAGCAACACTCAGCTCTCAACAGCGCCTTCAATCAGAGAGCTCAAAGCTCTATGTAGCACGCAATTAACCTTCTAGCTACTAAAGTAAATTACAACACAGGGCGAAGAACAAATCAGAACCTTGCCTCACAAAATGAGGTCTGGATTCTACCCACCTGCTGATGCTCAGTCTAACTGCACGTTCTGTTCGCTGGAGCTTAGACAGGGAATAACAGTGTAAAGAAGGGCAGGAACAGAAGTCAGCGTTGTACAGCCAAGTTTGGAGCGAATTAGGGAGAGAATAAGAGAGGCTAGGGACCTCCTGGGCACACCACTGCCTTCCTCTCTCTGGGGAGGCAGAGGCATCACCCTCTTCCATTTCTATATGTTTTTAGAATGTGAGCTGGGACTGTGGGCCTCCAAGGTGCCAGATCTCTTCAACTAGAGAGAATTTTCACACAAATCACCTCTCACTCTGGATTTCCTTTACCAAACCCTAGAGCAACTGGTGCCTGCAGTGCCAGAACCCACAGGTCTGGTGGGGCACACAGTGACCTCACATACTCCTGCATCACTTCTCTGATTTATGGAAAGGCAAAGCAATTTCATTCACTGGACATCTCCAGTGACATCTTATCTGTGCTATTTGATTTGCTAGCTTTGTAATCACTTTGTTATTTGCAAACATGTAAGACAGCACTGGATCAAGTGTTGTTTGTTGCACACTGATCCCACTCATTCCCTTTCCCTCTTCTGTCCTGTAGCAGAGGACACTTGAGTTCAGCATTGCGTTGTTTTGACTTCATGCTGCTGACGTCTCTGGAGTTGGAACAGCATCACGATGGTGTCACACAGCAGCAAGTTAGACCTAGTGACTCATCCATTTCCATGCACTCAGAGCACACCCTTCTATCATTGTTCTGCATCACCTTGTGTCAAAGACTGCTGTCAACCACAGATAAACTGTTCCTAGTATTCCAAGTTACCACCCCCTCCTCCACTTGTGGGGTAGAATGGTTTCCAGCTGAAAGAGGGGAGATTGAGATCTTAGGGAGAAAAGTTTTGCTGTGAGGGTGGGGAGTCCCTCACCCACGGTTCCCAGAGCAGTGGTGGCTGCCCCATCCCTGGAGGTGTTCGAGGCCAGGTTGGATGGGGCTTGGAGCAACCTCATCCCATGGAAGGTGTCCCTGCCCATGGCAGGGCGTGGAACTGGATGAACTTTGAAGTCCCTTTCAACCCAAACCATTCTATGATACTAGGATTCTATGTTTTCCTGCTATGCTGGGCATTCCCTACCCTGTGTCTGGGCAGTTGATTTTTCCTCTTCATTGAAATCATGATACATGACACCCATCACTGCTCACCTGAGCAGAAGGCCTGTTCTGCTGCCATGAAAGGGTATTACATTGATTTTAGGTGATTTGTTCTTGACAAATCAAACTTGGCTGTTATTCCCTGGCTCATTATCTCCCAGGTGCTCATGAGTGGTTTGCCTGATAATATGTTCCTGTTCTTTTCCAGGTATTTCAGGCAGCTGGTGGGTCGATAGGTCCCCATTTCACCTTTCTTTTTTTTTTTTTAAAGATGGGCTTTGCATTTATTTTTCTGGACCTCTAAAATCGGATCCATTCTCTGTGCAGATAAAAGCCAACTGCTCTGAGATTGATTCAGCCTGCTTTAAGCTCTATACAGGGAACGCTGGCAGACCCAGGCTGTCTGAGACCCTCTAATGTATCTAAGTGCTCTCTCCCCCATTATTTCTCTGTTGCAGAGTAAATTCTTGCCCCTTTGTCACTGAAGCTGTTTTTTGTAACTGAATCATTGTCATCAACTCTTTTAGTGAAGGCTGAAACAACAGTAGGATAAATTCCTTTGCCTGGGGCATCATCAGTCAAGACTTCTTCATCCTCTTGGAGTAGCAGTGGGCCAGGAATAGTCTCTTTTGTCTTTTTCCCATTACTTATTTCATTACAGAAGGTTTCCCCGTTAGTCTTTATGTCCCTCACTAGATGTGTTTCCTTTCGTGCCCTCTGTTTCTATTCCTCCCCTACTTTTTCTCTTTTATGTGTGCCCTTAGCAATCTAACTGAGGTCACGGCTGTGAAAGGGCTTCTTGCACTGCTCAGGGTTGCGAGAGAGCCCCAGCCTGCACAAAGCAAAGCCAAAGTCTGAGCTATGTGCAATCCTCAGTGGCAGAGACACGTTGCTCTCAGACAGGTCCCCAACAGCACTTGGGACACCAAGAAGTGACAGCCTGAGGACTCCAGTAGCTTCCAGATAAACTGGGACAGCATCTGAGCAGGCCCCCCCTTGGCTCCCTGTGCCTTTTAAATGCACAAGGGTAATGTGCTCAAGGAAAAGGAGATGGTCCAAGTGGAAGCTGTGATTCCATCAACACTTTATTCTTCCTGGGTGTCTCGTCTCATTGCTTTGTCAGCTCCAAGCTGGGAATGTGACCATACCCAGGCCTCAGCTTTCCATCTCCCATGGGACAGAGGCTGAGCAAACCCCTCTCCCCCATGGTCCTGAGCTCCCTGTTGCTGAGACAGCACGTTTCTTCCTCATTGCCTGGAGCAGGATTCGTCCACATCACACATCAAGTTTTGAGCCCACCCAGAGAATGCACATTAACAGTGGCCAGGACCCCGCTCTGTATAAAGCCTGATATGAAAGGTTGAAAGGTGTGCTGCTCTGAGCAGCTGCGCAACCCACCACGGCTACAATGATGCCAGTCCTAAGATAAATGCTCTTATTTTAATAACAAGATATGGTAACAAGCATGAACTGAAGACACATTAAGCCAATTTTACACAGAGAGATCCTCCACAGGATTGACTTGAGCCTAAAAACAAAGTTAAACTAATGCAATATTCCCACATGCAGGTGAGAGCAGGGCATGTACGCAATCTGTGGGGCAGGTGAGGTCTCTCCATCCTCTGCTGGCTGTCCAGGAGTTTATGAGCTTATCAGGGATGTGGTATTTTTCATCCCTGCAGAGACCTTGGGATCTAGCTCTGCACAAGGTCTCTGTTCTCTGTGCCACTTCTATTAATCACCATCTTTGTCAATTATTTATCACTCTGTCCAAGTTGTACTCTGTCAGAGGCTGGGCTGGAGCAGCTTGTGTTTCCAGACAGGCTGTCATGTACATGGCTATCTTTGGAGCTCATCCTCACCTTCGTGATGCTGGCGGAAGAGATTAAGGGTACTTGTCACACCAAAGCCGCCGCAGCCCAGAGTCACTATTGCTGTCCCTGCAGTGCTCCCAGGGAAAAGGACAAAAAATGGCATTTGCTATGGATTTAAAAGTCATTGACTGCTTTTGTTCCTGGCAGGGTAAGAGATGGGATAATAGGAAACAGGAGCAATCAATCACAGAATATTAAATAATGGCACTTTGATAGGACCATCGCATCAATTAATTCTGCACTGCTCATTCAGTTTTAAGGCCGTGTGTTGCCCTGCCGTTCCAGCAGGTATTTCTGCCATCTCATTTGTCACCCTACAAGACAAAACATGCCCCAAAGGATGTCAGCAGCCTGGCTGTGATAGAACGTGTCAACGACGCTTCAGCGCGTTGCAGGCTGAGCACCCAGGAGGTGGTGGGCAACACTGGCCCTGGCACCTGTGAACCATGGTAATGAAAGAGCACATATTGTACATCCTTCTGTTACTCATATCTGAGATCCCCTCGTGTCCCATCCCCTCTTAATGACTTCATGATGATGATGTGGTCATTAAAGATGGTTATTTGCCCAGGGCTCGCATACATAAATTACAAGAATAAAACATTAAGCAGAGAGGTTCAGAGCACTTGCAGAGCCATTGGCTTTTCACGACTTCTAATTAAGCCAGGGTGAGAGTAAGTGGAGACAGCAACACTGGTGGCTGCTCATTTTAGGGGTGCACTGGGATCCTAGGGTTGAATAGGGTTAATACACTACCAAACACATCACGCTCTGTGTGAGTCCCACCTGCTCTGTAATCCTTGGACATTAACTCATAGTGGTCCTCGTGGTCATATTGTACAGTTCATAGCAAAAGCTGTTGGTCTCAATGCCTGAGCTGAGCAGAACCCCTGCCTGCTAAGCCTGGGCTAAGATGTTCCCCACCAAGGACCTGGTTACTGTGAAATCTTCGGTTCTGATGCACTGCTAGATTCTCTTTCAACATTGCCAAATCTTTTTTTGTGGGGCTCCGGGAAAGCTGGGAGGGGCTCTAGATCAGGGAGTGCAGGGATAGGATGAGATTGAATGGTTTTGAGCTGCAAGAGGGGAGACTGAGATGAGATTTTTAGGCAGAAATGTTTTGCTCTGAGGGTGGGGAGGCCCTGGCCCAGATTGCCCAGAGAAGCAGTGGCTGCCCCATCCCTGGAGGGGTTCAAGGCCAGGTTGGATGAAGCTTTGAGCAACCTGATGCAGTGGGAGGTGTCCCTGCCCATGGCAAGAGGGGCTGGGACTGGCTGACTTTAAGGTCCCTTCTGACCCAAACCATTCTATGATTTTATGCATGCATAGTCACGGATCTAGCATTTAAAGGAGGAAAGTGAGCAAAAAAAGGGAGAAAAGCACTGTCTGGAAGGGGCTGGGTTACATCCTGCTCTTGATACTGAGCAGAGAGGAGGGGAAGAAGTTACACAGTAAAGGAATGCACCTGATTTAAAGCCCAGCAAAAGCACTACGAATCCATCCCAGCAAGGTAGAAGACTGTCAACAAGCCAAGTTCATAACCCTGGAGCGGAAGAAAGAACCCATTAGTTCCCTCTGAACTGATGAGGCCACAGATGACCCAAGGGGATCCTTGAGAAATCAATAGTACTTGGGCAGACTTTTCTGCAGCTCTCTACCCCCACCTGGCCCAGAAGGACTCCAGAATCTTTCATCAGTTTTTCCTCCATGTACACATGTCTGAGTGGCAAAGGTCAGACATAAATATTACAGATGAAGAAATAAAAAGATCTATAACGGAGATGGGGAAGTAGGATTCCTGAGAGAGACAGGGTTGGCAAGAGATTTCTACAAGATGCCTGCAGTGCAGCAGCCTCTCCGCTCTATCACTGTGCAGAGACGTGTGACGCTGTGTCAGTGCAGGCACTGGGGACACTCAGGGAGCTCCTCTTGCTGTGAGGCTGCAGCCACCCTCAGTGGGGTCTAGTGTAGTTGAACCTGGCAGGAGCAGAGGGCTGACAGGCTTCATAGAATCATAGAATGGATTGGATTGGAAGGGACCTCAAAGCCCATCCAGTTCCAACTCCCTGCCAGGGTCATGGACACTTCCCATTGGATCAGCCTGCTCCAAGCCCCATCCAACCTGGCCTTGTTAAGGGCATCCAGCTGTGTCCATCTAGGATGCTCTCTGTTTGGAGATGCCTGCTGCCATGCCCAAAGCCCCGCAACTTTAAGATGGGTGTGCCTTGACACCCTCCTCTCCACCTGCAAGGTCTGCAAGCAAGATGGGTATCAGAGTGTCCTGCCAGGAGATGTGCAAGGTGGACAGTAGTAGGTAGTTCCTATCATCCTTGCTCACATATTGATCTGTTTGTGTAAACCTCTTCATTTATGGCCAGCACATTCCTCATTGTCCATATGGTGCAGATGTACATGAATGGCTTAAAAGCCCATGATCGTCCTGTCCAGCATCCTTCAGGTATGAGCTGGGTACCATGACCCGTCAAGGTAAGGTTCCAGAAAAGTAAAATATAGCAAAGAAGTGACTTGGGAATAGCTTAGCTAGAATTATTAAACACAGAGTACAGCAAATAGTCTCAAATGATGTAATTCAAGTATTTAATGAAAAATACATATATAATTTTTCACTTAATGGAAAAAGTAGATGGCTTTCAATACAGAAATTCCTGCAACCCTCCCTTATTTCTGTTTCCACAAGCACTAATGATGGGGTTTTGGCAAAGAGTGAATGGAAGCCTCCAGTAAAGGGCTGTTCTTGTTTCTCCCATGAGGAGAAACAGCTCTTGCCAGCTGCAGTGAAGGTCTTGCCTGTCCTTCAGCACTCTCCTCCCTGTCCCTTCAACCACCCAGACACACAGCCTGAGTGCCAGCACATGAAGGGTCACCAGTCCCAGCAGGACTTCCAGTTCTCTAGCAGCAAAGTGTCCTGCTATGCAGAAACACCTCTGCCAAGGAGACCTGGATATGAAGGAGGGTTGATGGCTTTATCCATGCTCTGGGGCAGTTTCCTAAATGCAATCCCCAAACCCAGCAGGACTCGAGACCTGGTGGTCTGAAGACATCCATGCCTAATAGGTGTGTGGTGACTGTAGGTAGGAAATGACTTCTAGGAAACAGAAAACTCAGCTTGCTTTGCATACCCCTCCTGGAAAGGCACAGATTGTTTCTAATGCTCCTCTTTAACATCTATTTGGTTGTGCACTGGTTAAGTCCAGAGGAATACAGTCACATCAGCTTTGCTGTATAAAAGTAATTTATGAATTTATCCACTTCTTAACTTTCCATGTGCTGTCACATTTTTATTTTATATACAAATAAAAATATATTGGTGAGGAATGAAGTGCAATAGCTCCAGAATGGATGAAAACAATTTCACCAGCAGAGAATGAAGTGCAGGAGCTCAGCTGCATGTGGGAATCCTTGGTCTCCTGTTAGTCGGTGGGGGAATGAATCCTTCACTCTAACTAAATAAATAAAGAGACCAACTGCCTTGGAAAGAATAACACGTTGTATGTCAAAATATATTTGAATGGGTCCATGCCAGCATCAAACTATAAAACACAGTGCACGGGGCTTAACTGCTCCTGTGTTCAGAAGCTTTCACATTGCTCTGCTTCTCAGAAATGTTCCTTAAATAGGTAAGCAGTGAAAATGAACTTTAAAAAGCTGAATGTGTGGCTCTGCTCCTTAAAGGAGAAGAGCAAGAGCTAAGAAAGTCTGATAGGGAGTGGTGGAGTCTGTGAAGGTTGAAGCACATGGAGAAGAGGTGGTAAAGCACTGGCAGTTGAAATGGGACAGGAGGATAAACTGCATTCACTGCATTTAAGTTACAGGCATCAGTGGGGCTGCAGCCCCTATAAATACATATAAGCACATTCCAGGGTCCCTGGTGTGGGTATTGAGGAGCGAAGAGGTCAGTGTGAGATGCCAATGCTCACCATGGAGCCAGGAGTAGGACTCCAGCTGTTAGTGGGGCTCGGAGGACATTGCCCCACAGCCCTAATGTTACCACTGTGGCAAAGATATAGTATATTTCCAGTAATCATAGAATCATAGAATGGATTGTGTTGGCATGGACTGAAAAGCCCATCCAGTTCCAAGCCTCTGCCATGGGCAGGGACACCTCCCACTGGATCCAGGTGATCCAAACCCTATCCAATCTGGCCTGGAACACCTCCAGGGATGGGGCAGCAACTGTTTCTCCGGACAACCAGGGCCAGGGCCTCTCCACCTTCACCATGAAGAATTTCTTCCTAATATCTAGTCTAAATCTTTTCCCCTCTCCAATTTAAAGCCATTCTAATAGCTAGTGATGTGAGATAGTACAGAAAATAAATTCCTGCTCAGGCATGTGTATTAATGCTGTAAAGAGCCCAGTCTTCAAAGGACCCAGAAGTTTATGCTTTTCTCCAGAGGTTAAAGGACTAATTTTGGTTTGGGACATGCATGCTGGCAGTGCAAAGGGACCAGACAGTCGGCTTGTATTCTGGGGCGATTGCTTCAATCACAAACCAGACTGAGCTGGGCAGACAGCAAGAAGAGAGCATACAGATCATAACCCAAATGGTTATGAAAGAGGTTCAAAGCTCCCACAATTGATAAGGCAGGAGGCCCAGCCGACAGAGATCCTGGCTGCTAGTTGAAAGGGTGATAGAAATGGGATAATCTGCACCAGATGCTGGTATTTTTTTTTTTTTTTCACAATCTCATTCACTTCAGATGAAATTATTGCAGGCTGGAAGGTGGCCAGCTCCTGTGACTGAAGGGAGCATCTGGAGGCAGCCCCAGCAGGACACAGACAGAGTATTTGCCCTGTTTTCTTATCTCTGTTGGGAAACAAACTGTCACTGGAAGGGAAGCGAGGCAGGCTACTTCTGATGCTTGGGGAAACAAAACGCCTGAGACGTGAGGGGTGGTTCCTGCAGTAAATTAGCACCTTGGAAAGCCTTTCTGATTCTGGCTGTCTGAGAGTCTGTCTCCAGTACAAAGCGCTGCGGTCGAGATGGGCTTTGTACCTGTTTACAAAGCTTTCACAATTAAGAAAAAAGACCTCCAACTTGCATGTTTTTTTCTGGATGGAGAGAGAGCTGCAGTTCTTCTTGCTGTGTTTTAATCTATTTCTAATAGAAATCTGATGGATTCAGCTCTCGGGTTTGAGTTTTCATGTCAAACAAGAGTCTGTGGCTGATTAACACCCATTCGAACACATCCAGACTGCCCAGCCCTGAGGGATAGAGGCTGAATCTTGCAAATGCCCCCTGAAAAGCTGTTTTTTCATGTAATCATAACTCATAAGTGAGCCTTATGAAATATCACTCACAAATTCTAGACCCCAAAATAATAATTTGCGAATTACCATAGAGATATAGATGGAGGCTGTGAACCCCTAAAGGTGCCAGACAACAAATCAGGCTGCTCAGCATCCTTACAGCTGACCCACAGGGTCTGACTGCTTCACTGGAACAGGTAGTACAGGCTCTGTCCTTGAAAATTTTTCAAGATCAGCTGCATAAAACCTTAACCAAACTTCTCTGATCTTGCAGCTCACCCTGCTTTGAGCTGGACACAGGACTGAGGTCCCTTCCAGCCCAAATTATCCTATGAACCTATGGTTATCACTCCTTAGAACCACAGAATGGTTTGAGTTGGAAGGGGCCTTAAAGCCCATCCAGTTCCAGCCCCCAACCATGGGCAGGGACACCTCCCACTGCATCAGGTTGCTCGAAGCCCCATCTAAACTGGCCTTGAACATCTCCAGGCTGAACAACTCCAACTCTCTCAGCTTGTCCTCATACGGCAGGTGCTCCAGCCCTTGGATCATCTCCATGGCCTCCGCTGGATTCATGTCCTTCCTCTGCTGAGGACTTCAGACCTTCCGAGGCCATTGCCTTGTTCTTTTCAGGTCTCCAGAAATCTAGTCCTTCTCCAAATGCTCTTGGTGACAGAAATCTGTCTGAGCCCTGAGATGGCTCAGACCTGCGGCTGTATTTTGTTAGGTTCAGATAATGCAAGAATCACAGACTGACATAACTCTTCTCTACTTTTCCCTGTTTCAACCCAATTGCTATGGCTTTGCTGCTCTTGTCAGCTGCCTGAGCTATTCAGCTTTATTGTAAAGACATAGGAAAGGCATTAAACATTGTACTTTGTGTCCTCTCCCAGGAGAGTTCCATGCCCACTGAGTAGGAGACCTTTTTTTCCCTTGTCTCCCTCTTGCCTGCGTACAGAAGGGCTTCTCAGAACTCCTCAGATCTGCTGCTGACTGTTTCTCTTTTTCTGCCCTGCCCTTTCATTTTACATCTGTAAATCTTCCTCTTATTATTTCATATTTTTTCTTCCCCAGCTGACCCAGTTTCTTCTCTCTCCACTTGTCACCGAGCAACGTCTCCACATTGGGATGGTTTGACTCAATACACTTGACATAATTCACTCGTAGTACTACCAAAAGTATATCTGAGTGCTTTACTCTTTAGGAAGAGAGGAAGGACATGGAGCTGTTGGAGAGAGCCCAGAGGAGGCCACAGAGATTATCCAAGGGCTGGAGAACCTCCTGTATGACGACAGGCTGGGAGAGGTGGAGTTGCTCAGCCCAGAGAAGAGAAGGCTGTGGGGAGACTTTAGAGCAGCTTCCAGCACTGGAAAGCTGGGGAGGGGTTCTTGATCAGAGAGCACAGGGACAGGACAAGGGGGAATGGTTTTCAGCTGCAAGACGTGATACTGAGATGAGATGTTAGGCAGAAATGTTTTGCTACGAGTGTGAGGAGGCCGTGGCCCAAGTTGTCCAGAGCAGTGGTGGCTGCCCCATCCCTGGAGATGTTCAAGGCCAGGTTGGATGGGGCTTGGAGCCCCTGATCCAGTGGGAGGTGTCTCTGCTCATGGCAGGGAGTGAAACTGGATGGGCTTTGAGGTCTCTTCCCTACCGAACCATTCCATAATTCTATGACTATCTTCCATTTCTGAGGATATAGGGTGAATTTCAAGAGGAGAACAAAAGACAACAAATTGCCACTAACAACGTGTGAATTACAAATAATGAATAATGAAAACCAAATATTTGGTCAGGCATATGTGACCCAGTTCATGAAGGAATAAAAGCAAATGGCCTCTCCTAAAATTTCTAAGGAAAGAGAAACCTGCTGACATAAATATTTACCAATAGCACTTCAGAGGCTCAGCCAGAGAGGTTTGCAAACACTGCCTAAAAACCACTCCAGCAGGCCCAGAGAGCGCTGGATGCAGCTTTAACCCTGACATTCCTGCCTCTGGACCTTCCCTTTTCTCCCCAGTTAGCCTCCTCATACTCCTTCCCAGGAGAGCTACTGCCAGTCATTCCTCTTTACTTGACTCTTTGAGGAAGAATTCCTCTTCTAGCCCCTAATCCTAAATTTTATAACTATGTGCAACCTGATCCAGTGGGAGGTGTCTCTGCTCTTGGCAGGGGGTTGGAACTGGATGGGCTTTAAGGTCACTTCCAACTCAAACTATTCCATGGTTCTATGATTTAGAGACTAGATGAAAAAAACTTAGGATGCCACTGTGCACTGGCTCACATCTCATCTGACCCAGACTGCATTCAACAATCTCAGAGGCCAACTGATCTTCAGCATCTTGGCTGCCTCTTGGACTGTAGGATTCATCCATCAAACAAAAAAAAAAAGGAAACCAACAATAACCCCTAAAACTATGGAGAAAAATGAGCATCCAGTGACAAGATGCAAATGAAACAAGTAAAAAGTATTTCCAGAGGAACTCTCTCATCTCAAGCTGGGAAGAACAGCTTATCATCCCCAAGGGACAGTGCAGAGCCCACACAGCCCTGGGAAAAGAAATGTTGGAAAACAAGTCTATAATGTTTGGAGGTACTGGCTGGTGAATAGTAATGCAAAATGACAGCTCTCAGCACAATCTCCTATCCACCCTGCCTGCAATTATATCCCCTAATTGCAGACTACTGGAGCAGCTCCTGTGTGCGAATAGAGCTCATTTCAGAGCATCCCGGTGTCAATACCAGTCTCACAGAAAAAGGATAGAGAGCCATGGGGAGTTCCTTGTCCAAAACTGAACCCCACTCCATGGCTAAAAGAGGCATCATGTATGGAGCCCCTGGGGATGGAGCTCCTGTCTGCACCAGCATCACCACCGCGCTCTTTGTTTTAGGTCCAGATTTGGGGAAACACTGCTGTCTGGGCTGAACATCAGCATTTTCTGTCTCACACTTTGCAGGCACTAATTAATAAGCTCGTTATTTCTTTTGAAGATGAAAAATCTCAGATAAACAGAGGTTTGGCATCTCAACTTCGTTGCTGCATTTTTGAATGCTTATTTCCAGCCTGTGCAGGGATTTGAAGCATGAGGGTGGCACAAAGGGTGTGTAAAGGAGAGAAGAAGCACAGCAAAGGAAGTTTTTTAGGATTTCATCCTTCTTGTGGAGGCCCTACAAGCAGCTTGTGAGTGCAAAAAACCTGCCAGCTTTCTGTGGGTGGAATGAAACAACTATTTTCATTTCCCTACCTCTTCATTCCTCAGATAAAATTTTTTTTGGGGAACTCATTTGATTTTTGGAAGTCTAAAATTGTCTGGAAATGCCAGACTTCACAATGTGAATTGCATCTCAATTTTATCTCACTTTATAGGGTCTTCATTTTAATATCATTAGTTTATATGATTCCTTGACAGAGCGGTAATAGAGTGGGATAATACATACGGCTGTCAATGTCTTATATTATAGCTGAATAAAGCCTTTTACATTCTGTACAATTTTATCTGGCTTTATTTTATTTTCAAAACAGCTGAGAACTGATTGGAACACTTTATTTTTTGGTTGGTGTTTGGGGATTTTTGTTGTTTTTTTTTTTTTCCAAGAGGAAGTTTTTTCCTGGCCATTGGGATGGATCAGTGTGAAAAATCATGAAGTGGCCTTTGGTGCTTTGGTGTCATCATTCAGGCTCAACTCTTCTCCCTCCAGCATGCAATAACATCTCTTTCATCTTTCCCTACAAGCCCTTTCATTTCTCTCATTAAATGAGCAGCTCTGGGCTGTCCCGTTCTCAGTTTAATGAGATCATTCTTTGTATTGGGAGAGCAAACCTGTGTGCATCATCAGGTCCATGAGTGTCTGGTCCAAAGCCCCTTGATGAGGGCTGATTTCTAAATGATGTTACATGTCCCAGGAATACAATATCACCCAATGTGAATAGCTGCCGTCCTTAAACAACACCAACATTTCTCTGCCCTTTACTTCTGTCCTTGCCTGGAGAAGAGAAAGCCGCGGGGAGACCTTAGAGCAGCTTCCAGTACTGAAAGACTTTGAGGTCCCTTCCAACCCAAACCATTCTATGATTCTATGATCAAAGATAGCACCCTTGAGGGCATTTAGTGCTCGTGGGCAGCAGGACATCAGGAGATGGGTATGTCCAAGCACAGGATGTGCAAAACATGATGTCGGGCTGGCATCTCTTGGGTTACCCATCCCCTAACCTCCATCCTTGCACAAGCTCTGTGAAGGAGGTGTACCACACTGCGAACCTCAATTACAAGCCAGGATTAAATAGCTGTAAGAGAATTCATCACGGGAAACCGCATCACGACAAGCCATATGAAAAGAACAGATTTATGGATTTTATTGGTCCCCCTCTATCCAGTCTGTTAGTTATTTCATTAGAAAGTAATCAGATTTGTCTGACATGATTTACTCACCGCAAACTCAGCCTGACTCACACCTTTGCAAAACACACTTTCCTGAATGTGTCCTGAAGCTACTCTAAGACAATAGTTTCTCAGGCTCCGTTTCACAGGGGTTTTGTACCATGGTTGCAACTTATAGTCTCCAGTAAATCTAATTATTGGCTGGAACAATGTACGGTCTCACTGGCACCTTTGCTAATAATATTATTAAAACATAATGATCATTAATGACTCTCCAATTCTTAACTTTGTATCTCATTTAAGGATGCGTCCCTAAACCTTTGGGGCTCTGGTCTGTTGTACTGGGGATGTCCTAGTGCTTCATCTTTGCTGTAATGAATACAGATGTGAAGCAGGCATCGGCACTCTACACACTGCTCTCTCAGTAACAAGTAATTTCCTACTTTCCTGCTTCCTAACAACTCTAGCGATTTTCTCATTGTTAAGATCACTACATTATGACACTGATTTAAGATGTGTTACACTGGTGATAATAATAAGCAGCACTGTGCATCATTAGGTCCTAAAATACTCTCCTCAAAGAGGGTAACACACAATATTAGAGGGAACCAAAGCACAGAGCAATGACAGAGCCATGATTCTGCTGCAGAACAGCTGCATGATGTAGACCTAACCCCCAGATTTCAGGGTTGGCTGCCACACTAATTGCTCTCTCTTTAATGGGTTTAAACAGGGTCATGGCCTTATTGTGCCAGTCACTGCACAAATCCATCAGTGCGGTCCCTGTTCCACAGGGTTTCTTTGTGCAGTTTGAGCTTAGAAGGGAGGCTGGTGGTGATGGAGCATGAGGGGTAAAAACACCGCCCAACTCCCTGGGCAGGTATTTGTGACTCATTCCAACCCATTCCTTCTAGAGATGTCCATTTGAATTATCACAGCAGCTGTTTCTAAAGAGCTTGGGTGACTTTTTGAAAGGCAGCTTTGAAAACTTTGCTTTGCAAAAAATGATAGCATTTCCTTCTTGCACACATACCAGCCTCACGTATAGATGTAAAATGCTCCTCAGTGAAAAAGTTCCCACTTTTCTGCAAGAGAAGAGCCTGGTGGGTGATTCCCAAATCACAGATGTCCCTTGGTGGTAACCTTGAGATGCCGTATTGCAATACTCTTGGATGTTGTGCGGTTCCCTTGGCTCATTTGAATGCATCTAATAGGTGTATGAGGTGTTTTGGATCCTTTTATGAAATCTGTGGTCCTCAGGAGAAATGAAACACTCCACTCTTGGTCCTGAGTCCCACTCCTAGAGACAACCACCAGGCATTATGCTTTTCCCCAAAATCTGTGGTATCTCCAGATCCTGGCTCTTCTGGGCGGTGGGAACAAGAGCACCACTCTATCACTCCTGCATGGATTATTATAGATACACCAGGGAGGGTGAAATGATCATACTGAAGGGTTGTAGATTATTCTGGGGACAAACATCCATGTTCTTACATTTTTTTTCATGACACATTGGTCAATGTTGCCCAAGGACACACACTGTTACACTGCTGCTTACTGGCCAAATGCCCTCATCCCAAGCCTTTGTACCTACACTAATGGCTCCTGAACTCTTAAGCGTGTCCAGTGGAGGAGACCAAATATTGTACAACTGAGTAAAGCTTCTCAGTGCAGCAGGACCCCATCAGGCACATGGATCCTTTATGCCTGACATTTGTTAGCCTCCACTATAACATGAAAAATATGTGTTGTTACACAAGGAAGAATTTTACCGGAGAAAGGCCACTTAGGACATATTTCTGAGTGAATCAATCATTTTAATTAGACCAGCCAATATAGCTGGAAAAAAATTCCTAAAGCTGTTTTCAAGAACAAACCCCTTTGTGCATCATGGGTCTCAAAGAGCTTTGTTTTTTCTCCACCTGCACTCAGTCTGTTGGAAACAAAACACCTTTCTTTTTGCAATTGAGCCTCACTGACACCCTCGCTCTCATGCCTGTGGCAACAGTGCTCATACAAATAATGTCTATTGTTTTCTTCCAACTTTGTATATCTTTATACTTTCCTTTGTTCTCCCAGCTAGAGAGAGCAAACCGGAGCTCACTTGGTATGCATCCATCTGCTCCAAATACTTTTTCTTCCCTTGCACTTGTGTAACAAGATTCAGCTCACTGCATCGCGCTCATCTCCATAGTAACTTGGGAAAATGCTTTCTTTTCGAGTGAAGAAGTGGACAGAAGAAACCACAAGCGCCACTGGAAAGCACCCTGTATCTTGGCTGCTCACCTGAGTATTTTGGTCTGTTTATTTTTGTTGGAGCCAGAATAAATATTGCTTTTGATTTTCTCCCTGAGAGTGAACTTGTCGGCTTTTGGATCGCTGCATGGAGAAATGACATTTCTCCCCTTCTTCCTAGTCAGGCCTGGATTCAAGTGTTTGGCTTGTGGATCCAGGATATGACACTGGAATAAGATCTCTCAGAAGCAGGACTTTACATGGGAGGTTGCTCCTGCAAGGAACCTAGAGGAGATGTGGAAAGGGAAGAGCATGAGAAACATCCTGAAGATTTTGCTGATCCTAGAAGCCCTTCATAGAATCACGGAATTGCAAAATGGTTTGGGTTGGAAGAGACCTTAAAGCCCAGCCAGTTCCACCCCCTTAGGACACTTTCCACTGGATCAGGTTGCTCCAAGCCCCATCCAACCTGGCCTTAAACACCTCCAGAGATGGAGCCAGGGCCTCCCTGCCCTCACAGTAACAAATTTTTTTCCTAGTATCTAATCTAAATCTCCCTCTTCCAGCTTAAGTTATTGAGTTATCAAGTTATTAAGTTATCAAATTCACTCAAGTTATCTGTGAGGAGACTTTTATTTTAAGAGATTGAAGGGGAGGAGATGGAAAAAAAGGGAAAAAAAAGAAAACGCCAGCCAATTTGCCCAGTCCTAGATGACTCACTTTACGCAGCGCTTGACTGTGAAGCAATTTCTGCAGCTACCAGACAGGACCTGGGTTCCTAGAGGCCCCTAGTCTCTAAAGTGATCAAAGCACAAGGAAAGCAAGCTGCAGCATGCCACCTTGATACTCCCTAGAGAGGTGGCACCAAGCCACCTCACCCTCACCACGTGTCCCTGCCTCTGCTTCCACAGCCCCCACTGATACATCTGCTGTCCCAGAGGAAGGAGAGGGAGAACTCTTGCACATGGAGTTCTGCAGAAGAAATTCCTGAAGCAGCAGGGAAAGGAGATCTGTCTTTCAGATCTGTCCTGTAGCTCAGACCTCAGCCTCAAACTCCTCTCTCCCTACAGCTGAAAGACGTGCAATTCCTAGACCTGGTTGAGGAGGTACCAGAAGGGTTGCAAGAAGGTGTTGGGTAGGGAGGAACAACCCCTGAGCTTTCCTAAGCTCCTGCCTGACCCCTCACTGACCTTCTTCTCCAAAACCCCACTGTGATGCTGTGAAAAGCTGACTCTTGCCTGCCTAGCCAAGCAGCCTTGATCTTGTCCCCCTCTGACAGCCGGCAGAGGGCAAACAGTGCCCTGGTGCAGAGCCTGCCTCCTTTTGTGGTGAGGAGCTCAAAGTCTGAATGCCTGGGGAGAACAAACTTCCCTCTTTTAGGGAGAAAGCCTCCAGAATGTTTCCATGGAGTTTCTGTAACTGGATCAAGGCACCCTGGGTTCATTCTGGTTGAGCATCAATATCCCTCTCTGAGCTGGTCAATTGAGGTTCCCTGTGGAATCAATATAGGCAGTGGAGACTAAGGGCAATTAATCTCAATTAAAATGACTGCCTGTATTTGATCTGATAGATCACAGTTCAGAAGCTCTTATTTTTCTCCACTGGAACAATGGAGAACAGGGTGTTTTGGGTGACTCTGCATTAGAGGTTTATTTTAACCCTTTTCTCTTTGACTGTGGTTTATAGTGGCAGAAACCAATTACTTTTTCATCTAGCTAAGGATTCAGTTAACTTGTGTCTCAATAGCTCTCCACTGGCAGGACTGGTGCACGAATTCATTTTAAACTGGAACTTGGAAAGAGTTGAAACACCTCCCAAAGATAAAGATAAATAGGTTGGAATAGGGAAGCACAGCCACAGGGAGAGAAAATGCAAAGACATTCAGCTTGTATTATGCAAAAAGGGGTCTTTACAGAATAACTGACTGAGCACTGCAAAGAGACAGCTTGAGAGCCTTTACATCTAAAGGTCAGACTGTGTGGCAAGTGAGAGGTGCCAGATGGCAATGGGGAAAGCTAAGATCAGGTTGAGCTTCATGCAAGAGGGGTGGCAGAAACAGCTGAGAGGCAGCAGGGTTCTGGCCAGGTTCCAGCTGCAAAGCTCTGATCTGAACTGGGTGTCTACTTAGCAGAAAGTTGTGGGCAAAGAGGAGAGGAACAAGAAGAGAAGGCTGTGGGGAGAGCTTAGAGCAGTTTCCAGTACTGAAAGGGGCTCTAGGAAAGCTGGGGAGGGATTATTGATCAGGGAGGGCAGGGATAGGACGAGGGGGAACAGTTTTAAGCGGAAAGAGGGAAGATTGAGATGAGATCTTAGAAATAAATGTTTTGCTGTGAGGGTGGGGAGGCCCTGGCCCAGGTTGCCCAGAGCAGTGGTGGCTGCCCCATCCCTGGAGGGGTTCAAGGCCAGGTTGGATGGGGCTTGGAGCCCCTGATCCAGTGGGAGGGGGGTGGAACTGGGTGGGCTTTGAGGTCCCTTCCCACCCAACCATATCTGATTCTGTTGTATTCTATTCTATGATTCTGTGAAAAGCAGCACCTGTGGTACAGAAATGGGGAGATATGAGAGGAAGAAATGGACGTGTCTGGCTCAGTGAGCAGAGCAGGCTGAGCTTGGCAGAGAGGGAGGGGAAATCAGTCCCCTAAAGGATTTCTGTGTGCTGATACATGGATGTTTCCAGGACTCACACAGGAAAAAAAAAAAAAAAAAAGTACTCTTTTACTGAGAACATATTAATGAACAGAGCTGTTTCCCAGTGATGTGTAGCTCTGGCTGGAGGTCTGTTCGCTCACCATTTCTCTAGGAAGGAGGAGGAAAACAAACTCCAGGGTAAGCTTCCCAGCAGAGAGGTGCTGTGGGCTGTTGGACTCATTTCTAAGTGAGGCACAGGTCACTCCATCTCCTGTGACATTGCAGCCAAACCACACGAAGCCCAGAGATGTACATCACCAGGAGCAGCCTGTCCAGCCTCTTTGAGGAGGATCAGATTGATTCATGGAGCTTTTCTGGCTCTGATACCATGGAAAAGGCTGGTATTTTCCTTTGCAGATGTCTCCGGCGGATTTCTTGCTACACATGAAACAATTTGTGTGAGCAAGTTGGATGAGGGGACTGGAAATTTATTTTTACATATAAACAGCTGATGTTTATCTGCATGAATCTGCATGGGGACAGGGAATAAAGCATCTGGGATATCCCCTAAATAATGGCAAGTGTTGCAGAGGATCCAGGGATTTCTCTGAACAGATGTGGCAGGAGAAGAACAATTTGTATATGGACTGGCAGTAATGAGTGTCTGGGTTTTCCACGCAATACCTCAGGCTCTTAGTAGGCAGTCAGTTCAGGTGAGCAGCAAGGATAGAGAAACAATTGCTGTCACTGAGCAAAATGATCTTTCTAGTTACAGGAGCTGAGATAGCAAGGTTTTTAGGTAAAGTTATAGAGATTTCTGTGGTCCTGCTCTCCAAGAATTTTTTAAGTTCTCAGGTAGATGCGATGATTCTACACCCACTTGGTTTACGGGCTGCTCTCACATGGAACTTGGAAATAAGTCCCTGCAACAGTGGCACCAAACGGAGCAATCGAGTGGGTTCCTACAGTTAGTGCGGCACAGAAGATGTTTCTGAACTTATGGATTTATATCCATGTTCTTTGCCCAAGAACCTAAATAGGAAAGCAGAGGGGAAAGACTTGTCACCTGGCTTTGCACATGGATTCCTGGGTGGCTTAGAGTTGGATATGGCCACCAACACTGCTTGGTTGGACTGTGTAGACACCATGTATAGTTGCAGTCCCAAAACTCTTACAGAATCATAGAATCATTAAAGTTGGAAAAGACCTCTAAGACTATCCAGTCCAACCATCAACACAATATCTGACTGAATCATGTCCCCAAGTGCTACATCTACATGTGTTTTGGACCTCTCTAGGGAGGGAGACTCCACCACAGCCCTGGGCAGCCTCTGCCAGTTCTTCACCACTCTTTCAGTAAATAAATTTTTCCTAATATCCAATCTAGACCTCCCCTGGAGCAACCTGAGGCCATGGGAAGGCACGAGCACAAGGACCCAAATCCAACTGCTCTCCACTTGCCTTCACACTGCTGCAGGGGGTGCTGGGAATGAGGAAGACTAATGATTTCCTGGGAAATGGAATAAAAATCTTGCAAGGTAATATAAACCCAGCATGAGTAATTGAGTCATGGCTTGGCAAAGATTGAGTTTGCTGTAAGAATCTGTCACATTATTTTTGTAAATAAGAGCTTCTGCCTGGGAAAAGCCTGTGTTTCCCATCTCACAAATGCACTCAACAAGCATGTGCCGGTTTCACTCCCATTCCACTGCTGTGTCGGGGTCCTGTCATTGCAAGCTGAGCTGGGGACTTTTGTCCTTCCTCCACAAACTCTGCTTGTCTTAAAGGAGAATGTCTTCCACCAGGGAACCAAAACACTTCTGCTTAAGAGGTACAGATGGCTGAGAGCTCATGTCATTTAATTCACACGT
This sequence comes from Clamator glandarius, assembly GCA_033459285.1. NCBI lineage: Eukaryota > Metazoa > Chordata > Aves > Cuculiformes > Cuculidae > Clamator > Clamator glandarius. The sequence continues at coordinate 252,480 of JAUNZM010001307.1, forward strand.
ACATGATTCCACAGTGCGGTGGAAAATGTTTTTCTTCTAATTCCCCTTACTGGAAAAAAAATAATATTGGATCAAACAGACTATTCTATTTTGATAAAAAAAGATGTTTCATTTCAATTTTAGTTGTTTTTTTTTAAACTTTTCTATGTAATCTAAAATAAAATTAATAATATAAAATCTATTTTGGAGGAAAAAAATCGTCTCTTTCTGAGAAGACCAAAATATTTTCATCTTGTTCAGTTTTAGAGTTAGAAGCTATACCATCTTCCACAAATCATTTGCAGAGTGCTCACAGAGGCATCTTGAACATTTTCAGTCAGTGATCTTAGGGAAATCTCTGTAATGTTGCTCATGAATTGACAAAGGTCAGACCGAGGTTGTGACTTGGCAGCTCAAAACTCAGCTCAGGAGCCTCATTTCCAGATTAAAACTCTTTTATGGTGAAAAAAACTTTTTTCTACAAACTTTTTTTACTCAGCATCTCTACACTTCTCTGGGAAGGCATAGGAAAAGCAAAGGTGTGCACGGCCCCAAGGCAGGCAGCCAGGGTCCAGGCACTGCAAACTATCTGATGCTGATCAGGAGTGCAAATCTCTCTTTTTACACTAGAGAGAGAAAGATAACATATTCCTAAAGGGAATATCACTGCAGCTGGGGACTGCCTAGAGTAGCATGACAGAGGGAAATTGTCCAGTCAAAGCTGCGGCTCATCTGAAGGGGGTTTGTGGCTCATACCCTGAAGGTCTGGGTAGAGACGTCCTTTCTTGTCTGCGCACTGAAAGCCTAGATCTCCATTCCCGGTGTGTGGTGGAACAAATCATGATACCCAGCTCTGCCATGGTTCCTTTGGTGTTCCTCAGCATCTCTTGCAGTGCAGAGCCCAAGTAAGGGGAACCAAATGCACACAAGACCTCTGAGCGCCAATATTCAGCAGGTCACATCACAGCCCTGGGCAATGGGGAGAAATGAACCAGCTGAAAGAGGGGAGATTGAGATGAGATATTGGGAAGAAATGATTTGTTGTGAGGAAGGGGAGGCCCTGGCCCAGGCTGCCCAGAGCATTGGCGTCTGCCCCATCCCTAGAGGTGTTCCAGGCCAGGTTGGATGGGGCTTGGAGCTCCTGATCCAGTGGGAGGTGTCCCTGCCCATGGCAGGGGTGTGAACTGGACGGGCTTTGTGGTCCCTTCCAAATCAAACTGTTCTATGATCCTATAATGTGATAGAGCTGTGAAAATACCCCCCAAATCCTAGGGAAGCATTTTCAACAGTTAGAGAAGTATTAGCATGATATAAAAGCAGAAGTAAGAATATTCTTGAACTGTTGTGCTTGGGTTGGGTCAAAAAACTTAGGGTTTAAATTGCATTAGGAAAGAAAAGGAGTGTTGATTGAGGCAGGCTGGGGGAGCAGAGCATCTGTCTGAGGAAAGCGCGCGTGGAAAGCTCTGCTTTGTCAATACAGTAAAATGACTTTGAGGGGTTAGGTGATGATTCCTTATATAAATACATCTGGGGGATAATATCAAATGTGGAAAAGCTATTAAGGGATAACATGGAAATAGATCAAATAGATATAAACCAGTCATGAGTACAGTGAGACTGGAAATAAGAAGACCTCTAACTATCCAAAGAGTGAAATTGTCAAATGCTTTCCAAATCTATTTGTCTGTATGGAGATGAGGAGAGACCATAAATTATATGAAGATGGAAATGTTGATAAAAGGACTTGTTTGACAGAGTGGAAATAATTCTGGGGCTGGAAGTTAAAGGCCTTGGGCATGTGATTTATTGCTCTTCCAGCAGATGGAGATTTGATCATTGCCTGCCAAGTGCATTTCCTATGCTACATTTATATCGCATTAATCTTAAATATCAGGCTACTGCTGATCACTTGTGGGGTTGAGGAAGTCTTGTTCACCCCTTGAACCATAACTTATCTTCTGGCCTTGTTTTAGCCTTCTTCTGAATGACTGAAAGTGTTGGCCACAAGAGTCGGCTCCAGAGAAAGGCACACCTGCTGTTTGCTGTGTAGGAAAGCCTTCTACATGAGAGGTGGAAGGGTCCAAACACCATGTAACCATGGCCCTTGCAGGCATGGATTAGTAGGCATGGTTGGGTTGGGCCGACCGTTGAAAGGGATGAGCTTAGAGGGCTGTTCCAAGGTTGGTGATCTTCATATCTGGCATTAGAAAGAGAAGAACTTGCCTAAATAAGCTAATACATTATGTTCCCTCAGCTGAGAACAACTCCGGTGTTTCGTCCTGAGTTCAGGTAGTCTTGCCTTCATCCTGAAGTCTTCACGTGAAGCTGAGTTGGTTCCTAGGGATATTTCCTCTTTGCTACTTTGTGTATCCCATAGCCTTGTCTAACATGGCCTAAGAGCACCTCACAGGCAACACCTAATAAAGGAGCAGCTGATGAAAGGAGGTGGAGCTGTCATCCAGGAATTCCACACCCCTTTTCCAGCATTTGTACTGCCGCACAATTTTTCAGTAAAGAATCCTGTCTCTGGGATGCCCTTAATCAATTGTGGATGGGGCTTTGAGCAACCTGATCCAGTGGGAGGTGTCCCTGTCCATGGCAAGGGGCCAGGACTGGGTGGATTTTGAGATCCCTTCCATTCCAACTGTTCTATGATTCTATGAATACGAATAAACCCACGGCTCTCAGGTGGATTTCCACTGCTTCCATTTTTCCAGTGGGAATCTGTTTATTTTGCAGACTCATCTCAGTAATGAGCTGAGCAAATTTACAGCAAAGAAAACTTCCCATCTCTCTGAATTATTATTGTAATGATATATTGTAAACCTGCGCGCCCAAACAATTGGCTTCGTTGTTTTACATTTACGGCAAAGATGATTTAGACCTCAAGTGGGAAATAAAATCTGAAGATGTTAAGTTTATTATAGAAAATTACATTAAGATGCCATCTTTCAGGCGGAGTAGAAAGGGAGGTGAAGGTATAGGAGTGATGGCTGATCCATCTGTCTTGAAATACAAATTATCATTTCACCAGTTTAGCTGAGTGTGCCTATCAAATATCCGAGAAGCTGAAATGCTGACCTCTGAAGCTGAACTTGTTCTGGAAATGAGTTAGATGTCTGTCATTCCCATGAGCTGCCAAGAGCTAGCTGGGAAATCGTTGTGTATCGTCTGTGGTGTACGAGGCTTTGCCAGAGTCAAAATCAATAATTCATGTGTGGTCAAACAGCAATGACAAGATGTGGTGTGGGAGACACTGAGTTTATTGTTTGAACAGCTAGAATATCCGGCTCTTCCAGTAGAAAATCATGACAAAAAGAAAAAAAATCCTTAGATGAACTTGACAGCAAATTTCTAATTTTTGATGGAAATCTAAACAATGTTTTTGGCCAGTGGATTCCTCCTCTGAAATGGTCTCAAGTTGCACCAGGGGAAGTTTAGATTGGATATTGGGAAATATGTCTTTACTGAGAGAGTGCTGAAACTCTGGCAGAGGCTGCCCAGGGCAGTAGTGGAGTCTCCATCCCTGGAGCGATTCAAAAAGTTTGTGGCCATGGCCCTTGGGGACATGGTTAAGTAGGCACAGTGGGGTTGGGCTGATGGTTGGACTGGATGAGCTTTGAAGGCTTTTCTAACCTGAATGATTCCACAATTCTAAGACCACAGCAGAGCATGGGGACATGAAGAAGCTACTGCAGCCCTGGAAGCAACATCACAGCAGTATTTCAGCAATGGTGAGCTCAGTGAGAACACGATGTTTCCATGGAGCACACGCACATTTCACACACACACAAAATTGCTTTAGAAACCCCCCCAAGATTCTTTCAAAACATATTTGAGACAGAATTTTTAATGAGCCTTTTCTGTATCATCGCATCCTCTGAAACCGCAGAGGCTTTCCTGTTTCCACTGTCTACATTTCCATCTCTTTGTCTGCCTGCTGAGCCTACAGCCATTTTTTTCTTCTGCTTTTCACAGAGGATGTAAAACACAGTGCTTTCCTTCTCTCTATCCAATCCTCAGCCCTCTCAGTCTTCCCTTTTATTGTTTTTTTCTTTTTACAGTAAAGAAAAAAATACAAGTGGAGAAAACTGCTTTTGCTTTATGAATGTGGAAAATAAATGAGGAAGCCGGCAGCACACGGGAACAGATCTCTTATGTGTTTAAGTAACGCTAAACCTGCCTTTTCAAAGCATGTTTTTGCAAGAGCTTCCATTGTCTATTAAAGTCACTTATGAGCATTAGTAACACCACTCAAGGGGAGTTTACTCCATAAATTAGCTGCGCTCCTCTGTGACAGAAGCATCAAATGGAAAAATGAGAACGAGTTGTGTGCTATAAAGCCCAACTTGATGGAGATGTTGTTCTTGGAAAGGTTGACTACAAGATGGGTGGGTAATTGATATTACTGCACAGTTTAAAAAGAAGGGGCCATATCTGGCCATGCTTGTACATCCATGTTAAGCGAGTAATGTGGCTGTTGCCATGCCGACAATTGAAGTACCTGGGCCAGCAGGGCGATGCAGAGCTGGTGGTGATGGATCTCTTCTGTGGTTACCGCTCCATTTCCACAGCTATGTGAACACTCCAGCCACTTGACCCTGTGTCAGGGGTGCTCAGAAACACCAAAGAGCTCCTGGTCAGCTTTCATGTAAGGCTGCGAGGACTATGGTGCCTCAGGACAGCAGTTTCCTCCCTCATCCTGCTCTCTGGCTTGCGAGATCTTCAGCATCAGAGCTGTCCTGCTGACCCACTGGAGAACCTTGCCTACTCTGCCCTGGCAAGGGGACTGCTCTCCTAGTTTGCACTCCAGGGGTTCTGCGGTAATTTTGGGCTGCAGCGATGTCTGCAAAGTACATTACTGTGTATTTAGATAACTTCTTCCTAACTCAAGGCTAGAACTCCTGGTAGAGCTTGAAACATTGGTGATTGCCCTCAGCCTGGCCACCTCAGGTTCCCTGCAAAAGATCACACTTCTGGACTTGGGTTATGGGATGAGAGCGCACCTCTCCTCTGAGCTTCTCCACAATCTCCCCATGACCCATGTGTCCTCAGGCACTTCTATTGCTCTGCAGCTTTCAGCCTGCATCCTCACTTTGCACTCCATGTGGGGCAGTTGCTCAGGATGTACCTCTAAACAGGACAGCAGAGGAGATTCTTGTTTGTGTCCTGCAGCAAGGCACGTGGTCTACTCTTTGGGATCTGAAGCTTTTCTGTGAGAAGAAAGGAGACCTGTGGGATTAATCAAGTTACATGTTTTGCCACTCCATTTAGTCCTGGACAACAGCTGAAGAACAGACCCAGGATGTTGCTCTAAGCAGGAATCTTCTTCTGTTCATATAGAAAGGACCCTCAGTGTCATCACTTTCAGGTCCTGGCTACCTCAGGCATTGAATTATCTGATTTCCCCTGCACCTCTCCCCTCCATGAGCAAGCTGCATCTCAAAACTGCCTAGTATGTTCTTTTTTTCCCTCCTTTTCTTTCTTTCTAATCACTGCCATCTGTGAAGCTGAACCAGAGCTTCATTACTCCAGCTGTTAGAAGACTTCTTCCAATTTCCAGTCTAAATTTATTTCTGGTCAGTTTATAGCCACATATTCTTGTGATAATATTGCTTTTAGCTTAAACGGCTCTGCTCCTCCTTGGAGTTTCCTCCAGCGAAATTATAGAGAGCAATATCCTTCCTGGCCTGGCCAAAGCACCCCAGACTCTTTATGTTTCTCATCATATAACACAGGCTTTCTTCATTGCTCATCATTCAAAGAATACCTTCCTCCTGAACATGAGTAACCTCAAGACCCCAATGAGAGGCAGCTGGAAGGAGGAGCCTGCCCCTTCTCTGCTGGAAATACTCTCCTGACTGGTTGTGAGGCTGCATTTAAATACCTGTTACACGCATGATATCTTCATCCCGTGATCAGCCAGTATATCAAGATCCATTTCCTCAGATGCTTCTAGCAGGGAGACCAGTTTGTAGCTGTCACAGCAGCCCTGAAGCAGGTATGTGCTATGTACATTCTGCACAGCAACAGAGGACAGAGTTCTGCTGTTGTCTTAAGGACATCCCACCTTTTCTGGGGGCAAACAGGATTACTGAGCCACTCTCTATTCACAGCACCTAGAAAAAATGCAGCTGGGAAACTAGCTTCCAGCATACATGGCCCTTGCTGTTTCTTCCCCTCATTCCATTCCTGCTGCCTTGCATCTGTTACTGGCTCAGAAGATATAAAGATGCAGGTGTGGGGATGCTTACCCCCTGGTATTGTCATGCCCATCCTGATCTGAAAGTTCATAGTGGAGGTTGCCTTGAAGACTCAATGAGCCTGAGCTCATCTGAGAAGACTCTTCCCAGCCTGAGCTTCTCCCCAAGCGGGCCACTGGCCAGTGAATGATGTTTTCAGGTTACAAGCCTTGACCTTCTGGAGTAGCAGTCTGTGGGAAGCATTAGTGTGGAACTGAAGACTGTGTTACATGCACCGTTTTGCCTTTTTCATACCTTATGAGTTTGAAGAAACTGCTGCCTTTGTAGGCAAGGCTACCCAGGGCATAACTGACATCTTGCTCCATTAATCCATGGTGAAACAGAATGTCCTGACCTCTGACTCTTGCAGGGAGAAAAGATTCTGCTGTAGGAAGCCTGCAGCACACATCATGTGCTGGCGTATATCTGCCAGGGCCCTCTCCCTGTATCACAGCTTCCTTGGGTATCGTAGAATCATGGAATGGTTGGGGTTGGAAGGGACATCAAAGCCCATCCAGTTCCAGCCCCCTATCACAGGCAGGGACACCTCCCACTGCATCAGGTTGCTCAAAGCCCCATCCAGCCTGGCCTTGAACCCCTCCAGGGATGGGGCAGCCACCTGGGCCAGGGCCTCCCCAGCCTCACAGCAAAACATTTCTTCCTAAGATCTTGTCTCAATCTCCCCTCTTTCTGCTTATTCTCCATTTAGCTTTTCATGTTCAGTTTCTGTTTCCTGAGCTCATTGCTCCACATTCATCTTTACTGAATTTTCTCTTACTCATTTTGCAACATTTGTCTTATTTATTGAGGTGAGAGCTGAATTCCAGCCTCGCTCTCTGAAGTGCTCACTCCTGCCAGGTAAAGTTCACAGGCAGATTTTTAAGCACATCTCCAGTCCATCATCCCTGTCATTAATAAAAACACTGAACAGAACCTGACCCCTGCAGGGCTCTGCTTGCAGTGCCCAGCCAGCCTGACAGCATGCCCACAATAACTGCTCTTTGAGTCTTGTTTGGAAGCTCTGCCTCTGCCTGTTTGTCTCCTGTACCCTAAGCTTCCCCTTTTTTGTTTAGTTTCATTGTCAGGACATGTTCCCCTCTGGCCTTTGTATTTACAGGCAGGTTTTATTGAGTGCTCTCTCGGAGCAGGTGTGCAGGCAGCCACAGGAAAGCCACGCAACGCCGCCTTCCAGCAGGCAGCTTAATAAATCACAGGTGCTGGCAAACAATCTGTTTCCTAAGAGCTAGATGCGGAAGGAGCCACATCCACATCAATGGGATGAGGAGCATCTGCTGAGCTGTCTGACATCATGCAAATACCACAGTGACTGGTGGCAGTGGGATTGCCCTCGACTTCACGAGGGAGTGGAAAGATGGGTACGAGGGCTGGTCCCACAGAAATGGTATCACAATCAACTATTAGGATCTTGCAGCTCCCCTGCAAAGATGTGCATAGCCCAAAGGTGGCTGTGCAGCACAGAAGGCTTTCTGCTCTGTAAAAGCTGTTCTAGTCTGGTCAGACACACAACATCAGGAGTTGGAGGAAGCAGAAGAGGGTGGTGAGGCACTGGCCTAGGTTTACCATAGCGGTGGTAGATGCCCCATCCCTGGAAACAATCAAGGTCAGGTTGGATGGAGCTTTGAGCAATATGATTGAGTTGAAGATGTCCCTGCCTACTGCAGGGGGGTTGAACTGGATGACCTTCATGGTCCCTTCCAATCCAAATGATTCTATGACAGTATGAATCTATAAAAACCACAGTGCTGGAGATGAAGAAGCCTGAGTAGTCTTCCTCATTGAGCAAGCCCGTGTTATCTCAGCTCCCATCTCCAGCAATGTTCTCAAAGCCTTGAGCCAATCCCTCTGCCCAGTCCACTGTCCTTCATCCCACAGACCCCTGGGGCTGCCCATTGCTGTGTGCTCACTGTGCTGTGATTGATCTGTAGCAATCTTTGTCAGAGGGCTTTTGTGTCACATAGATCAGTGACAGTGTGCGGAATGTGTGGGTGTTTGCTTTGTCAGTAATACTTCATCATCTTTTAATTCATTAAATATGTTTGTCATTCATCTCTATTAGAGGCTGACACTGCTGCTGTTTGCTCTGCCCTGTGTCAGCGCTCTTGTAAATTTATACAATAACCAAGAGAAAATCACATTTGTCTTCTTTTGGATTTAGAAAATGTGCTTTAGGAGATGAGCTTATTTACTCCATGTGTTCCCTAGGCTCACAGCCTTCCACACCCTGAATTCCCCTTCACACCATCAAGTTCAGTGGTTGTATGTGGATGTCTGTGCACGAGTGCTTGTACATAAATGTATATATGTAGGGATTATATTTGCTGGTTGTCCCTGGCTCTTGTGATATCCCATCTGCTGTGGCATGTCCAGTTCGGGGTTCCCCAGTGAAAGAAACACACGGGAGCAAGTCCAGCAGAGGTGTCAGTGTGGCCAGTGTGGCTGCAGGATGGGATGCTCAAGGGACCTTGCTTACTCTGTTTGGAGAAGAGAAGGTGAAGAGAAGATTTTACTGCTGTCTTTACCTCTCTGTTTTGAGGATTTAGAGGCCCTTCTCAGAGGTACACAGGGACAGGATAAAAGCCATCAGACACAACTAGGTGTAGGGGAAATTAAAAAAAAATATAGGAAGAAAATTTCCCAATGTAAGGGTTGGCAGATTCTAGAACAGAGACCAAAAGATGCTGCACAATCTCATTTCTGGAGGCAGACGAATCTCAGCTGTACAAAGCCTGATTAACTGACCTTGGCTGGACATGCTCTTCAAAGGGGTTTGGAGCTGAGACTTTCTGCCAACGTCAACTAATCCAATTATGACATTCTTGTCTCTGGTGCCCCCTATTTTGGGTCATTCCTTCTCCCAAGTGCCTGGGGGGTTACTTGTCCGACCCCTCCATCTGCAGATCTGAGGTATGAAGGCAGTCACAGCCCAGTCCAGCTTTAGGAACAGTAGCAATTAGTCCTGATGGATTGGCAGTTGAGAAGGTGCTGAGCAGGGGGATGCTGAAGTTTGCCGCAGCAGCTGACATAAAGGCAAAGGGAGCAAACCCTGCTGCTGGGCCATGTGGTTTGAGAATGTGGTCCTGTGTTCTGGTGCATGTTTTCTTAATGCTACATCTGTGCTCAGCAGCTCCAGAGACCCAGGCGTCTCATTGAGAACACTGCTCATTTTGTGTTGGCTAATTACGAAACACAGGGCTTTGTCTGGCTCTTTAAAAGCTGTGTTTGCTTTCATTAAACAGCACCATGTTCAGCTTGCACTTTTATACTCATCTCTAACTGCTGTAACAGTGTGGCTGACAGAGATTTGTTGAGGCTAAAATTCTATCACTGGACAATGTTTGCTTTAAGCTTTCAGGTATTAAAAATGACACCCTCTTGCAGGAGGGTTTTCAGGAGGAGCAGCAAAGCCAGCAAGTACCCCAGTCACAGGAAAACCTTTCCCAAGGACTGCACTCCTGCTTTCTGTTGTCAGGGCTGCACTCATGAACAGTCCGGACAAGTTTTGTCTGGATGAGCTGGGAGCAGTATGGAATATGCTGGTCAGGTCCCACTTCACAGGAACACACAAGGCTTCACAACGCACCCAGCTGAGCACCCTCAGACTTGGTAGCTTGCAGGATCAGAATGGCCAGCCTAAAGGTTTTGGTTTTCCTCTGTTTACACACAGCCTATGAAACATGTTGAAAGCAATATATCCTGGATTAAAGTAGTTCTTAATAGTCTCTCTGACTCCTCGTGTACCTGAAATCACTCATGGTTTGCCTTTCATTCAGCACACAACAAACACTCATTGCTTCATCAGGGCAGAAAGTGATGCTTCTTTTTTAACAGTGGTAGCAGCATCCTTAGTGTCCAACCGGCTTGTTCTTTCTCCGTGATTGTCTCTGCATGGCAGAGTACAGCTGCAGTCCCCACAGAGCTCAAATCCCAGCATTTTGGTGTGGGTGCTCAGCTAGGAGGAGCTGGGTTTACCATGTTACATGTTAACATGCAGCCAAAATTAACTCTCATGGGGTCCAAAGCAGGATAGTGTAGAGGATCAGAGAAGCTTGTGATGAAAGACATGCTCTTAATGGGGAGTCTCAAGTCCTGGTTCCTGTTTGCTCCCATATTGTTGATCACCAACTATAAATGCATGAAGTCAAAGGGTGAGGTGCTACCAATGCCAGTCCTCGCTTGCCCTCTGAGCCCTAATGGCCATTTAAGTGGGTTATAGCCACCTGCAGTGCCCTGATAGATGCTGCTGTGTGCAGAGCGAAGAGTTCTGGCACCTTTTCTGCTCTTCTGCCCAGTCATATGCAACTCTTTAATTTCTGACATGAATTGGCCCCAGAGTGATGCTTTTCCTGAATTAAACGTTGGCTCATCCTACCTGTACTCCACGATCATCATGTGCTAGGACAGCGAGAGGTGGAGTTAGGCACAGAAGGCTGTTATGTGATGCTGATACTCCTGTGAGTCAGGCACAGAGAAGAGCAGATGGAGCAATGGCTCCATATATAGAATGAATCTGATTTGATTACACTGGCCCTTATGTGGACAGAAAATCATGTCAAGATAATTACAGAAATCATTTGCCTCTCCTGAGTCGCAGGCTGAGAGAGGTCTTATCAGTCAGTGGTTCTGGGAGCCACTCCTGGTGTGCCCAGCACTGGACCAGGGATGGTGGGGGAATATGAGCTTTGTTTTCTCTAAATCTCAGTCCTCTTTTCATGAACCGAGTTGTATTCATTGTTGCTGGAGTATAAACTGGAGAGGGGCAGATTTAGACTAGACATAAGGAAGAATTTCTTTACTATGAGAGTGGTGAGGCACTGAAACAGGTTGCCCAGAGCACTGGTGGTTGCCCCATCCCTGGAGGGGTTCAGGGCCAGGCTGGATGGGGCTTGGAGCAACCAGATCCAGTGGGAGGTGTCCCTGCCCATGGCAGTGGGGTTGGAACTGGATGATCTTTAAGGTCCCTTCCAACTCAAACTATTCTATGATTCTATGATCTGCTCACTGATCCCTGGTTACTGCTTTTGGCACCCCTGACTGACTCTCACCCCCCTGGATATTTCTGCTTGTGCAGTTGTCCAGCCGTGCTGGTATTGATGAGATACAAGTGACAAAGTAAAATAGAAATCATTAATTTCAAGCTCTGCTGGTAGTAAAAGAAAGAAAATCAATGCTTGGCAAATGGAAATGGGAGAAACTGGAAGAAAGGCTCTCTCCTAGCTTCAGTGGCCTGGCTGTGACAAAGGTAGGGGACTGTTAAAGCAAGGCTTGACAGTGGTGCTGTTTCAGCTGCTGTACCTTAAAGCTGGCTTGCATATTCATGGAAATATAATCTACCTGTTTGTCTAAACACTCTTGTTGACATTCACTATAAGAGGCGGGGGGAGTATATTGGGCTGCATGGAGTGGTGAGCAGAGCTCACTGCTCCAGCACAACTTGTTTGGAACGAGGTAGAAGCTCCCTGTGGGATGGAAGAGCCAGTGCCAGTCAGGTCCTTTGCTTGTGTACCCCCTTGGGTGAGCATCTAGGAGCCCTTCTGAGCTGATCGCTGGAGATTGGCCACCTGCAGCCTAATCCAGGAGTGTTGCACAGCAAAACAACAGGGGAAGAGAAAGCATCCAGAATTCAATTAAAGCATCCTGGCTCCAATAAAGACAGGACTTGGTTGTGCGCTGCAGTACTGGGAGGAGTTGATCCCATTTACAAGCACCGACAATCTATGCGGGTGCTGGTTGTCAGCTATGAAGTTCGGAGTCAAACTGCAAGAGCACAGCTCCTATTAGAGACTTAGATAAGGGGCAGTTGTATGCAAGGGCTTTGGTAGGGTAGCTGTCATTGTAGCCATGTGACAGGATTTTTAAAAAGCTATGGGTTCAGGTCTACAGAGCACCAGGAGTGATCAAGAGCTGCAGAAATCCTCCCTGAAAGGGTCTGGAAAAGATTAGGGACTACTCATATGATGAGCAGATGAGTAAGAAAGGGTGTTTTAACTGCCTGTAAAACAGCCAGGTACAGATAAGCCCTCTCTGCCTCAGGATACAGGCAGAAACATATTTTTCAATTAAAATGAGAGATGGCAAGTCCAGAATTGATGAAAGGATGTTTTCTTTCGCACAGTGAGATGGGATTCAGATCACCAGCTACAGACCTAAAGCACAGACATCTGCTCCTGAACTGGCTATTTCAGGCTTCTCTTTGAGACAGCAGGGGGAAAAATGGCACTTTCAGGGAGCGATTCATTTGGCCAAATAGAAATATCCATTAGCAGAAGAGATAACTTGCCCCATGCTCTGCTGACTGTATCAACTTGATCTCCACTGATAATAAGCCTGACTAGGAAGGCCAGCACAGATTAGACACCTGCCTAGTCAGGTGTGCTTTTTCTTGGAATATTAAACTGTGGAATTCATCTGAAAGGCAAAAGATAAACTGCATTCAAACCCAAGGCCAGAATAAATTCAAAACCCAAGAATACCCAGAGTTGTTGCAGATGGTGTTAAGAGCATTTTGGAACAGATATAGAACTGCTTGCTTCAAGGCTTAAATCCTTTTTATACTCTTAGGATAAGGATTAAGATCTTCATATGGGACGTTTTGTTCGTATCTACCTGCTGGGTGATCAGAGGTAGGCTGCTAAACTGAATGGACCATGAATCTGCTTTAGGCTGTCAATATTTTACCTGCTCAGAGTCTCGAAAGAGTTCCTGAAAGCTTGTACTGAATCATAATTAGTGTGAAATTGGAAGTTTAATGGAATAGCTCAGATTAGAATGGAGCACAGCAGAGCAGAGTAGAAGAGGACAGAACTAGAAAATCCAAATACATGTGTGAAGACAAAAAAAATCATATTGAAAAGGAAACTTCTAGTATAAGCCCTGGGTGCACAGCATGGCAAATGTTCAGGCAGGTAGGTTGTTGACTTTCTTGATCATAGAATCATATAATCACTAGGTTGGAAAGGACCCACTGGATCATTGAGTCCAAACAACATCTCACAGTTGTTTTCAGCAAACAAGTAGAGGCTTTGAGGTGATCTTATAGAAGCCTTCCAGGACTGAAAGGGGCTTCAGGAAAGCTGGGGAAAGACTTTTTAGCAAGGCCTGTTGAGACAGGACAAGGAGGAATGGTTTTAAACTAAGGAGGAGGAGATATAGACTGAATATAAGGAAGAAATTGTATATGCTGAGGGTGAGGAGGCAGTGACACAGGTTGCCCAGGGAGGTGGTGGAGGTCCCAACCCTGGAAACATTCAAGAGTAGGTTGGATGGGGCTTTGAGCAACCTGATGCAGTGGGAGGTGTCCCTGCTTATGGCAGGGAGTTGGAACTGGATGGGCTTCAACGTGCCTTCCAACCCAACCCCTTCTGTGATTCTATGGTTCTATATTTCTACTTTGTTTATTACCTATTGGAAGAATTCTGGCCCACACTGTAGACTCCCAGTAATGCCGAAGGCCCATGGACTGAATTAATTGTCTGGTTTTGAAAGCATTCTGACAGTACTCTTGTGTGAGGGTGTTTGGGGACAGGTTTTGCTGTAGCTATTCTTATCTTGTTAAACATGCATGGAATTAACATAAAGAGAACAAGTGACAAGAGACATTGGCTACAGCCCAGGGAAAGAAGGTTGCAGATCTCCATCATTCAGCAAGTTGGATGGTTGGCCAGGGCCCAAAGTAAAGTGGAAGAGGCTGCAAGCATCACATCAGTCTGTGTTATCTTGCAATGTAGCACCAGAGACACTTAGAGCAGGTAGACAGGGAAGTGCTGCTGCAAAGGTTTTCTGCAGGGATACATTGAGGTGTTTGCAGGAGCTGAGCTGCTCATCTCTGCAGTGTAGAGCAGGACACAAGAAAAAACAAACTGCTGTGAATTCCCATTGTCCATATGCTACTTGTGCCCAGGTGGGAGGTTGGTAGTAAATTCCACCTATATGGACGCAGAAGAGGCAGGTACCCAGAAGCACTCAGGAGGGCCATGAAGATGATCAGAGGGCTGGAGCACATCTCCTGTGAAGACAGGCCTGTAGTGATAGGATGAGGTGCAACAGCTTTAAACTGAAAGAGGTAAATTTGTTTAGATATAAGGAAGAAATTTGTGACTTTGAGAGAGATGAAGCACTGAAACAGGTTGCCTAGAAAAGTTGTAGATGCCCCATCCCTGGAGGTGTTCAAGGCCAGGATGGCTTTGAGTAACTGGATCCAGTGGGAGGTGTCCCTGCCCATGGCAGGGGCATTGGAAATGGTCTGGATTTAAAGTCCCTTCCAACTCAAAACATTCCATGATTCTATGATTCTATATAACGCGGCAGCTAGTCATTATAAGTCCATGTCTTGAAATGCAGTGTGGCAGAACTTGCCAGCCTGATGAGGTCCTAGCAGCTCAGGAAGAACATTGGGAACACCAGGATATATTTAAGGGAAAAGCTAGAAATAGTGAGCACTTTATCAGTTTCAGAGGAGAAATGTCTTAACAACAGGGAGCAGAACTGAAGGACTGGAAGCTGAAAAAAGGAAGCTGGGGAATGAATAAGTGTGTAGCACAGATCCAGCCATGAAGGCTTGGCTGCATCCAGAATTGGGGAGTAGACTACTACCTTGTAGGTAGCTGCTCCTTCCTTTACCCCCAAAGGCAACCAGGCAGCAGTTGTAGGGATGATGTCTGCCCCTTCACCTTGGGCTGCATCTCAGGGAATGCATCTCAGGGAATGCAAGTCAACAGCTTCCAAATGCGACTACGATAGTAAATAGGCCCTGAGCTTTGCTGTGAAGTGCTAGAAAAAAGAGAGGCTTCACTCCTGGAAGTCCCTTTCCACAGGGCAGGCCAGATTTTCATTTCTCCAGTAGTTACTGCATTCATTTTTAACACACCTTGCATACTCTAAAGGCCTCTGTGCACAGAGCTGACAAGCAGTAGGGCTTCTCCTGGCTGTTAACAGCCATCTGGGCTGTCTCATTTTGGTGCCAGTATGTTCTGTTTTGAAGACCAACATTGGTCTCCAAAGCAACCTGGTGCATGGTACGGAAGATGCTGTCAGTGCTGGATCTGTTCTGCTCTGGCTTTTCTTGACAGAGGCTCTTGTGAGATGCTAATACCTTGCATTACACATGCACCTTCCTGACAGCTAATAGCTTAATACCCAGTACAATGTCTACCTTAAAGAGCAATTGAGGAAAGGCTGTTCTGCCTTTGTGCAGGGAGCTGAATATCACTTTAATGCATTCATATTTAGCTTAGGGTCCCCAGAGGGCTGATGATTTATCTCTGCTCCGAGGCTTCCTATTCGGTGCAGATATTGTGTGTCAGAGAGCAGAAGGGAAGGATTTGCTGCACCTTATCTCCATTCAGACGCTAGTGACGCTCCCTGATAACTTGCTAATCTACCGAGATAAGAGCGCTGCAAGCAGATTTTGCAGACTTTAGGATGAAATGTGTGCAGGGATTTATGTTATTCTTGCAAATACTGAAATCATACGTTTGCTGTGCAAGCCACAAACTTCATGCCGCTATCCCAATTAGCTCTTCGGATCAGGCTTATTTTGAACAGCATTAACCAGATGAGCATACAATGTGTTATAATAAAGAGAAAAATAAGATCAGATGAACAAGAATTTTAATGTAACATTGCTTATATCATCACAAGCCATTAGGAGAGAAACAGTATTAGAAGACATGTTCTGTTGTGGGGGTTTTTATATTTTTCCTAATAGAGGTTTTATTTTGGTGGTGGTGGTGGTAATGAGTGTGAAGAGAACAAAGAGAGCCTGGAAAAGCCCTGGAGCAGAAATGTCTGCTACAGATGCTGCACTTGAATCACAGAATTGGTTGGAAGGGACCTTAAAATCCATCCAGTTCCACCCCCTGCCATGGGCAGGGACACCTCTCACTGGATCAGGTTGCTCCAAGCCCCATCCAACCTGGGCTTGAACACCTCCAGGGGTGGAGCAGCCACCACTTCTCTGGGCATCCTGGGACAGGGCCTCCCCACCCTCACAGCAAAGCATTTCTTCCTAAGATCTCATCTCAATTTCCCCTCTTTCAGCTGAAAACTGTTCCCCGAGTCCTGTCCCTGCACTCCTTGATCAAGAGCCCCTCCCCAGCTTTTCTGGAGCCTCTTTCAGTGCTGGAAGCTGCTCTAAGGTCTCCCTGCAGCCTTCTCTTCTCCAGGCTGAACAGCCCCAACTCTCACAGCCTGTCCTGGTACAGGAGGCACCTAAGGTTTACACAGCTGCTCCCTGCACAAGCAGATCCTCCGTGGAGCCCAACACAAGGGCTGTGGGGAAGGGAGGGTTGGGATGAACCTAGTGTTGCAGCTGAGACAACACCAGAGAGATGGAGACAGAGCCAGTGGGGCTGTCTGGCATCACAGATTGGATGCTACCAGCTGTAGCAGATGGAGACTCTGCCAGAGGCTGGTAGAGTTTATCCTCCCAGGACCATATGTCTTCAAACAGGGGTCTCTGTTGCATTTCTCTCCTTGGCAGACAGTGAGTTTACCCCTGAGTGGAAAAAAAAGGCAAGTTTCACTGGAAATAAAGAGAGCCTTCACTGCTGTGAGCTAATCCAAATCCTTTCAGGCAGGCCCTTGCAGCAAGGGGAGATTTCTACACTCTAGGATCTTTGGGAGCTGTCCCCCTGCTCATCCCTGACGTGGGCTGGCAGTGATGAAGGACATGTGCTGTTTTGCAAAAATGTGGGCACGCTCCTCCTCCAGTGCTTTGCTGAAGCCCTCTGGCTGCAGGGCTGGGTTTATCTAGTAGAGTATTCATTTTCCTTTCTCACTAGTCAGCTCCAGAGTCCTGCTTCATGGAAATATGCTGCAATGATATCAGAGAGACCAGGGCTTCCTTCTTAGTCTTTCATGTGCACTCTGATTATCAAGATGACACCTGCATTCCCAGCAATGAGGAACCTTTGGATGTCAACTGAAAGCCAGGTTTTAACTCCAGCCAGCTGCAACCAACATATCTATGGCAATGTTATACACTGCAGTGCCCTGAACATTAACCATGGAAATGCGGAGCCATAATGGCACTGACTCCTTCAGGCTGCAAATAGCTGCCATGTCCCCATGAACCAACCTCTAACCTGCACACTGAAGGGTTATCTGGGCTCCTCCTGGCTTTGAGGGGTTCTAGCAGCTTTAATTTATTCTCTGTGTTCAGGGTGAGGAGAGGGTTAGCTTTAGCCTTATAAATAAAGAGAAAATCCAGAGTCCATTGAATTAAAGGCTAAGCACCAGCTTCTATAATCACTCTGTATAGTCCTTGGGATCTTCCTTCATTTAGAGAGCGATTTTTCACTTTAACTTACTGCCCAAGCCTGCTTTCAATTAATCCTTCTCTGCCCCAGTCCTTTCACCATATGGCCTGAAAGGTTCTTGGCATCGAGTGGGTAACTCTGAGACCTTCTAATCCAGCATTTGCAAGCTGATAAGTCCCCATGCTCTTTTGAGCGGCCCAGTAATATCTTTAATCACCCCAAATGGCTCCAGCTTCCTTGCGTGATGTTTTGCTCCTCCCAGCACAGAAGGCTGATTTAAGACCTGCAGCTGCAGTGAGAGACAGGATTTGGGGCTAGCTGAGAGTGGACAGCTAGAGGACTACACAGTCACTGCCCAGGGATATTGGAGCACCAGTTCCCGAGAAGAAGAACAGCACCTGGTGTATAGAACTGCCCTGCTGAGGTAGCAGACCAGAGCAGCTCACTGGCTCTTCAAAGGATGCAAAGAAGTAGCTGTGTTTAATAGTACAGAACTGAACACCTCAGGTTACAACTGCCTGTGGAGCCTGAGATGGGGATGATGTGGTCCAAAACTGTGAGATGTTACCCTGGGCTGCAGCTCCTCAGTGCAGTATGGCCATGATTAAGGATACCCAAGCCATAAAATGTTCAAAAAGAGCCTATGATTTGGGGCCTAAAGAATTAGAGGCATTACAGGGTCACCATCCAGTCTAAGGATACATGTAATATTGCAGATCCAGAGTTCTGCCAGCTGGAATATGCTGGTTAGAGGCTTTCATCCTATCTATTCTCTGTCAGAGGGCTGAAGCACCTCCAGCGCAAGGACAGGCTGAGAGAAATGGGCTTGTCCAGCCTGTAGAAGAGAAGGCTGCAAGGAAACCTTAGAGCAGCTTCCAGGACTGAAAGGGACTCCAGGGGCATCCTGGTAGATGAGGATTTGGCTGGGGTTATTGTATAAAAAGGAAAAGCAAGGTTCTTGACCGGCACTAGTTCCGGTGAATTTTCAAGGAGGTTCCAATGTGCTGTATCGGAAACCTTTTTGTCTCCCTGCCTGGCAGGTCAGATTAATAATGTAGCTTCTTATTACTCAACATCAGCGATGCTGCCTCAGCAGCGCGCCGCCCTCCAGGTGCTGGGAAGTGACATCTTGGAGGGGAAATGTTGGAGTGGACACAGATAGCTTCGCTGAGGCCCTGTCTCCAAGAGCTCAATTAGATTAAACAAGTAAATCAAGAGGCAGCAGGAGATCGATGCTCCTGACAGAGGAAGGGCTTTCAGGAGAAGCAGCACTTGTTCTGAACATGATCCATCATCGCTGTGGGGAGGGGACCCCAGAGGTGCCCAGGGAGCTGTCTGGCTGCCTGTGAGCTCAGTGCTCCCAGCAAAGGGCAGCAGGTTCTGCACGTAGAGCACAGAGCAGCGAGGATACCTCACAGCTGAGGGCCTCACTCCAGCTCCTCTGACATAGCCAGTTCCCCTGAGATTTTTCCCCAGTGCTTAGCTGTGTCACTTGGTCTGTTCAGCCTGGAGAAGAGGAGACTGAGGGGAGACCTCATTGTGCTCCGTGGCTTCCTCACAATGGGAGGAGGAGGAGGATTAGGCACTGAGCTCTTCTCTCTGGTGACTAAGAACCTGAGGGAATGGCAGGAAGATGCCAGAGGAGGGTCAGGTTGGACATTAGGAGCAGGTTCTTCCCCCAGAGGGTGGTGGAGCACCGGAGCAGCTCCCAGGGAAGCAGTCACAGCACCAAGCCTGACAATACTGGAGAATCCTCACCCCTACGGTGTGAATGTTGGGGTTGCCCTGTGCAGGGACAGGACTTGGACTAGATGATCCTTGTGGGTTCCTTCCAACTCAGGACATTAGATGATTCTATGATTCTAGCTTATCTCCCTACATATTCAAAGCAGTACAGCTGTGATATTTGTTCCCTGTCCTACTGTTGTTCCTGCAGAGATTCGCATGAGTTAATAATTTGAGGAATCTTTACAATTATCATAGTGTAATTATCTGTAGCAAAGATCCATTTAGAGATGGAGGAGAAATGACTAGTTAGTGCCACAAATCCATAGTAATTAGAATTAAATTTGGAGAGAATTGGATTCCCCTCAGTGGCCAGCTCATTGATCTCCTCACAGAGTAATTTTAAATATTTTTTATTGTTAACTTTCTTTTGTGAGTTGTTTGGGGCTTTTTGTTTTAAATTTTTCATAAACTAAGTCACCACCTCCCCATACTTGAGTGTTTCTGGGCCTAAACCACTGCAACTAGCAGTACAAAATTTGTGTTGTATTAAAGCTTTCTCCTATTTTTTACGGGTTATCTAGAACCAACTTAAAAAATTCATGATCACCAGCATTTTTTCATGAACGTAAAGAAGTAACTAGTTTTCATGTTGATTTTCTGCACTGTTGAAATGAGTTGAGTGCTTGTATGGTACAAACTGATTTTCATCAAGCTTTGTCTGTTAACACTGTCTACTGACCTGTCCAGTCCATCATACACTGGAGTCTGTTCTGACCTTTTGCTGTTGTCTGACAATGAACAGACAGGGATCTGAATCCATATGATTCATAGAGTCATAGAATGTCCTGAAGGACCGAAAAGGCTCAATGAGTCCCACTCCTGTCCCTGCACAGGACAACAATAACAGTTAAACCGTGAGGCTGAGGGCATTGACCAAAGGACCCTGGAATATTGTCGGGTTTGGTGCTGTGACTGCTTCCCTGGGAGCTGTTCTAGGGCTCCACCATCCTCTGGGGGAAGAACCTGTTCCTAATGTCCAACCTAACCCTCCTCTGGCATCTTCCTGCCATTCCCTCAGGTCCTGTCCTTGGACACCAGAGAGAAGAGCTCTGCGCCTGCTTCTCCCTGTGTAAGGAAGCCATGGAGCACAATGAGGTCTCCCCTCAGTCTCCTCTTCTCCAGGCTGAACAGATCAAATGACTTCAGCTGCTCTGCACGTGCTTCGCCTTTAAACTCTTCCCCGACTCCGTGCCCTCCTCTGGACGCTCTCCAGCACCTTTAGATCCTTTATATCCTGTGGCCCTGGAACTGCCCCCAGTGCTCAAGGTGGAGCAGCACCAGTGCAGGGCAGAGTGGGACAATCCTCTCCATTGCCCTGCTGGTGATGCTGTGCTGGATGCACCCAGGACACAGTTGCCCTCTTGCCTGCCCAGGTATTGCAGAATCATGGTCAACTTGTCATCGCCCAGAACCCCCAGATCCCCTTCCCCAGGGCTGCATTCCAGCCTCTCACCTCCCAGGCTCTTTAGATACCCAGGGCTGCTGTGTCCTGGGTGCAAAATCCAGCATATCTGAATTTGGGATAATCTGCATCCAGATGTCAGTTTTTACAAAAATAATTGCTTTTACTCAGGATGTAGATCCAAGAAACCGCATAATGTAGTCCTTGGTTAGGATCCAGAAGCAGCCTGGAGAGACAGTCTGTTGTGAACAATGTGTGCACTCTTTGAGAAAGGAACCAATACTACAAAGATTTTTTTCCTTCCTGTTGGAATAAATTTCAATAATGCACTTCCAGCTGCAATAAAGAAGCAGTATTTTAAGCTAAAGCAACGCATCCCCTGGAACATTTAGATTCTTTTGGGTAGATTATCTTGATGAATTTGCTTGTGGGTTCATGCGTCTCAATAGCACCCACAGAAAGCATCAGACTTGGTGAAATTGCATTAAATTAGCAGTTAAGTGTTTGGAGACTTAGTTTCTTAATATTATTTAGCCAACCGTATCATGCAGATTGTGAAAAGTGCTTTAATCTGCAACATACAGGACTTCCCGGGGGATCAGCACCAGCCCTGATATGTTAATATTGCAAAAATGGATGATCCAATTAAGCTCTGCTAAACCATGGCAGAACGCAAGGTCCATATGTTGGCTTATCCTTATGGTTTGTGTATTAGTCTGAAATTGCAAGGCAGCATGCACTCTTCACTGGATTCTGAGGCTTCATTGCAGCTGGTCAAGAGAGAAAACATTCTTTGCCTTTACTGACGAGGGTTTTTTTCATCCCCTTGCCATGTATTCTCACTCACAGGGCAGTTTTCCCAGAAGAAAAGCATCTTCTATCAATACTGTGACCAACTAATTTTTCTTGCTGCAGCCCAGTGAAGTAAAAGCTTTCTCTCTGTGCTTCTGGGCCCAAACACTGTCCCTAAAGAGCAATAATGGAGAATTATTTCCATAAGCAGGTGGAAGAGGTCCTTGATAACTTCACTACAAGGTAGCGCAGGCCTATTTACATTGATAATTTCATGTGGAATTAGATGAAAGAACTGACCTGCCAGCAGATAGGGAACGTGGCTGGTCTAACAGCCCATGTCTGCGATGGGTCCCTGCTGAGTTACTGAACTGGTTGGTATTTATGTCTCTGCCTAGGACAATGAAAGATTTGGTTCTGTGAGCTGTTCAATAATCGATTTATTTTGTCAGTGTGCTCTAAACTATGTCCTGAAGCACCATGTCTACAAGTTTTTCTTAACCCCTCCAGGAACAGAGAACCCAGCACTATCCTGGGCAGCTTGTTCCGATGTTTGACCACTCATGCAGTAAAGAAATTTCCCCTCGTATCCAGTCTAAACCCTTTCAGGTTGTATTGGTCTCTAAGGCTATGACCAAGACTTGTAGAGGCCACCTCCTCCCTTCTTCCCTTGGAGCTGTATTCCTGGCACTGCTGTCTGACAATGGCCACCTACTGTGCAAGGTCATCAAACCAGAGGAGGGTTTGCTGCTGCCATTTGTGATGCAGGGGTAGGCAAACAAATTGACTCCTCAAGAATGATGTTGAAGTGATGCTCTGCTGTTGCCTGACACAAGCTTCAGCTCACAAGTCACAAGTGTGCTATCCATCTGCCTGTGGAAAGACAAGATTTTCCTGTTTAATATTCCAGGACTCCTCTGCACTGGTCTTTCCTGTCCCACTGAGACTGCACTGCTGCTACTCTGTGATATTTTTGTTCTTTATTTAAAGACACCTCTATTACTCTCGAATTGTGAATTAGGATCGAAGACAGTAGTTACCTCCATGGGTGCTCATTTTCTATGGTGCAGAGAATAACATATCACACCTTCTGGCACAGAGAAATGGCTCAGGTTTTTCCCTCATGGAGGCACAGGGATATCATAAAACCATAGAATCATAAAATGGTTTGGGTGGGAAGGGACCTCAAATCCCATCCAGTTCCACCTCCTGCCATGGGCAGGGACACCTCCCACTGGATCAGGGGCTCCAAGCCCCATCCAACCTGGCCTTGAACACCTCCAGGGATGGGGCAGCCACCACTTCCCTGGGCAACCTGTGTCACTGCCTCCCCACCCTCACAGCAAAACATTTTTTCCTAAGATCTCATCTCAGTCTGTGAATTTGCTGTTTTGCCAGTTAGGATTAAGCAAGGACACTTCTCTCGCCTCTTTCTTGCCCTTGGTATTCCCAGCTTAAAGTACATTTTGTACTGTAAGTTAGGATAATTTAAGGCATTTTGCATTTACAGAGGTTCAGAAGTTCACTAAGTAAGATGATGCCCCTGTGCTTATTATGGAGCCTCTGGTTAGATAAAGAAATTGGAAAAAAAGTGAAGTATTATGATACCCTCCTCCCTTATCAATGCTGCAATGTTCATGTGCTTCAATTAAAATTCTGCTATACTTACACATTTGAATTGTAAGCTCTTTGCTGATGTACCAGCTTATCCCAATAGCAGGAATGATGTCTTGAGGGCATTTAAAAATGGAAACCAATGAGGAATAGAGTCATTTTCTTAATACACAGATGTTCATCATTTACACGCAGCACTGCAGAACTGGGTAATGAACATTAGTGGATTTCAAGTGCAACTGCGGCTTCGTCCTCCTGGAAGGTAAGAGATTTCTAAGGCAGAACAGGATCACCCAGCAATAGGAGCTGCTTGGGCTTGATCATAGAATCATGGAATGGTTTGGGTTGGAAGGGACTTTAAAGCCCATCCAGTTCCAATATCTTGCCATGGGTGAGGACACCTCCCACTGGATAAGGTTGCCCCTTCAACCTGGCCTTCAGCACCTCCAGGGATGAGGCAGCCACGACTTCTCCAGGCAACCTAGGCCAGGGCCTCCCCACCCTCATCCTATGTTGATACAGCATTTATGAATCTCTCCTTTTAGTTTCTTTGTTTTTATGACAAGTGCACAAAATAAAACATTTCATTTGGGATTGTATGAAATATTTCATGCTGAATGGAACAATGTTTTTTGGTTCAGCAAGAAAAATAGTATTCCAATATGAGCCAAGCGAATTTTTTTTCCACTTGATTCTTCAATTTTGCTGTCAAACTGAAAAATCAGTATTCCCCTGGACCAATAACGGGGAGCTCTGTTCTCCTGTATGGAGCAGCAGTGTCCTGATGGTGAACAGAAGAATATTTCCTGGCAGCAGCATTTGTTGTAAGTCTTGAAAGATACTCTGATCACAAAGAAGAAAGTGAAGCAAAGGCTTCAGCCCTTCCTCACCAGTAGCACAGCTAAGCAATTTCAGGAGATAATAGCAGGAGGCCCGCTCCTTTCCTTGCCTTGGGACCTTCAAAACATCCTAAAGAAAAGTTATTTTATTCCTGTTTTTAGCTCACATGTTGATAAAGCAAAGGACTTTCCACTTCAGCAACCCTGGTGAAGATCTTTTCAGCATAAAAAGGGGAAAGGAGCACTCAGTGACCCATCTGAGGGGCATGGTCCCATGCAGCAGACTTGTAGGGAGAAAAAAAGACTTGTGAAAAGGGCACATTTCTCAGGCTCAGATTCATCTGAAGGTCTGGTTCCCAGGCCCTTTGGTGCAAGAGAAAGCATCTGGCCCTGGTGATTAGTGGTTCTTTTGGCAACCCCCATAGTGAGGGGGTTGAGGTCCTTGATGCATAGAATTATAGAATTGTTAAGGTTCGAAAAGACCTCTAAGCTCATCCAGTCTAACCATCAGCCCAACCCCACTAAGCCTGATGCAGGAGTTCTTTACAGAGAAAAGGTTACACACATCATCTTCAGATGTTATCTGCAAGACCCTACCACCACCAACAGGTTTTGGAGAAAAAAGAAATAGATAGTCCTTCCTATTAGAAGAATCTAAAAGATCTGGTTATTCTTTTCTCTTGTCTCTGACACAGACGAGAGATGTATTTCTCTCCTAAGAGATATAAATGTATTAAGTCCTAGAACAGAAGCACGGGTGAGCTGCCATCACATTATACATCTTCTCATTGGACTCGCAGTACCATTAAGCTAACTAACCAATCGCTAGATGAGTTCAGTGAGGGTGATTGACTATGAACAGCTCACCTTAGATTCCCTTTAAAGTGAGCAGTAAAGAATCAGTACATACATGGAACAACCCACCAAGCCTTACAGGTGCTGACATCAGTGACTGGTTCCCAAGCCACACTGATGTGTTTTTTCAGCTCAGATTTAGCTGTCTCCACTGAAGCCTTCACCACTCAGATGAAGCCCCCACATTTTCTCTCTGACCTTTGAGTCTGTTCGTGAGCCTGAGTGACTATCTCCCTTTCATTTATGCCTTTATTTGGAGTGTCATATTCTATATATTCTTGTACTTCTCTTTTCTTCTAAGAGAGCTAATGTTATGCTAAGACTGCTGCAGGATATTAAGCGATAACAAGTCACAGGAGAGAGTGAATGATTGATAAGTAGGTTAAGCTCTGTAGGTTTCTAGAAATAATGATAGAAGAATCAGGAGCAGAGCCTGAAAAGACTATTGCTTATCCAGAAACGTGGGGCTACAGCTTTAGACCAGGAAATGCAAAACCTGGGAAAAAAAGCTGAGAGCATTCTTAGAGCATCAAAGAAATTATTTACCCACATCAAAGTTGCTAGAACATTAAAAAAAGGTGTCCTAAAAGTTATCTCCCACAGACAACCCGTACAGATCATTGATCATGGAATGATTTGGGTTGGAAGGGATTTCAAAGCCCATCCAGTTCCTACCCCCTGCCATGGGCAGGGACACCTCACACTCAATCAGGATGCTCCAAGCCCCATCCAACCTGGCCTCGAACCCCTCCAGGGATGGGGCAGAATCCACTTCTCTGGGCAATCTGGGCCAGGGCCTCCCCACCCTCACAGCAAAAAATTTCTGCCTAACATCTCATCTCAATCTCCCCTCTTTCAGCTCAAAACCATTCCCCCTCATCCTATCCCTGCACTCCCTGATCAAGAGCCCCTCCCCAGGTTTCCTGGTGCCTCTTTCAGTGCTGGAAGCTGCTCTGAGATCTCCTCAGAGCCTTCTCTTCTCCAGGCTGAACAACCCCAACTCTCCCAGCCTTTCCTTGTCTGGGAGGTGCTCCAGGCCTTGCATCATCTCCGTGGCCTCCTCTGGACTCTCTCCAACAGCTCCATGTCCTTCCTGTGCTGAGGACTCCAGAGCTGGACACAGGGCTCCAGAAGAGGTCTCATAAGAGCAGAGCAGAGGGGCAAAATCCCCTCCCTGGCCCTGCTGGCCCCTCTGCTTTGGATGCAGCCCAGGACACGGTTGGCTTTCTGGGATGTGACTGCACGTTGCCAAAGAACCCAAGGAACTAAATCCTAGAATCATAGAATGGTTTAGGTTGTCAGGGACCTTGAAGTCCATCCAGTTCCAAACCTCCTGCCATGAGCAGGGACACTGATGATGGTGATTTCTGGTGTCTTAAAACACCCTGATAATTACTTGGAAAAGTATGTAGCAGGGTACGAATTTTCTAGAAATTCATTTAATATGAAGGAAATAACTGCATAGCAATGCAGAAAAAGCCACTGGAAGGACACTGTGATATTGTTTGATTCTGGCTAATAAGGAAAGCGGGAGAGAATATGGCTAGAAGTGTGATCAAGAAGCATCAGTAGTTAACAATCCTTAGAAGAGCAAGGAAGGAAGAAAGCAAACTAACGACTCTGAGTTTTAAGGCAACAGACTTCAAGAACTTCAGAGCTGGTAAGTGTTCATAATAAAGGCAGCTGAACAGAATAGGGAGCTCAGGAGCATTAATATCTTCTTAATTAGACTGATGGCAAGGGTGTAAATTCAGTTTATCCCTAGGAAGAAATGCCAGAGAAAAACCAGTAATGACCATCTTCACTAAACCAGTAGCAGCAAAAAAAGTGAAAAGTAGGTCATGTTGCCGAGAAGAACATCAAAGAACAGGACAGATTGGCAGAGACAAAGCCAGAGAGATCAAGACTCAGATGAAACACTGCTAGTAAGAGAGATAAGGAGACAGAAGGAACCACACTGCAAGGGTTAGCCCTTGGAAAACACCAGTTTATTGGTCATCAGGGATAGAAGGCTCCTGCGAGCAAAAGGATAGATCATGATCACTTACAGTACAGTTCATTATCTAGCAAAGGCATTAGGGTGTTCATAAATAGTCCTGCCCTCAAGAAGTTCTCTCTACTTCTGCCAGTTCATAGAATTATGGAATCACTGAATGTGATCACATGGGTACAAAAGGGGGAGTTTGGGCACCTGCCCTGGGTCTATTAGCAGTCAATATTTTTATTACAAGTTTGAATAATGGAATCATAGATCATAGAATTGGAGGTGAGATCTTAGGCAGAAATGTTTTGCTGTGAGAGTGGGGAAGTCCTGGTCCAGGTTGCCCAGAGCAGTGGTGGCTGCCCCATCCCTGGGACCAGGCTGGATGGGGCTTGGAGCAACCTGATCCAGTGGGAAGTGTCCCTGCCCAGGGCAGCGGAGTGGAACTGGATGGGGTTTATTGTTCTTTCCAACTCAAACCTTTCTATGAATCTATGATTCTATGTGCTGCCTGCAATGTGGAGGGGCAGAGGACTCTGCACCTCTGATTTTTCTGATAGGAGTATGTGTATTTATACTGTAAGGTATCAAACTTGCTTTTGCAATCATCATCACTGGAGGCTTTTAGTCTTCCTCCACTTTTCTACCTTCTGGGCTTCCTCCACAGCCTTGTGGCAGCACTGACTTTTCCCCCATCTGTTTGACTTTCAAAAAAGTGTCTTTCCAAAATCAAATTCTATTTTCGTGCATGACTTCAGTCTCTGAGCTCCTTCTGTTTATTCCCTGAACCTTTTGAACTAATAGAAAACATCTAATATGTTTATCAGTTTGACCCACTGCCTCCTGCTGGCTCCGTTTCTGACCTTTGTCCAGATTTCCATCATTTATGCTTATCTGTGTGATCTTATTACAGGTTCCCTCTGATTTCAGATTAAAGCTTCTCATTAGCAAGCTGCGATGTGAAAATGCTCTTTCTCCTCTCTGAAACACTCAAGATTTCTTTCTCAGAGACCAAAAATGTGCAGTTGCTCCTCTGGCAGCAACTGGTAGGATTACAATCACACTAACAAATGCAACTTTTCCTCAAGATTAAAGCCTAGAGAACAGCAGCCTCAGTGTCTGGAAACAGAGGCTTTGAGCAACCTAAAACACAGCACACCTGGAATATCAAGGCTGCCACTCGCCCCATCCAAACCACACAACACACAAGCTTCACCAACATCCTAAACACATGCCTGATGCCAAAACATTTTCATTACTTACTGTATATCTATTCCAAAATATCACATACAGAACTGCAAGGTCAATTATTTTTATTCTATTAACAGAAATTCATGCCCTTTCTTCAAGCAAGTAATTTCTCGCTTACATCCGAGGTCCTACCCTTTTTTTCTATGATGGCAAGTACTCATGCTTATATCATTGAAGCTAAGAAAACTAGTAGCTAGATCTCCTGAGAGCCTAATTGCTTTCTATTCCTAATCCTTCACAAGCTTTATTGCTAAAAACCTTAATTAAAGAAGAAATACCTTAAGATGTTTCACACAGTGCCACATCAGGAAGCTCTACAGAAGCTAATTTACTCTGCTGAGAAACCAAGCAGTTCCAGATACCTGTGTTGGCTCAGCGGTTTTGCACCACACTGGAGCATGTGAAGTGGACATTGTGTGTAAATGTGTGCAACAGTAATGGAAACAACTGAACTTACATTGCAAGTGCAGCACAGATATGTCTGCATTGGGGATGAGAATGGATTTGTAAAAGAGAACCTCCCTCTTGAGAGCAGAAACTCACAGATTTCTGGGGACACAGATTGCCTTTCATTAACAGAGGATGAGCTTTTGTCCTTCGGGCTAAGCCATTAGTTAGAAGATGAGAAACATGGGCTCCATTCTTCAGCCTTCCGCTTCGCTTGGGTAGGTCACATCCATCTGATGAGTCTTACTTTCCCCACTCATAAAACAGAGCTGAGGATGCTGAACTTTGTGTCTGCAGCAGTGAGAGAGATGTGAAGGAGTGATTAAGAACTCCCACTATTCTAACAAATAGAAAATACCCACTTGAAGAGCTGGACCATTGGAAATGGGCAAACCCAGAAGATGAAAATGCAGCCATGCTGTTCTTTTGCTTCTAGGAATCTCAGGATGGCTGTGATGGTTCAGGTTTGTATATGCAAGGTTTTGTTGATCAAAATTCAGGTCAGGCAATGATCTTCCTCTATGACTAATAGAGAAAGCTGTAATATCTGTTTCCCCATTTGTTTGGCTTTCTGCATCTGGGATTAAGATGTTAGAAAAGCCTTTGGTCCCCCCTTTCTTTTACTGATGGACACAAATATTTTGTGGATTTGAGATTGTAGCCCAGAAAGGCAGCTGTATCCTGGGCTCCATCCAAAGCAGTGGGACCAGCAGGGTGAGGGAGGGAATTCTGCCCGTCTACTTTGCTCTCATGAGACATCACCTGGAGCTCTGTGTTCAGGTCTGGAGTCCTTGGATACCAGGAAGACCATGGATCTGCTGAAGAGAGTCCAGAGGAGGTCATAGAGATAATCCAAGGGCTGGAGCACCTCCTGTACATGGAGGGACAATTGAGGCTGTTCAGCCTGCAAAAAGAGGAGGCTGTGGGAAGAACTTATGGCACCTTCTAGCACTGAAAGGGGTTCCAGGAAAGCTGGGGAGGGGCTCTTGATCAGGGAGGGCAGGGACAGGATGAGTGGGAATGGTTTTCATCTGAAAGAGGAGAGAGATCACGATGAGGTCTTAGGAAAAAATATTCTGTTTCTGTGATGGTGGGAAGGCCCCAGTCCAGGTTGCCCAGAGTATTGGTGGCTGCCCCATCCCTGGAGGTGTTCAAGGCCAGGTTGGAGGGGACTTTGAGCGCCCTGATCCAGTGTGAGGTGGTCCCTGCCCATTGCACGGGTGAGGTTTGAACTCAATACTGTTTAAAGTCCCTTCTAACTAACCTTTCTATGTTTCTGTGTTATTTTTCCCCCATGGATGATGTACCGTACATCTGAAATGAAGGAAACCTGAAATCCAGGCTTCTGGGCATCCCCAAACACGTGAAGAAGTACAGACCTGACAATGCTCATCATTTCTCTCTGGCCTTCCCTTGCTCATCACCATGGGACAGCTCAGATTGCAGTCCAACAACTTGCCTTGCTTAAAACAGATTTTGCTAAACTTCAAGAGAAGTGATGACAGCTCCTGGACTTGCTTCGAGTTTGAGTTCTAGTGTCTCATATTCAGAAGGCTTTCAAACATTTCTGAAGCTGTGCCACATCCCTTCAGAGTCTGACTGTCATATTAATGTAATTATCCCCACCAGGTCATCTGTAACCGGCAGCCAGAGGTTGATTGGGTTCGTTAGCAGCTCCAACAGAGTGAAGGGCCAAAGCTCTGAAATCAATTAATGGCAGTCAGGATCAAATTGTAAAGTAATATCATTGCCTTCTCCTTCCAGGGAGCCAAGGCTGTGCAAGGTGGGGTCTGCATGTCATACACAATTATTTCAAGGCTGAGCGATGCAAGTCGACTCATTAATTTTCCTCCTTACTTTGCTGAAAAGTTCCAGACAGTCTTGCAGCTGGGGTTGGCTCACAGAGCACGCAGCCTATGGGATTAAAGGCAGCAGAACTGCAGGATTTAGGATGCTTCTCTGGT
This sequence comes from Clamator glandarius, assembly GCA_033459285.1. Classification (NCBI taxonomy): domain Eukaryota; kingdom Metazoa; phylum Chordata; class Aves; order Cuculiformes; family Cuculidae; genus Clamator; species Clamator glandarius. The sequence goes on from JAUNZM010001307.1 coordinate 282,910, forward strand.
GCCAGCAATAGTGCAGTAGGATGCAGGAAGCATCGGTGAATGCTGCTCATGTTTGGCTGCCATTCTCACCTGTACTTCTGCAGCAGAAAGCAACCCAGAAGATAATACAGGCTCCTCTACTACTCTTGGAATGTAAGGAAAGAAGTGGTAAATCCTTTGGATGTTTCCATTACTGAAAGTTATTCCACAAATTCATCCCTTCCTCTTAGTCCTGTTTATCAGCCCCCAGCAGCTCTCCCCACCTCTCTGCTCTGTGCCTGGTGAGATAAACTGGTGGTGGCTTTCTCTCTGACTGGGCAGCTACACAGGCACTTCCAGCATAGATACTCCTATTGGATGCAGTTGAATGTGCAGCTTCATGAATATTCAGCCAGGTGATTTGAAAATTCACTTTTGGGCTCACTTGGATGATCTTGGATGTCTTGAAAAGCAAAGAGCAAAGGAGACCCAGCAGATTCCACAGCACTGGAATGTCCTGCACAGATTAAGGGCTGAGAAATAATCTCACTTGTCCTGTTCGCATAAGGATGCCGAAGGAAAGCTGGGGAGGGGCTGCAGGGAGACCAGTATTGCAGCTTCCAGTATTGAAAGGGGCTGCAGTAAAGCTGGGGAGGGGCTTTTGATGGGGGAGTGCAGGGATAGGATGAGGAGGAACACTTTTAAGCTGAAAGAGGGGAGATTGAGATGAGATTTTAGGAAGAGATGTTTTGTTGTGAGGATTGTGAGGCCCTGGCCCAGCTTGCCCAGAGCAGTGGTGGCTGCTCCATCCCTGGAGGTGTTCAAGGCCAGGTTGGATGGGGCTTGGAGCCCCTGATCCAGTGGGAGGTGTCCCTGCCCACAGTAGAGGGGTGGATAGTCTTTGAGATCCCTTCCACCTCAAACCATTCTAGGATTCTAAGCCAAAAAACAGCGTTCTAGGACTGCCATTCCAGGGCTCTGTGTAGCTACTTCTCTGTACTGTGCTGTCCTCCTGGCTTTCTCAGGAGTCTCATTCTCATGACAACACATCAGCCATTGTAAGGAATGAAAACTCACCAAGACCTGCCTGGAAGATGCAATTTTTGAGTGTTGCTAACTGTGCCCAGTACTTATGTCTATAAATTCACTTGAAACAGGAAAACTCTTGTGCTTCCAGAGCTTCCAGATTAAGAGGAAATTTTGTGTGTGTGTGCCTTAGCGTACAGGAGCTGCTGTGCCAGCCACAGAGCGGCTGTGCTTTTCCACACTGCCTTAATGTGTTACTTGGGGAGGGCAAATTAAGACATAGACTTAGTTCCAGTGTTCAGCCAAAGTGGAGAGCATGCAAATAATCGCTGTTCTAATTAGTCTAATTACTTCAGAGATAGCAGAGTTTTCCCCAGGAACTTTTCCTCAGTCGTCTGGCAAAGTAAATGTGTGGCTGATTCTGGCCTTTGTGGCAGCTCGGAGCGAGGACATTCCCAGGAGATGCCGGGAGAGTCCAGGGGAAGCAGCACAGCTTCCAGCTGAGCACACCCAGCACCACGACAGGCTCTCGTAGAGGGTTGTGCCCTGTCTGCCACTTGGTATGAATGACTGTTGTGATTTGGGGGTCCCACAGAAACAAAATAATAAAAGCCACATGGTCAAGACTGTTTACCTCCCTCCTTCTCTAGCAACCGTGTAAAGGGGATGTAAATCATGAGTGCTCACTTGTGTAAAGAAGGAGGAAAGACTAAAATAGCAGCATGCTTGATGATTCAGCAGTGGATAACTCTGCGCTGAGCTTGCACTGATCTTCTGAGCCTGCTCGCACACCTGTGTGTGCTTTCCAAGGCACCTGGTCCCAGCTGTCCAACCCTGGTTTTGTTCTGTTGTCTCTGGGGAGTTTGGCTTTTGGTTGCTGCTCCTTAAAAGGTTTTCTATTTCCAAGATTTTTCCAACAGAGCCCATTTAGTTCCACCCCCTGACCATGTGCAGGGACACCTCCTGCTGGATCAGGGGCTCCAAGCCCCCTCCAACCTGGCCTTGAAAATCTCCAGGGATGGGGCAGCCACCACTGCTCTGGGCAACTTGGGCCACAACCTCCCCACCCTCACAGATAAACACTCGTTCCTAAGATCTCATCTGAATCTCCCCTCTTTCAGCTGAAAACCATTCCCCCCCATCCTATCCCTGCACTCCCTGATCAAGAGCCTCTCCTCAGCTTTCCTGGAGCCCCTTTCAGTACTGGAAGCTGCTCTAAGGTCTCTCTGCAGCCTTCTCTTCTCCAGGGTGAGCAACCCCAACTCTCCCAGCCTGGTCTCACACAGGAGGTGCTCCAGCCCTTGCATCATCTCCGTGGCCTCCTCTGGACTCACCTCAACAGCTCCATGTCCTTCTTGTGCTGAGGACTCTGGAACTGAATGTAGGGCTCCAGGTAGGGTCTCATGAGAGCAGAATAGAGGGGCAGAACTTAACACAAGCAGCTTTTGCAGCTGCTCTACTGTTGTGAATGCCAGCACAGCTTGTCATTACAGCACTCCACGTTTGCAGAGGCACTGAGGGAACATAAAACTATTGCCCTGTGTTTACTGCAAGACAAATAAATGCTTAGCTGACATTACTTTCTTTTCTCCCTTGCTTGTGCCCATTTGCTCAGTCCTCCTGCCTCAGGGCTTCTTAATCTCGTGCATGCCAAACAAGGCTCTTTTGACACCCATGCCCCTTGGCACCAACTTTTAGTTGTGTTTAATCAAAAGAAGATGCTCACACAATGCAGCTCACACCCTATGAACTGATTCCCATCTGCCCTCCATCCTGTAGCAGCAGAATCCCTCCTCTGGCACTCGAGTTGTAAGAAAGCCACAGTTTCGTGCTGCAGATCTACCTGGCTTCACCACAACTATGGGCAGATCCTGATTTTGCTTCCTTGTCCCAGCTCCAGGGGCATGGGCAGCACCTGGAGTTCTGTCACTCCCAGCTAACCAAAGAGCTCTGAGAAACAGCAAAATCATTTTATGAAAAAGCAGGAAAGAGAGTAGTTGTTTCTCCCTTGAGAAATTTGGGCTGGATCCATTTTGCCACCCTGCCACTTGTTTTGACAGGATAGATTTTCAACACTTGCCATGTTGGGTTTGGGTTTGGTTTTTTTCCCTTCCTCCCTTTCATGAAGAATATGAAGTGTGATTTTTGCCCTTTTCCCCCCTTTTCTACTTTGCAACTTTAAAAATGTTTCCGATTTGTGAAAGTGACACTGTGACAAATTCAATTTTCCTTTTAAGCTTATTCAGTATTCCAAAGCTGAGAAAGTCCCAAGAAGCTGTGAAAAAGGGGAAAAAGGAAAAAATGGAAGGGAAGGGTAAAGAATAAAACCCTGATTTTTCTTGCAATCATCTGTAAATCACAGAACAACGAAGTAGTTTGGGGTGGAAGGGATCTCAAAGCCCATCCAGTTCACAACTCTGCCATGGGCAGGGACACCTCTTACTGGATCCAGTTGATCAAAGCCTCATCCAACCTGGTCTTGAACACCTCCAGGGATGGGGCAGCCACCACTTCTCTAGGCAACCTGGAACAGGTTCGAATTTGGTGGGGCAGGTGCCCCTCTGAACAAGCTCTCCAAGACTGCTGAAGTGATGTTTGCCTCAGACAGATGCTGTGACCTATGTTCCTTCTTGCTGCTGCACCCAGATCAGTGCCCAGTTGCTGCTGGGGCTCAACAGCAACTAAGAAGTGGAAGACAGATAGGAGCATCTTATCATCACCTTGCAGTTAGCCCTAACCCAGTGAGCAAACAGCAGGGGCCAACCCACCACATTTCTTTCCCCAGCACCTTTAAACCTTTCCCTTGTTCTGCTGTGCAGGGTCAGGAACTGCTGAGATGCAGTTTAAAAAGCTGCTTATTGCTTACCCATCTCTCTCTCTCTCTCTCTCTTTTTTTTTTTTGGGTAGGCAATACAAACAGTGCAGGGGAAGCAGCATCAGCCTGCCTAAAGATGCTGACTCTTCATTGTTTTTATGTTCCTGGGTGGCTTCCAGATGTACCAGAGGGGCTCCAGCAAGAAGATCTGCCAGACATCCCACAAATTAGAGGCCGCAGCCTAACTGTGGATGTACCCTGCCAAGGTATCAGTCCCTGCAGGGCTGCTTCCCTATTTCTAGAGATGTTTGCCTAACAGTGTTGTGCAGCCATTCTCCCTCCTGAAATGCTGCCAGTTTGGGGTTGTCACTATGACAATTTTTTCATCCTGCAAATAGGTCTTCTTGCTTGCCTGTCATTCCCATCTTCCTCTTATTTGGCTGCCTGCTGTGTCTATGCACTGGAGACTCTTGCAAAGAAACCCTTCACGCTCCCCAATTTAATAATCCCCTTGAATATGGAGTGGATTCTGCCTGGGCAGCCTTGCAGATCTGCTTATGAATAAATTAGCTCTGCTTTGTGAGACTAAATACATCTGCACCCTCTGGAAACATTTGTAATTGCATTTGAAATGCAATCATATGTTAGAGAGGGAAGTGTGTTGGTTGCTGTTTTGATTTATTTTACCCCTTTTCATTTAAAAAAAAGACTTGAGTTCTTGGTGGATGGGCTGCCCAGCTCCTCTGAACATCATAGGTGGGGAAATTTCTTCCCTTATCCCTTTGGTTCATCACAAGGTCCCATTCTTCCTGTGAGCTGAACTTGTGTTTATAGAATCTTGCACATTTTCAGATGCTAAACACCAGATTGTGATCTCAGTCTGAATCTATGGCTGTGGAGTTACCCTGACACTACTATGGTGTAACAGACACCAAGCATTGATCGAGTGTGTGGCCATCAGAGTAGAGCAAGCAAAGAGAATCATTGCAAGGAAAACACTATAGAAGAGGAAGAAAAAAAATGTAATAATGAAATGTACCAAACCATTTTAATTTATCAAAAGCAAATATGTTTGTTCTCCTGTTTGTTGAAGCAGGTCATGAATTATGATTTGAATACAGACAACCACAGTAACTAAAGGCACGTTAGTTGTTCTTTCATTTCTATTTATGAATGTGTATTGGAAGAGAAACATGATAAGAAAAATAATGAATATGTGATATTATTCTTTTTTAAATTGATGGTTATGTATTTCAGTGTGGATCATCTATCTTGGTCTGGCCTACAGTGTAAGGGAGCAGGGTACCTCACAGTTGAACGTCTACTGCTCCACCACAGCAGAGCCATCAACACAGTTTCCATGGAATGGGAAAGTGAGACATAGTGATATAGAATCACAGAATCATCGAGATTTGAAAGGATCTCCAAGCTCATCCAGTCCAACTGTAAGCCCAACCCCACCATGTCTGCTAAACCATGACCCAAAGTGCCATGGCTACAGGTCTTTTTGAACCCCTCCGGAGATGGTGATCCCACCACTGCCCTGGGCAGCCTCTGCCAGGGCTTCACCACTCTCTCAGTAAGGACATTTTTCTCCAATATCCAATCTTGACCTCCCCTGGCACAACTTGAGGCCATTTCCCTCATCCCATCACTTGTTCCCTGGGAGAGGAGACCAGCAACCACCTCACCACAATTTCCTTTCTGGGAGCAGCAGAGAGCAACGAGATCTCCCCTCAGCCTCTGCTTCTCCAGTCTAAAGAGCCCCAGGTTCCTCAGCTGCTCCCAGAACCCCTGGGCTCCAGATCCTTCCCAGTTCCATTTGTTTCTCTGGATGTGCTCTAGCCTCTCAATGTCTTTGGATTGAGGGGCCCAAGACTGAACCCAGGATACAAGGATTATATTAATGGTTATATTACTTAAACCTCATTTTACTCATTTAACAAGTTAGCAGCCCAGCCAGACTGTTTGCTCACGCCCCTTTGTGGTCTCTGGAAAAGGTCAGGTTCTTCAATGAATCTGAAATCTTTGTCCAGGGTTATAAGGAAATATTTTTGTTGTGGAGAAGAAATGCCCTCAGGCTGCTGAATATTGTGCCGATTTCCTAACCACTGAAACATCTTTCCCTAACACTTCACCTCAGGGATGACGAGGTCCTGCAGAGCTGTGTTTCTGTAACAGGAGACTGAGACCATCCCCTGCGGTGGTACAGAAGGGATGTGCGCAGATATGCCCGTGGGGAGAGGACAGCACAGAGATGAACCCCTGTGTGGATGTTTGGGGAATAAGCAAAAATGCAAGGAGCAGCAAACTGACAGCGTTAGTGTGACCTCCTGGCTCAGCTGTGTTTCTGAAACAGGAAGAGGTGATAAATAACATCCACCTGATGGATTTTGCTGCCTTCTCTGTGGGTCATGGGGTAGTCTCTCCATCCCTGGCTTCAGGTCATCCTAGTGGAATAATACCCCACAAAAAAACTGCTGGACTTACCTGCCCTGTGCCAGCCTGGACAGATGCTGGTCAGTGGAAGAGCAGTAGTGGAGATACAATCCCTACAGCTCAGCATGAAGAGGCAGATGAAGATATGTGAGATGGCGGAGTGGCTGGAGGAAGGGCAGGACACCTATGCACACCTGAAGCCACTAAAGGCTCAAGAGGAAAAACAACCACTTCTCTTTCAACAGCAGGATCTCTTCATACATCCTGGATGCAGCCATGGATCCTGATGCCAGCACTGCTCTATCACAGAGGTTTCTAAGTGGAATCAAGTGGCTGCTAGGAGGCAAGGGAAATGCCTCCAGATATTCAGCAGTGTGGGCTTGCATGGAGACTGTAGAGGATCAGAAGAAGGTGAAGGCAACGAAGAATGGGGTAAGAACTGGGGGTTGAGCAAGAACACAAAGGAGAACAAGGGAAAGTGCAGAAGGGAGAGAGGAGGAGAAATGCAGAAGGCAGGTTTCCTGTTTTTCTTGTACTTGAGATATGAGGGAGGATGAGTGATGTGCCATGGAACGGTAACGCAGGGCTTAATGCAAAGTTAAAGTGTAAATACAATAATGACAAAAGTTAAAGGAAAAAGAGAGTTTTTTCATGTAAAACTGATGTTTCTTCATAAGCCTTTATTTATCTTAAAAAATGAAGAGCAATCTCTGAGCCATGTAAGAGCATTTGTCACCTTGGAAAGTGAAGGCAGGAGAACGTGTAGTTCTCTGGCTGATTTGTTGTATAAATTGCATTGGTATTAGTACTGAGCCCACATAATGTGTTGGTTCTACAGTCCCAAACACGCATTACCCTTGCGCTTGTTTTAGAAACAAGAACATCCTGAAGCCCTGTTGCCTACGGAACTACAGGGACAAAAACCATCGGTTTTACAGCATGCCAGGCTTTGTGTACTGTTGGAAACAGGGCGGTGTATATAAAGACAAAAATTAACTGTATGTGTGATTAAGACTTTGGGTAGTTCTGTGCTATGATGCTGATGGCATTCAAGCTCTGTTTGTCACTGATTCTGAACTAGAATGGAGAGAAAAGGTTTCTATGTGTAATACAAAGAATAAGGTTACCTCTGTCTGACCTATGCCACTCCTTCCCCTATACTCTGCACTGGTGAGGCCACACCTTGAACTCTGGGTTCAGTTTTGGACTCCTCACTCCAGGAAGAACATTGAGGGGTTGGAGCACATCTAGAGAAGAGAATGAAGCTCAGAAGGGTCTGGAGCCCAGTGGTTCTGGGAGTGACTGAGGGTCCTGGGGCTGTTTAACCTGGAGAAGAGGAGGCTGAGAGGAGGCTTCATCACTCTCTGCAGCTCCTGCAAAAGAGACTGTTGTGAGGTGAGTGTTGGTCTCATCTCAACTAAAAAATGGTGGGACAAGAGGAAATGACATCAAAATGTCTTCACTGAAAAGGTTATCAGGCATGGGAACAGGCTGCTCAGGGCGGTGGTAGAGTTCCCATTCATGGAGGTACTGAAAAGATGGGTAGATGAGGTGCTTAGGGTTATGGTTTAGTAGCAGGCAGTCAGTTGGATTCCAAACATCTTGTACAACCAACTGATTCCATGGTTCTACTCTCTTGTCCTATTTTACATACTCCAAATGAGATCAAGTTTCTGAGCTGTCCTTCAGGCCCCAGCTAGGGATTATCTGTCTCTCCTACCATCTGTCTCTCCTACCATCTGTAAGGCAGATGTGTGATGCCTACTCAAAAACTCTGAACAAAGCAGAGAAATGGTGGAAGAAAAAAAAACCCCACAATAATATTTTACTAAACAATTTTCAAGGTCACAAAGTCAAGCACTCAAAAATTAGGAAGCATCGGATTTAAGGATATCTTCAAATTTTCATTCCTCTGTGTAGGCATTGTTATACAGCCTTAAATATGTGATCACTTTTCCTCTTTAGACAGAATCCCTGCCTCATTCACTGCACAGAATAGACTTGCTCGCTGAAAGAGCAACTCTTCAATATTTCATTTAGTCTCATCGTTCAGAGTGTGGCTCAATGCATTATTTACTGCATACAGCACTGAATACAGAATTATTAATTTCTTACCAGGTTTTTCCTCTTGTGCTTCCCCGTAGAACCTTCCTTCTTTACAAAATTTAATGAATATATCTTCCCGATACAGCTGAGGGGTGAATTGGTACCAGTGCCTTCATTTTATCAGGGCGGCAGTGACGCACACAGAGTATTAAAGTAGAATCAGAGAATCACAGTGTCCTGAGCTGAAAGGGACCCACAAGGATCATTGAGTCCAGCTTCTGTCTCATTTTTGCAAGAAACTGGAGGTTGAGTGAGTGGGTGAGACAGATAGTGGACATTTTGAGGCCATGGTGGGGAACTGTTACCATGGAGGGCCAGGCTCCTGATGCAGTTCCAGGCAGGGTTTCAGCAGAGCAGAGGGGCAGAATCCCTCACACTACTTGTCCCTCTGCTTTGGATGAAGCCCAGGACACGATTGGTTTTCTGGGCTGTGAGCACAAGTTGCTGGCTTACGTGGTTCTCATCCATCAGCATCCCATGTTCTTCTCTGTACTGAGTACCTGCTTGACTGAGCTGTTAGTATTCCTTGAAGATAATGCTTTGATATAAAATGCATAGCTTTGGGTTTGAAAGAACTGTTATGGTCTTTACTCTGATTTTATGTTCCGAGAGATTTCTTCCAGTTGGCTGTGGAATGAGCCTGATACCTTGTGTTTAACAAAGCTTTATCCAAAACCGCATCCAAGTTTTATTTGATTAAGTGGGGTCTGCGACTCTCCCAGTTGTTAATAGTTTTATTTCTAATTTGTATTTGTGCAGCTGATGGTCACTTCGTCTCTTACTTTGTAGGGCATATTTTAATGTCCTTCCTTCACAGGCTGTTTACACACCATATAGCAGTCATTTCTCAGTCTTGTCTCTTTTATTTGATAGTCAGAATGTATTGAACTCTTCCAGTGTTTCATAAAAACTCATTTTCCAGCCTTCAAATAATTGTATTGCTGTTCACTCCACTGTCTTCAATTTTTCACTTGACTAAGTGCACTGTTCCAATCCTTGTCCCACCATTGCCTTGTAAGATGTAAAATAACTAACTAATCACTTGTTTATCTATCTGAAGATCACACGCGAATCGTTTTCTTACTGCACTGGGTAGATCACATAGAAATACACACAGAAGAGTGGGAAAGAGGTAATTTTTGTGAGCGCTTGCACGGCAGAAGTTTCTGCACCTTGGCAAGGGCTCCTGTGTCACCTCAGAGAAGATCACCGGTTACTGCTGTAGTGACAGCGATGCTGATGGGCCACTCCATTGGTTTGTCATGATGTAGTACAGGGGGTTGTCACAGATGCCTGACTTTTCTTCACGCTTGCCAAAATTTTTGATGTATCTATTTCTACCTGTTCATATTTCATTTTTGCTTAATAGCGAAAGAAGACAAACCTACATCTGGGACATTCTAGGGCTGGTTTGCAGGCAGCAATTGCCAGAAATGTCCCAGTCTCAACGTGGGAATCCCAGTCAAGATTACCAGCATTGTTTGCAGGGCTTTAATATGCAAACTGTATTGTGTATTAAACTCTTGATTTAGAAATCCTTCCTCATTAAGAATTCTTGTAGGAGATAAAGGGATAAAATGATCAGCAGATACTAATATGTCTTTAATGATACATAATTCGGAACAAGAGTTCCCATTGATCTGCTTATTGGTACTGGCAGGATGCTGATTGAAACGCGAGTTTGGTGCCAAGAGTCATTTCCTGTCATCTCAGAAAACTTTGTGTTGGTTCAGAAAGGTTGTCAGCCAGTTAAACATGAGCCAGTAGTGGCCCAGGTGGCCAAAAAGACCAACAGCATCCTGGCTTTTATCTGCAGTGGTGTGGCCAGGAGGAGCAGGGAAGGGATTACCCCCTGGACTCAGTGATGGTGAGACTGCACCTCAAATCCTGGGTTCAGTTTTGGGCCCCTCACTCTAAGAAGGAGATTGGGGCAGTGGTGCAGTCTCTATCACTGGTGGGGTTCAAACAATGTGTAGATGGGGCACTTGGGGACATGGTTTAACAGGCACAGTGGGGTTGGGCTGGTAGTTGTACTGGATGAGCTTAGAGGATTTTTCCAACCTTAATGATTCTGTGATTCTTTCACAACCCACTTAACATTGCCCAGTACTTAAAGCAAGAAAGTAAGTCACAGCTAGATTGGACTATAGGAAGAGATCAGAGCAGATGAGAGGACTGATTAACATCCTAGGACCCCTCTGCAGCTTGGAAACTTGCAAGTGGTTTTCTATGATGTGTATGTCTGGACTATAACCTCCGGTTAGGAAAAGGGAGAAAAAGCTACCACAGAGTGCACAGAGGTAAAACCTCAAAGATTACAAGAAGCTCCATGGCAAAGATTTTCACCCTGAACCCAAGAGCAAGAAATGCTGAACTTTGAAATGAAAGTTGTTAATGCTCCTCTAAGTGCAATCTTAGAGAAGGTTTACTGCCAAACTTACTTGCTTGCATGTCTCTCTCTGCCAGCCTCCAGTGCTTCAGAGGAAGGACAGGATATACTCTCAGGAGCCAGGTTATGAATCAAGAGGAGATTACTCCTTCATGAACTTGGCAGGCAACCAAAGAAGTTCTAAAGTAGAGGATTCAAACAATAAAGGTTAGTCCATCATAGCTGATGGAGATCGTTTCTTTGCGATGTAGCCATTTATTCTCTATGGACTCCCAGCTGTTATGGGTAATTTTTGCCTAAAAGGAGAGGAGAGCATCATAAATGGTTTTGACTCGAATATCTTGATCTAAATCTTTTGTACTCCATCTTATGGAAAGCATTAAAGACAATTTCCAGAGTGCTGTTAAACTAGTATCCACTTCGAAGATTTGACTCCAAGCGGCTTTTTATATCAAGAAACCAGTCAGTAAAAGACCTGCTGGAGATCCTCAACTTGTTGCTATTACATGACTGCTGCAGTAAAGGCTGATCAGTAAGGCTGTTGCAAGACATCTTCTGAGTGCTTTGCCACATGTTAATGTAGCAGACGTGTTCCTCCCCTCCTGCACAGCACTGTGCAAACTCCTCAGCTGGTTGTGGAATAGGCATTGTGTCCAATTGTGTGCCTTCCTCCCATCCAGGTATCTTTCAGGATAAAGAATGATCGCATATGTGGCTGTCCCTTGAATAGAAATCACTTTGGACATTTCATCGTGTCTACTACCCTGTTCTGGTTTATTCCAAGTTCAGGTACATCCTTCTTGAGTTGGGCATCAGAACCACATGAAGTGGTCAGCAGGCACTTGCATCGTGGATCTTCTTGCTCTAACATCAATGCTTGGTCTTTTGTTGTCATAATAACTTGTTACATTTTATTCATTGAGCTAATTTCAGTAGCTATCACATTTACCTGGGAAGGTTGATCATTTAATTACAAACCTGTGGAGTTTTGTATGTTTTAAACAATCATTTGTGTGAGGACTGCCCCTCTCATTCCATGGTAGCTTAACTTTAAGCTTTTTTGGTGAAAGGCTTTGTAAAATCCCTTTAGAAATGCAAATAAGCTATCAACTGGATCCTCCTTATCCCCATGCCTACTGACTTCTTCAAAGAGATACACTAGGTTGTAAACCATGATTTTCCTTAACAGAACTGCATGGATTTTCCCCCATTATATTTATTTATCCATGGAACCTCTTTTATATTATAGCTTCTATCAATTACCCTGCTTCAGATATAAGTCTGAAGGTTTCCAAATCTCGCACAGGGTCCTTTTTAAAAACTGCAACCACATTAGCTACCTTCAAGTGCCTTGACATTGAGATATTTCTACATTTCAGCTTGTGCACCAGTTATTATTTCAGCAATTTCACAGTGGAATTCCTTAGGTACTCTTAGAAGAATATCCTTTTGTCTTAGTGATTTGCTATAATACCTTTGGATATGCTTCATGATCTCCTTCAATAAGAGATCCGTCCTCTGATATGTCCCCTTGTAAAGACACTATAGGTGTGCAGGAGCCTTCTTGACCTGTTCCATGGTAAAAACAGCTGCAAAAATTGTGTTAGATCTTTGCTGTGCACCTATTTCTCTAAGTCTTGATTATCCATTTGTATTTCCAGTACATGTTTTGCTTCCCTGTTTAGTCTTGCTGGCTTCTCTTGGTCCTTTGGGCTAGTGATATACTTTTGCTGAGAGCCCCAGGGTGATATCTCTGCTTTCTACTCTATAGACAAGGATTTCACTTTCCTGACTTTTCCTTTTATTCTCCTCTTAAGACAAAAAAGATAAAAAGAAATAATTTTCATTTAGTGCCCATTTTTGAAGTTCAATATATTGCACTGATTTTCTTGATTTTTGGTTTTCCAACATAGTTGCTGAACATCAGCACTTTATGATAACTTTTATATGACTTTCAAGAGTAATATTTCAGTCATGTCTTTTACATTGGTTGCACTGAATCACAGAATCACTTGGCTGGGAAAAAAACTTTGAGATTATCAAGTCCAAATGTACCTGTCTGTTACCTGAGCACCTTGTCTACCCTACTTTTAAATACCTCCAGTAGTGGTGACCCAACCATCTCCCTGGGCAGCTTCTGCCAGTGCTTGAGAACCTTTTCAGTGGAGCATTTTTTTCTAATATACAATCTAAACCTGTCCTGGTGCAACTTGAAATAATTTCCTCTCATCCTATCACTTGTAACTTGAGAGAAGAGACCAACATCTGCTGATCCAAGCCAGGAGGCTGCTGGCCTTCTTGGCTACCTGAGCCTCTGCTGGCTCATGTTCAGCCACTGTCAAACAGCACCCTCAGGTCCTTTTCCCCCAGGCAGCTTTCCTGCAGCTCTTCCCCAAGCCTGGATTGTTGTGTGGGGTTGTGACCCAACAACAGGACTCAGCACTTGGCCTTGTTGAGTCTCATACTATTGGCCTCAGCCCACTGATCCAGCCTGTCCAGATCCTTCTGCAGAGCTCGCTCCTCCCAAGATTAACTGGATGCAGCAAAGTTAAGTATTGGTTTTTCTCTTGCATTTTCCCTGACCAATTTTTCCATTTTGCAATGCATCATGGTGTAACATGAAATCTATTCAACACACCTGAGTAAATAAAGCTAAGCGAGAATGTTACCAATATATGTTAGTCTATTGGTTTCTTTGAATCTAACTCAATTCACTGTAAGGCCAGCTTGGAATAGGAAGGAAATGACCTCTTGTTTCTGATCATAAGACATACTTGTGGCTATGAAAGAATTAGGGCCCTGTAGCATGTAGCACTTGCCATTAACAAGCAGGTCCTTTTGTTCATCATCCAGGAAAGTGGAGACCAGCAGTGCTGAGCACTGAAAGTTGAACAAAGTAGGCACAAGTCCACAAGTCCTTCTCTGATTCCATTTTTTGACATAAAATTCCTTTGAAATAAATCATTTTTGCATTACACAAGCTTTACTGTTATGAAAAGAGTAGATGGGGTTATAAAAGTATCTGTCAGGACAGCTCAGTTTGCTCTGTATACAATAAACAGGAAACAAATGCAATCAAGGAACAACAACAAAGACTCTTTCCATCCTCAGCTCTTGTCCAGTGCGGTGGCAAGGTGAGTGACATAAGAACTCGTATTGCCCATTCCATTTATTACTCTAGGCTGACTCATATTCTCCTTTACAAGCTTTCCTACTTTTTTTTTATTTTCTCACCTTAAAATAATTTAAGCTTCTTGCCCATACTGCACTGTTTGGAAAGTCATTCCAGGTGATAATTCCATAATGGTTTTGTTTGGAGTTTTTTCTGTCTGTTAATCTAAATTTATGCGTGACCATTTTGATCTGGTTCTAGCATGATCCTCTAACTTACATGTTCCTTTTTGATCCTTGTTATTTACTCACCCAGTACATTTTAAAGAGCCATCATATGGACTCGGTAGATGTTGTTTTGCTGGGTTAAATGGGTCTGGGAGCTTCTGAAGCCATTGCAGCTGGGGCCAGAACGGCAGAGCCCAAGAGCCAATCTGATTTTTTCTGCCATATGTTAAAGCATGGAACTTCATATTGAAGTCACATGGCTGATAGTCTAAATAACAGCAAATCTATACCAGTTCTTCATTATCCTTGAGCATCCTCCAGCTATACATTAAAGAAATATGATCCACGATTGCTATCCCTTTGTTTTATAATTCTATTGGAAAGGAGTTGACATTGTTTAATTGATTTGTTTTCTGGTGGAAATCAAGTGTCATTACCTTTAATGTCATTTACAGTGATAGATGGCAGACAGCCCTGCTTCCAATCAGTATCTTAACGCAGTAACTTAACCATTAGGTGCTATATAGGCATAAAAGATGATGTTGCCTCTGTCTTGGGTGTTTGCGCAATGATCCATCCTCTCTCTTAGCGCAGGGTGACCCAACCTCCTTCCCTACAGTGGATGAAAGATCTTAAACCCGAGATACAGCTCGTCTCGTTTTGTACCTGAGACTGAGTAATTAATTTAGCTGTAAGTCAGTCTAACATTTCATTTATTGCTCAAAAGCTTCCAGGGAGCTGAGTGCATCTCTGAGTGCTCAGGAATTCTTTGTGTCCTGGGAGATACCGTTTCAAATTAATGCCTCTGCAAGGCTCCGAATGAGTTCAGCCTGCAGTCTAGCATGAACGGTGGTTACATTTCAAGCTCAAAGCATCATACAAATTAAGCAGGAAAATGGGGTTTTGATACCACCAGCAAAGAAAGGATCCCTGAATTCCTAATTTGTGTGAAGTCTTAATGGCCTTCTTTTCTATTCCTGCTGTCTCTCCCCTCCTCTCCTTCCCCTGCCCCCTGTTATCCCCTCCCTTCCTTACTCAGCAGTCTGGAAGGGATGTCTTCCATCGGGCAGAATTATTTATGAGAGTTCTGCAAATGTAGATGTACTGTTTCCAGCTAATAGAACTCAAATCACTTGCACTGCACCATTAGAGAGGAAACCTACCCAAGTAAATTATATACAGGTCGTAAATGGAAGCAGTTGTAGTGTTTTTATGACTCTATAAAACTCTGGAAGTTTATTGATATTGAACAAACATGTAATCTGATTCTTAAAGCTGAATATTACAAACCAATAGGGTCCAAAGCCCGCGTTTACCTTCTGACCCATTGCCATGCTGGTCATGCCATGGAAATTGTTTATCAGTGGTGGATATGGGGAACTGATCCAGAATTACGTTTTAGAAGATATTCTACCTGGCCCAAATGTAGGGCAATATCAAAATTCAGTGGAGCAAAGAAGTGGCTCTGGTTTAATATTCTCTTTGTCTAGATAGAGGTCCTATGGGGACTTCAGTGAAAAGCTGAAAAGCAAAGATGCTTTGGACTTCTCAGATCTGGAGTTCTGCTGCCTATGAGGAAATAGAAATATGAATACTATTCTATTTCATGGAGAATGTACTGATAAAATATTGCATAAACAAACAAACCCAGGCCAAGATGGAATATGTAAGGTTGGGGTTGTTGACCTGATTTACAAATATTTGTAAGCCATTGGCAGTACAACTGATTTTTTTTGAGGGTTGATGAGATTCGTCTGAGCAAAACTGTCTGCACAGCTGGGCACTGAGCAGAGCAATGCCCTGCAGGGATTAGCAGGACATCGCTTCTGTGGAGGCAGGACAGTGTATGTGATCAAAGCTCTGATTCATGATTTCTCTTTTTCATGCCTCTGCCCCTTACTGTTATTTTTACTTGCAACGTTTCCATTTGAATGCAGACTTACCTTTTGGTGGGGTGAGTGAGCATGGGCATATTTGAACTGTGCAAGGTCTATGTTCTTTCTATATTTTTTTTCTAAGTGATATTCAGGGCCTAGAACCATAGAATCATAGAATGCTGTGAGTTGGAAGGGGCCTCAACTCCTGTCCCTGCACAGGACACCCCAGCATCCACATTGTGGGGCTGAGGGCAGTGGCCAAAGGATTCTGTAACATTATCGGGCTTGGTGCTGTGTCTGCTTCCCTGGGAGCTGTTCCAGTGCTCCACCACCCTCTAATGTCCAACCTGAGCCCCCCCCGACACCTTCCTGCCATTCCGTCGGGTCCTGTCATTGGTCACTAGAAATACCTTGCAGTTCCTAGTCACAGTTTTGGAGTCTATAGATAACTTCCTTGCCGAAGAACTTATTTGATTTTAGGAATATAGGACTTTTTTAATGTTACCGGTGCATTGTGAAATGCAGGTGGTGGCAGCTGTTAAGCCTAATGAAACCCACAGCAGGGAGGAAAACAAAGCATCATCTACACAAAGAACAAGTGGGGACCGTGGACAGATGTAAGTGGCTGAGGGTGCTGGGTTTCCAGACAATATAGCTTTTTTTTTTATCATTTCACTGTGGGGAAGATGAGAGAGGACTGGGATGAATGAGGCCATGTGACTCCTAATTACAAGAGAGATTTTTTTAGTGAAACAGATCTTTCCCTAAGGAAATACCTCCAAATAGCAAGGACGGATGAACTGTCCTTGCAGAGGATTAACGGCATGGAGAGTGTGGCTGCCCACTAGAGCAGAACTATGCTAAATGGCTCAGACTAAAGGGATACGGGAAGCAAAGTCACAGATGGATCAGGGAAAATACAAGCATTATGATTCAGTTCCTTTTGTGTAGAAAGCAATAAACACAAATGGTAGAAAGAACAATGTTTATCGTCTTGAAAGCAGGACAAGTGGAGGGAAGAGCTTTAAGGGGTTTGAATATGAACCTGCCTGCAGCCTTTGTGAGAAATGAAACCCACCAGTGCAGGCAGGGACTGAGGGTGTCCAGACACATCCAGCAAAGAATCCACAGTGTGAATTCAGCCAATCCAGAATGCCTGCAGTAGAGAAGGCATCTGCCAGACACTCGCTTTCTAATTCTTAAATCTGTCACCAATGTTATTACCTCTGTCTTTCTGAACAGAAGGAAATACACTTGGAAGCCGGTAATGCTAATGAGCAGCAATGTTAGACTGGAGAACAGCAGCCCTCTTCAAGGACAGTCAAACCATCCTAACGTCACTAGGCATGGCCAAGCCATTGAGAAGGAAGCAATAAAACAGAAGATGCTGTCATTTAGGATGGGCTGGAGTTGGTACTCAGCAGGACATGGAGGAGCAGGGTGATGTAGTGCTGTGGTGCTGTGACATTCTTCACATAAATGGGGAGGGACAACAGTGGTGTTGGGGTTTGGTCAGCATGTAGATGGAGTCTAAAGCTGTCTTCTGCAGATGGATGTTAGAAATGCATCCTGATACAGCTTGTGAGACAGGTGGAATGTGATGCTCCATTACCGGTGGTGGAAGGGGGACTGATGAGCCTTCCGTTAGAGTCCTTGCTCCATCTGTGAAAATGGTGCAGAATGAGCAGAAAGGTCTCTGGCTGCTGGGAGCTGTAGACTGGCTGTCTGGAGAGGAGTGAGACTGTCCCAGGGTGGTCTCATTGCTGGACAGAACTGTGGAAGGAAGGGCCACTGCATAGAAGATGCTTTGAAACCAGGAACAGTGATAAGGGACAGACTTGCCCATTTCAAGTTTCTCACAACTCTGAGGGTAATTCACCTCTCGCTTTCCCTTGCCCCTCCTCTCTACTCACTTGGCTGAAAGAGGTGATGGTGCAGGGTAACCTGCAGTGTCCTTCATCATTGTGCCTTGAGGAGACAGTGATGTCAACTCGTCCCATGCTGTGGCTGCTGCAAGAGGTTTGAGAGTGGCATCTCATGGCACAGCTTCTGCTTTTCTGATGAAGCAGTTATTACACTGATTTTTGATTCTCTTTGCAAAGAACTCCAGGACAGAGGGCTAGATAGCAATGAGGAGTATCATAGTGACTTTCTGTGGGACACGTGCTGCTGGATAATAGATCAGAGCAGTGCCCAGCATGCTATCATGTACTCCAAGGCACTGAAACTGCTCATCGTGGTGTTCATGTCCTGGAAGGCAGCAGGTAGAACTTGCTGGGGCAAGAGTGAAGTTCTGTAAACCTGAAATTGTGTCTCACAGAGGACTCAGTCTCTTGAAAAATCAGAGGGTCCAAAAGCCATGTTCCACTGAGAATGGGTTGTAGGCTTGCCAAGTATTTTAGTGATTTCAATGGTTGTTGTTGTAGGCAGAATATCTCTTTCTTGAATTCAAGATTTATTTCATGTCCTTGATGGAGAGCTCTCTTGGTATCAATGGGTTTTGTGTTAGTGCTTGTGTTAGAGGGAGAGATTAATAAGCATGGCACTCATTAAAGGAGACTGTTGACTGCCTGTAGCTCAAAACTCCTCTGGAAATGACTGAATGGGGCAATGACCCTTGACAGAAAGGGAAATGTGTTGATTCCTTTCCTTGCGTCTCACTTTCCTCCCACCGTTTTGTCTGTTTATAAAGAGTCGCTGCCAGTGAATGAACTTTGTGATGTCAGGTTATGTTGAACAGAAAAGTCGTGTGCAAAGGTACCAGTTCAGGGAGTAGCATTGTCATACGCTTCCTGACAGCTTTTGGGGATCAATAACGTCCCAAGCATCTTCTCCACCAGGAGACAAGGCTTACTAGGCACAGCAGGGCTGGGCTGACAGTTGGACTGGATGAGCTTAGAGGTCTTTTCCAACCTTAATGATTTCACTATTCCACAATTCTGTGACTGTAAAGTTAGAGGATGCAGAGCGCATCAGGGCCTGAAAGCTGGGAGGTGGTAAAGGAGCTCAGTGTAACCATGCAATGTGAGCTGGGCTCCGCTTGCTGAGGAAACAGAGCAGACAGCAATAGAAAGACATTATTTTAGCTTCTGTCAGGTATGGGATTTACCTGCCAAACCTCTGCTTTAAAAGTGATCACTGCATGGAATCATTAGGGCACTTCGTACATAGTTTAACAATCAGCTAACTGACAAAATAGTCGTCAGCAGGGAATAATCATGTAATTATGTGCTTTCTAGGAGGTCTTGTTCCTTACCAGTTGGACTTATTCAATACTGATTTGGGAAGAGAGACATAAAATCATTGTTAAGAAATTTAGAGTTAAAACAAAGGTTGGAACAATAGCATATGACGATAGGTTTTTTTTGTCTGAACTGTTTCTAGAGGAACAGAATTCTCCCATTCTTATGAGTTATCCATCATCTCTGAGCCAAGCTAAATGAACCAAATTCATTCTAGTGAGGAATTCTATTCTTGATTACAAAATTGGAAACACAGTGGGAGTCATGAGGAAGCCACAGAGATGATTCAAGGGCTGGAGCACCTCCCCTACAACATCAGGCTAGGACAGTTGGGGTTGTTCAGCGTGCAAAAAGAGGAGGCTGCAGGGAGACCTTAGAGCAGCTTCCAGTTCTGTAAGGGGCTCCAGGAAAGCTGGGGAAGGGCTCTTGATCAGGGAGTGCAGGGATAGGATGAGGGGGAATGGTTTTCAGCTGAAAGAGGGGAGATTGAAATGGACCTCTGGTGGAGATAGGGCAGCCACCACTGCTCTGGGCAACCTGGGCAAGGACCTCCTCACCCTCACAGCAAAACATTTCTTCCTAAGATCTCATCTCAATCTCCTCTCTTTCAGCTTTAAGTACGCTTTCCCTTCCACCCTCAGTTACCTTCTGTCAGTTTTGGAGCCCCTGGCATTCCAGATACATTTCTATTTTTTAATGACCCTCTTTTTAGCTGGCACAGCCCCTTTACCCTGCTGTTGAAGTTTAACTTTTCCCCTTTGCTCCTCACAGAATCATGCATCCTTTCTGCCCGAGTCTCTCATCGTATACTTTTAAACAGATTTTGTGTTGTTTGTAACCTGCTTAAATGTTAATTCTTCCTTTAAAATCCTTTTACCTTTTTCCCTGCTCAGATACCGTTGTGAAAGATGGTGGGGAAGGTGGAAAGTAGACCCTCGGTGCCCTTTGAATTCACTGTTATCTCCTGCAGCAGGAGCATGGAGGTGCGACTGATCTGGTTGGGCTTCTTGTGGGAGTCATTACTGTTGCTCGTCTAGAAATGATGAGAAGGCTGAAGCAATTCATGTGTGAGGAGGCAATCTATTTTTATACAGAAATATCTATCATGTGTGCTTAAACTAACCCCTTGTCATTTATGTTCTCCTTAGCAAAGGAGATGAGTACAGGGAAAAAGAGATGGGCAGAAGGTTTGAGGTGTAAAAGGTCAAATCTTGTTCTTGGTGGAGCTTCCTGATGTGTTTTTCTTTGATGACAGGGCAGCCCTGGGCCAGGTTGCCCAGAGTAGTGGTGGCTGCAGCATCCCTGGAGGTGTTGAAGGCCAGGTTGGATGGGACTTGGAGCCCCTGACCCAGTGGGAAGTGTTCCTGACCATGGCAGGGGCGTGGAATAGGATGATATTTAAGGTCCCTTCTAATCCGAACTATTCTATGATTCTATGAAAGTTATCACTGCCTCTTTCCACATCACTTGGCTGAAATGTAAGTAGCCTAGCAGATAATAATGGAACCACCTGAATTATGTGTTTAATAGAACCATGCAGCCAGGAGACAAGAACTAAGCACCAAATCTACAAAGTATTAAATTTTAAAAGAGAACAAGACATCTTTGGCCAGAAATAAGCGAAACGCCTACCTATAAGCTTTCTACTGGTATCTCCTGGTGTGCTCACAACTCACTGACACCCTGCCTTGAATTGTTGCTTCAATTCCTGTTTTGGTTGTCACCACTCTCAATTACTTTAAAAAAGAACCTAAAATAGATTTATATTTCTGAGATTTTATTGGACAGTAAAAAAGAGAAGTCTGAGCTGCAGCAGTTAAATAATTTATGACCTTTGCTAGAGGGGCAAGAAGACCTAAAATAAAAGTAAAATACATGTATTGGAAAGAAAGGGTTTGGTTCTTATTGTTTTTCCTGCCCACCGGTTTTGCTGAATGCAATTTTAAGATATATATTCAATAGAGAACTTTCTTCCCCATCACACAGCTACTTATCATCAAATTCAAACCACCAATTCATAAAAGACCCATCTTGATGGAGTTGATCTCTACTTTGATTTCGTGGTGATAAAGCAGAACTTAGAAGCAGGCGGTGGGTGTAGTTTCTCGCATGAAGAGATATTTATTGTAGGTAGTGTGCTTAAGCATTAAGCAATGATGTTTCTTTCTCATGCAGCTTTGGAAATCAATAAGTTCCCCTACAGTTCCTCCAATGCTATCATTAGCCATCCCTCAAAAAAATGCCGTGTTAAACAGCCTGTATGCATTGCTTTGCTTTTGGAGGTTTGACTGGCTCCTGTGCCCTAGTCTCTGACTGCTGATTCACAGAGGATTCCAGTGAGGCACTGAATTGTTCTGGCCATCCACAAGAGGCTTATCGCTGCCCTAAGTGTCAGGGGACCTCTTCAACATGGCCTAACATTCTTCCAAGGGCTGAATTCCTGACTATAATACAAGCGTCGCACTTGACTGATACTATTAAGATCTCAAGAGATTGTCTTTTTGTTGCCCAGAACTGCTGATTTCCACCTCCAGCCCTCAGGTACCCACAGGAATTTTCTTCCTGCTGTAGTTGTGAAGGCACAAATAGAGCTAAGAGGACATAGATCTACCTGGTAGCTTATTCTGCAGAGACGCTGGACAGCATCACATGGAATTAATGTCCATAATAAGGAAATGTTCAATAGCGTGCTGCAAAACTATATCTTTCCTGCCTGTAGGGCTTAGCGACTGATTTCATTTGCAAGCAGGAATAATTTATTCTTCCTAAATACATATTCTACCTCTCATTCTTGTTAACACCCCTCCTTTCCTGTCTCCTCTTGATAAGTCCTCAGTCTTTGACATGTCTTACAGCAATGAGTTTCATAGTTAATTATCTATTGCAGAAACCAATTACAATAAAACAAACAAAAACCAGTCCCTGCTTCTACCTGGGCTTCTTCATTAGACTTCAATCCAATGTGTGTCAATAAAGTAGAATTCTACACAAGCTGGAGTCAAGATTCTGAGTGCACCCAATTGTCCTCCAGTTTGCTTAATGTGATGTTCCCAGATTTCATCTCCTTCATGAAAAACTTGTTGCTGTTTTCCGAGTCTCTAATCATCATGTTAGCTGTTCCTACAGCCTCCTCTATTCTTACCCTGTCTTTTCTAAGTTCCCTTTCAAGCAGAGTTCAAGATAAGGTTGCCGTGCTTGTAGATGTGTCGTCATTGTTAAAGCAGTATTTTCTTTAGATTGTTTTTTTTTTTTTTACTATGACTTCCTATGACATGAAAAATTGCACAGATCATAGGATACTGGACTTTAAGGAGCCTCAGGAGATCATTTAATCTGCCACTTGAACTGAAGCACAGCCAGAGATCAGTGCTTAATATGTATTTTAATATGGATCTCTCCTGCAGTTGCGCTGATACTGTTGTCCCTATCCTGTTCCTGCTCTTCTCTCTCTTGATGGGCAGTGGGGCTTTTCTTGTTACAATCCTGAAATCATTTTGTAATGCAAAATCAGCTGTTCATTTTCTTCTCTTTCACCCTGTACAAGAAGGAGAGCAAGTTGTTATTGATCTCTTGCTATTTGTATGTTATGGGGGACTGGTAGGGGTTCCATCACCTTCTTTTCTAGAGGAGAAAAGAATTATCAGTTCCTCTGATTTACCATGTTCTCAAAATGGAACCTTTTGGCCTGGTTTCACTCTGAGCTACCAGTAATGTGTGCCTGTAGTCCAGAAAGCCAACCATGTCCTGGGCTGCATCCGAAGTGGTGGGACCAGCAGGGCGAGAGAAGGGATTCTGCCCCTTTACTTTGCTCTTCTGAGACCCCACCTGGAGCCCTGCATCCAGTTCTGGAGCCCTCAGCACAGGAAGGACATGCAGCTGTTGGAATGAGTCCAGAGGAGGACACGGAGATGATCTGAGGGCTGGAGCATCTCCCATACAAGGACAGGCTGAGAGAGGTGGATTGTGCAACCTGGAGGAGAGAAGGTTTTCTGTATTGTCTTTCACTTACTCTCTGTGGAATTATGCAAGGATTTATTTCATTTTCCTCATTCTTAAATTTTTTTTTGCTACTTTTTTGTTCCTTGCTTACTATAATTCATTCTTCTCTTGCACACTGACCATCTGCTGATACATCTTTACATTCACTTTCTGCTTGTGATGCATTTCCTTTTTTTTAGTTCCAAGTCACTGAAAATGACCCAATACAGCCACAAGGTGCTTCTATTGCTATTACTTTTTTTTTTTCCCTTCAGCATTATGGCCATTTCTTGGTCCTATTTTGTAAGCACCAAGAATCATAGAATCACAGCACCATTAAGGTAGGATAAGATCTCTAAGCTCATCCAGTCCAAACCCCACTGTGTCTGCTAAACCATGCCACCAAGTGCCACGGCCACATGCTTTTTGAACCCCTGCAGGGTTGAAGACTCCCCTATTGCCCTGGGCAGCCTCTACCAGGGCTTCACCACTCTGTCAGTAGCAGAATCAATCCTAATATCCAACCTAAACCTCCCCTGGTGCAACTTGAGGCCATTTCCTCTCGTCTTATCACTTGTTACATGGGAGAAGAGCCCACCACCCACTTCACTACAACCTATAGCAATGAAATCCAGTGACTAGATATAGAGAAGCATCAGATGTCAGAATGTAATTCAGCTCTCCAGAGTGAGGGTACCTCTGCTTCTTCCCTAATTCGAGACCCAGCAGCCTAAACGCCTCTCAGACTCAATTCATGCTCAAATCTGTGATGAGGAAGAGTGTGCTCTAAAGAACAGAGCTGTAGCTTTGTATTTCTCCTTGTTTTCCTGATATCCCAAACCAATTTTGTAGTAGTAAAGGGATCAAAAGACGGTAGAAACTGCGTTGTTCAGCAAATTACAGCTTGTCACTATTTGAGCAGCTTATAACTCCTCACAGATATGCTTTGAAAACCAAATCTTCCTCTTGTTTTCATGGGGTAAATTGTTGCATAAAAGCAGGAAGAACACACACTGAAAGCCTCTGAGGCTGAGTGTGACACTGTTAAGTGGGATGTACACTCTCTGGGGAAAGAAATTTGTGCAAAGCAAAGAAAGGGAAATTCTGAAAGGGTATCTGCCGGCATAAAACCTAGTAATTTCCCATTACAAAATACATTCACTCAATGAAAAAGCAAGTTTCATCTCTGGCTGCAGCTCTTAATAGGATAGGAATATCCTTAGATATAGAGTCACAGAATGTCCTGACCCACAAGGATCATCAAGTCCAACTCATGTCCCTGCACAGGACAACTTGAATATTCACACCCTGGGGCTGAGGGTGGTGGCCAAAGGCTTCTCCAGCATTGTCAGGCTTGGTGCTGTGACTGCTTCCCAGGGAGCTGTTCCCGGGCTCCACCACCCTCTGGGGGAAGAACCTGCTCCTGAAGTCCAGCCTAACCCTCCCCTGGCATCTTCCTGATATTTATACAAATAATTTGTAATGTGAATTTGTCTACTGGTGAGTATATCTGGCCAAACAAAGAACTGATGTTTCAAAACTACCCTTCTAGTGCAGATCGTGATAGAAAGGAACAGGGAAAGGGAAAAGGAAAATGTAGAAAATACTAATTCCGAAAAGAACCTAGGATGCTGATGGAAAAAAAGTGACTGGGAACGTTCAATGCAGTGCAAAGCCAACATATACCCAAAATCTGGATTTTATTCTGAAGGTATGTTTCTATCTCAGCGAATAATTGGAGAAATGGTTGCTGAAAGGTACACTCCATCTTCTGCACAGGCTGCCCACATGGTTTAGACACTGGAGCTATTTTTGTACAAGCATCTTTCAATGGCCTCTGGGCTCAAACTCTACAACTTTATGTCCATAGCTAATAATTTTTCTTGGTTATGCACATCCAGGCAGTAAATGATTTTCTAGTGTTAAAAATCACCTTTCCTCTCATTTTTATCTCTAGAATAAATAACTGTTAAGTCAGTCCAGCAGCCCCTTAAAGTAGTAGAAGAGATCAAATATACAAAATAGTTTAATATAACAAACTCTCTTGAAAGGAGAAAGAAACGTAAATGCACAGCTCTTGCTAGTGATGGATTCAGGTTCTGTGAAATGAAGTGATTTGCAATTATTTTCACTCACTACCTGCAGCGGTCTACTGTGTGTTTGAATGGTTTTCTTAGAGACATGGATTACTTCTACTCAGAGCAGTACCTGCTGCAGATGAAGAAGATGATAAAAAGATAGGAAAAACAGGGAGATCTCTCCAGTATGTTCTCTTCAGTGATCTGCAGTGGTGATGGGCTCATCCCTGGAGGTATTCAAGACCACGTTGGATGGGGCTTTGAGCAACTTGATCCAGTGGGAGGTGTGTCTGCCCGTGGTAGAGGGCTTGGAAATGGATATTCTTTAAGGTCCTTCCCAACCCAAACCATTCCATGATTCTCTGATTTTTTTCTAAATAAAATGATCTACTGTGCTTCTGATTCCAGACTTCAGATCACACACAGTACCTTCTCTGAACTTTTCCTTTCTTAGCCCATTCCTGTATCAATTTCCTTTCTCTCTGATTATGTTCATGTTTCCATAGAACTATCTGTTATAAACCTCTAAATCTCTTTTGATCTGCTGACTGCAAGAACTCTTTCCTCAGCAGTAATAGCAGGCTCAAACCCCATCATTATGGATGGAAATGTAGGGCTCTTTTCCCTATAATTTTGTTTACCTACACCAAATTACAGCTGTTATTTTCTAATCTAGTCCATTTTGGCAGACTGATCTGGGATGCTCTGCAGTGAGCCCTCTTTTCAATCCCGAATCGTTTAGTGTTGTCAGCACCTCACCATTCCCAACCCTTTCAGATCATTTACAGTATCCTCACCACCAGTGACCTCCTGCCACTGAGAGTTATTGTCCAATCTTTTAAACAGCCGTCTATTTATGTCGGGACCAGACATTTTATTCCAAGGAGGGTGGGGAAGCCCTGGTCCAGGTTGCTCAGAGCAGCGGTGGCTGCCCCATCCCTGGAGGTGTTCGAGGCCAGGTTGGATGGGGCTTGGAGCCCCTGATCCAGTGGGAGGTGTCCCTGCCCATGGCAGAGGGTGGGACCGGGTGGAGTTTGAGGTCCCTTCCAACCCAAACCATTCCATGATTCTATGACATTGTTCTTCATCATCCTGCTCTAGAGAACTATTCGATTCCTGGTTTCAGATTTGTTTAAATTAGAATCTTATATAATGTATTGAATCTTTCTGCGCTTTATTTGTGCTCCTGTTGCCTGTTGTTAATACAACAATTATACAATACATAACAAATATAAGTTTTATATATGAGACTTATGGATATAGCATTAGTAATGTAGTGGTTTTGTCAGGCATAAGCCAGCATACTACAGCCTTTAATTGAAACTATTTAATTTAATGTGCCTATGTGCCCAGCATCACAGTTTGGAGTTGCTTGTGGGTGGAGTTTTTGTCTGTCTTCCTTTCAAAAAGGACTAATCCTAGCTGTACACATTCATTGTCTTTAAGACTGGTGTGGGATTTGGTTGTATCTCTTATTTGGTTTTAATTTATTATTTCTACACTTTCATTTGCTTCTGTTTTCTCTTTATTTCTGGGGATTCCTACAGTCCTATATCAAGATCTAGTGCTGGCATTGTTACCCAGAAAGGGAAGAGAAAAAAATCCAAGTATTATTTTCTTCAGGTAGCTCCTAGACAGCTGCATTAGGAATGATGTACGATCTGAATTGCATGAACCTATGTTTAATAGACAAGCTTTTCTCTTAAACCTATGGCTGTGACTTGGATGCCATATTAATGTGCACACCTGGGTCTATTCATGCTGAAGGTGATGTGAGAGTCACTACACACTGCTGCTTTTTGGTGCTTTCAAGAAATATGCATTTTTTTCACTCTGAAAATAGCACTACTCAGTTCTTTTTCAGCTGCTCACTATCTGATAACCAGCTTTCTCTTTTTCAGTTAAGTGTACACTTCTAAACGAATTTTAGGCTTTTGAATTTGCAAAATGAGAAGTAGCTCATCTTCACTTTTATAGCTCACTTGACTGATAAAATATCACTTCTGTGGGTCTCTCCCAGTTGTTTCTTCTGTTCTGGAATGCTCCAGCCCTTGATCTACTGAGCTGCTCCCTCTCTCCTTGTAGCACTATTTCTTCCACTCTTGTTCTTCAGGATGCAGTCATGTATTTCAGTGCTACATCTGCTTGGTGCCGTGTGGTGTTCCTGGGCAGTGATTAATGATTGCTCTGAGTCTGAGCTTTATAATTAAGGTGAACAACTTGTAACATACGGAATATTACTAGAAAGATGTAGAGAGGGGGGATGTGCTCATCTCATGAACTGAGTTGCTACATCAGTTTATTCAAAGCAGACAACCCCAAGGCTCCAAAAAGACGGCTTATTTTTATAGCTTCCTTCCCACACTGCTCACCTCTTCACATGGAATCACAGAATCAGGGAGTGGTTTGTGTTGGAAAGGACATTAAAGCCTATCTATTTCCTAGATCCATGGGCACGGACATCTTCCAAAGATGGAATGGCTGTTGCTGTGGAAGAACCAGTCCAAAGACTGTGGAGATCTCCAGCCTCATTCCTCAGGTCCCTTTGGAGGGAGTAATGTGGCACATGGACACGAATGGGTCACGCACATAGATGCTGGACCTACACAGTTGCATCAGTTTTAATGCTGATAGAGAGCTTGCTTTGGTTATGATGAATAGTAAAACCTTCCCTGGCCCTTCCATGTAGCTGTTGATGCTCTGACAGACAAATAGCTAAGACAACACTGGTATTTAAAGGCTTGATTGAGCATAAAGTTACAGGCAGATCATCCGTTAAATTACTATTGCATCTATGTATCTGTATGAGTAGTTTATAAAGCCACTTGAGAGTTCCTCCCTGTCTTCAACAATCCTCATAGCCACCTACCTCCTGGCCACCAGTGAGATGTGGGAGTTTAGAGAAAAGAACCATGGATGGGACATCCTTGAGTATCAAATTTTCGCTACATCATCTACAAGATGTTAAGAATTGGTTGTCACTGTGACGAAGTGCAATAGCTGGCAGCTGAATGTTGCACATTGCAATTATGTACCCCAATTTTAATGATATGGAACCAGGATGTCCAATAGGTGAAGAGCTGCATAGTTTTCAAGCTAAAGATCAAACTTTGATAATGACTTTTATGCCATGATGATATGGGATGTAGTTAAATTATGCAAAAGCAAAACTTTCCTGCTTCAGGCTTGAGCTGCTCTTTACCAAGAGAGGGGCCATGGACGATCTGTTCCTCTAGAGAGAACTTTACACCAAGAGTCCTGCAGTTGACTCTAGGCTTGATGGACTCAGTATGGTCATCCTTTCCTTTGAGGTTCTCTGAAGTGTGTGTTGATGAGAAAAGAACAGACTGGTACTCGTTACTCCTAAAGACATTGTTAGAGCTAATTGATGTTTAAGGAAATCATTTCTATTTGAGCCATGGAATTAATCTTTGGTTAAGGCTACTGAATAAATGGACACAGAAGAGCCTGTGTGGTATTAACAAGATTCTAAATGAAGAAGCTAATTCATTTCATTATTGATAACAAAGTCATCTTCCCCAGAATAGCAAATGAGGTAAGATTGGCACTTGGAGATAAGACCCTGATTATTGTCTGTGGAATCTATTACATTCTATTATTTTCCCCAGATAAAATGTTAAATCACCCTTCTTAAATGTAGACATTTGGTAGTTATTCCTCGCACACAACCATTTTATATTCTTTTTTCTAAATTTTCCAGTCTTATTTATTTTTAGTTTAAAACCAAGAGGAAATGGTCTCAAGTTGTGTTAGAGGAGGGTTAGATTGGATATTAGGAAAAATTTCTTCTCTGAAAGTGTTCTTACACTGGCAGAGGCTGCCCAGGGCAGTGGTGGAGTCCCCATCCCTGCAGGGATTTAAAAGATGGGTGGACAAGCTGCTCAGGGATCTGGTTTAGGAGCAATTGGACTCAATAATCTCAAAGGTCTTTTCCAAACAAATAATTCTATGATTCTATGATTTCATAATTCTGTTTTTTTATGTGCTGCCAGCCAGGAGTTCCCAGGGACTCAATTAAATATAAAAGTGCATAAAGATCTCTTCAGCCTGCAGACAGCTCCTTAGCAAGTTTGTTTTCAATTAGCAGCTGTTTAATAAAGTTTTTCTCACTGACAAATCCTCTTTTTGTGTAACCCACTCCTTCATGAAATTGTACAACCCACTACAACCCATTTAGCCCTTGATCTACTACAAGCACTTTTAGCACTTCCCGCAAATAATTAATCCTATTTGGATTAGGGGGATTATAGATGGTCTTAGTCCTCACTTGATAACGCTTCATTCTTACCCAGCACTTTCAATTTTGCTCAGTATTATAAGATATAGGAGGAAATCATGGATGTCTCATTGTAAACGCTCATATCTCATGATTCAGTGTGAGAATTTGCTGCTCCTGTTGCAGAATCAGGGGCAGGGAGAAACTCTGCTTCCTGCATGAATGGGATGACGTTTATTACAAAAAATTGTGCACACCAAATGAGCAAACGGTTTTTATGTTCAGAGGCTGCAGTGTAAAAATAAAATTAACCAAAAAAGAGAGAAAAAAGATGTGAACTTTAAGGAAAGCTTTATGGGTCAGGTTGTCAAAAGTTACGTTTCAGAACAGCTGAGTGGATGTTTCCAATCTCTGATCCCAAATATGCACTTTACCTCTGAACTCCTGCTTCCCTTAACCTGCTTAATAAGGTTTGTGTAACTTGCTTCTCCCATCTCCCAGGGCCTGGATATCTTGCTCAAACATCCCTACTGCTGATGAACTGTGCAGGAGAAGTGTCTTCCAGACACCAAGTCTGGGTAAAACACAGACCTACCTGTGTTCCTGCACACACCTGTATTGCTGTTTCAGCAAGATGCCCCTGCACTACCAAGCTGCGATATTCAGAACATTGTCCAGGGATATAAAACCATAAAACTGCTGGAAATTGGATTGACATGGTGGGGTTAAACTTGGTAAATATATTTTATTTTTCCCTTCTGGAGAATTGCAGCTCTGCTCTAAATCAATTAGAACAAGCCCCAGGCAAATCTGAAAGCTGATTAATAACGGACCAGCCTTGTCTGCTTGAATTGCCATTATTGACTGGAAATGGCTGGGAAGTTTGTTTCCAAGGCAGGAGCAGAGCAAAGGTACCACTGTGGCTTCATCCTTACCTTTTCCTGACAAAGAATTGTGACTCACCCTGGATGTCATTTCTATTCCAGTAGTGAAGCCATGAAGGTTTGCACTGCATAAGCACACACACAAACAAATGAAGTTTCTGCCTACACCAAACATCCATCTATTGCTCCACAAGTTTTGCAGAAATTGCACCTTGTCTGGCTGCTTTTCCATTCACACTTAGCATGGGGGCTGTGCAGATCAGGCATCGTGCATCGCTGGTGACACAGGCATTAAAAAATATGGAAAACTTGTACACTCTTGTCCAAACAGGTCTGTTTCCTCTTCTAAAAGTGTTGCTATTGATTGCTTTACCTCTTTTGTTAAGCCTGGAGAAGAGAAAGCTCCGAGGAGACCTTATAGTGGCCTTTCAGTAGAGAAAGGGGCTTCAGGAAAGCTGGGGAGGGGCTCTTGATCAGGGGGTGAAGGGACAAGGTGAGGGGGTACAGTTGTAAGCTGAGAGAGGGGTGATTGAGACAAGGTCCTAGAAAGGAATGTTTTCCTGTGAGGGTGGGGAAGCCCTGGCCCAGGTTGCCCAGAGAAGTGGCTGTCCCGTCCCTGGAGGGGTTCAAGGCCAGGCTGGATGGGGCTTTGAGCAACCTGAGCCAGTGGAAGGTGTCGCTGCCCGTGGCAGGGGGTTGAACTGGATGATCTTTAAGGTCCCTTCCAACCCAAACCATTCTGTGATTATATGGCATCAAACATTATTAAACTTTACTTCAGCAGAGTCCATGGTGTCAGGAGAGCCAACACAAGACATATCATAGCAAAATGCCCTTACTGAGAGCCTAACGGTTTAGTGTTTGATAGGAATGGTTGGACTCGATGATCCGGTGGGTCTCTTCCAACCTGGTTATTCTATGATTCTATGATTCTAATCACATCCAGTCACAGAAATGAACACATTCCAAAGCTTTATTGTTTACAAACCCTATTAACAAAACCCTAATGCCTTCAAATGTCAGCCGCAAATAGTTCTACACCAACTTGGAAGGTTCCTCAGCAGAAAACTTTTCATCAAACATTTCCTGTCTCCTTTTTGCAATTTCTGTAATACTTTCCTCCTATCAACAGGCTTTAAATTGGGCAAAAAAGACTACAGATGTGCATGGGTTCTGCAGGGTGTCTGCTAGGAGCCAGAATAACACCTTCCAAATGACTTGTTTTGGTAGAAAACGAGAAGGGTTGTGGAGATGCTCAAAAGAAAGCTGTGTTTTTTATTCTTTCAGCCATGAGAAAATATTCGGCCTGGGAAAAGGATGAGCAATATTTTGATGTGAGGCAAAGCTTGTAAGCTGCAAGGAAGTTAACCACCAAATCCTATTTGTATTGTTTGTTGGTAGAAGATGTGAAAGTAAAAAGGATGGAGATCCTCAACAGCCTCTCAGGAAATGACCTGCAGGATTGCACAAACAATCAGCTCAGTCAGCTCAGAAGGGAACTGCTGTGAAGGTGACTGGATTTTGTTAATTTGTTGAATAAAATGACAAGCAAAGTCTCATTTTTATTGTGTCTGACCTCATATGTCCACACGGTATGTGCCTGTGCATCTCCCCACACTGACCACTGACATTTGCACAATGCAAGACTCAATTTTCTTGTGTGACACTATGTTTATCAAGGCAAGAAACCAGAAGACGAAGACTTGGCAGCAACAGCTTGGGATTCTTCTGAGGTTACTTTTGGAGTAAGTTTTTTCCTCCTTTCCTCCTTGAAATATTCAGTCAATATTTGAGTTGTTAATAAAAAGCTATTTTCTTTTCAGCTTCCCTGATTCTGCTCCACTCAAGAACAACATGTGCCTCATGTTTCCTTAGCTTTGCTTATCAGATCACCAGCCAAAACGAATGGCCAAATCTATTACAAATGGAGAAATTAAATGAAAACAACACCAGTGCCAAGTTCTTTGCAAACAGAGAAGTGAAATGAAAAATGCCAGTCTCTGTAGGTTCACCCAGCACATTGAATTATTATCTGTCATGGCCTGTTCGTACATTTGTCCTTTCTCTGTGGTTGATAAATAAGACTTCCCACAAGTTCTGAAGCTGTATCAGGAGTTGCGTAGCAGATAATGTTAATAAATCTTAGAGGCTATCTCTCTGGCTTGCCTGGCAGCCTAATAGCTCAAAAGTCTTGCAGTTTCTAATGTCTTGCTTTTGTTAAACATAACTTTGAAATCTTTCTTTCCTTGACTACAGGTCCAAGAGCCAGGTTGATATGGACGTGACTGCGAATCCTGATTTTCAAGGCAAAGCCTGTGGGCTAATCATAGAATGGTTTGGGTTGGAAGGGACCTTTAAGCCTATCCAATTCCAACCACCTGCCATAGGCAGGGACACCTCCCACTGGATCAGAGTACTCCAAGCCCCATCCAGCCAGGGACAAAGGGTGGGTCATGTGAATTACCTTGCAGAGATGTCCATCTCTCCCTGTTGAAGGGGCCTGAGGATGATTGAATCAGACTTGGACATTTAATTTATAGAAACCCACACATGGGATAAAATGAAAAGAATAATAAAAAAGAAGAAAATGCAATCTTTGAATTTTTTGTTTGGAAGTAGACCCCTGCCAGGCACTGGAGATGAAGAACATCTTTCTTTGTTCAGTAGTTTCCATTCAATCAGCCCCTATCCCTGGAAACATTCAGGGTCAGGTTGGATGGGTCTTTGAGCAACACGATCTGTTTAAAGATGTCACTGCTCCTGCAGAGGGGTTGGACTGGATGACCTGTAAAGGTCCCTTCAAACCCAAAGCATTCTATGATTCTGCAGCCCAGCAGGTAAGGGACCGGTCGCCAGTCAATAGCAAAGTTGAGATATGCATGGTTGGCAGATGCCTTCTGAAGCCTGTCTCTGGACCTGCTGGACCTGCTCAGAAAATCTCCTCCAACAGAAACCCAGATGCCTGTGTGACTGTGTCATCTGGAAACTAAGTGACATCAAACAGCATGGGCATTTTTTCTTCCTTTTGCAAAGCTTTGTGCAATATCCACTGTGACCTCAGATGTCTGCAGAGAGAGTTTGTCTGTGTCCGCCTCCTGCTCGGTGACAGCCGGTGCCTTTGTCACGGGCCCACGCTGGAGGACACTGGAGGACACCCAGGCAAACCGCTCCTCTCCTGCCACAGCCTGATTTGCTTCCTAGGGCAGCTCAGCTGTCTGTGCAGTCAGGCATATTTACCTGGAGTTAGATTTGCTTCCCCAAACCACTTTTACCTTAAAGGTGACATTACGTACCTGACAATCATCTCATCTTTAAATAGGGAAACTTTTCTGCTTCTAACACTACATGTGAATACCAGAGATTTGCACTCAAATGTAACTATTTATTTCTCAATTTCTCTCTCTCTTTTTTTTTTTGAATTGAAAATGGGATCCATCTCCTGTCTCCTCCTGGCTGGATCTACATTGTTCATCAGACATATTTATTAACTTGTCTGCTGGCTTTGCTATTATTCCTCACTGAGTTTTCTCACTTCCTCTAGTTTTTGTTCCTTGACAAAATAACAAAAGCTTTACTTTTACTGACTCTTTTTTATCCCTTCTCGGCTTCTCCTTATCACACTCTTTTCTTGTTTCTTTTATCAATGTTCTTCAGCAAGTTCTTCTGTCTGTGCTAGGAATGTATTGGTACAGCATGTCTGGGGTCTTGGGGGTAGCTACTGTCACTCTTGAGGGTAAAAGAGCCCTGCAGAGGGATCCAGACAAACTGGAGAGCTGGGCAGTCAGCAAGCACATAAAGCGGAACAAGGGCAAGGGCTGAGTTTTGCACCTGGGGCACAGCAGCCCTGGGTGTCCACACAGCCTGGGGAGTGAGAAGCTGAAGAGCAGCCCTGGGGAAAGGGATCTGAGGGTTCTGGGTGACGGTAAGCGGACCATGAGCCAGCAATGTCCTGGTAGCCAAGAGGGCAACCGTGTCCTGGAGTGTATCCAGCATGGTATTGCCAGCCAGGTGAGGGAGGGGATTGTCCCACTCTTCTCCCCACTGGGGTGGCCCCACCTTGGGCAATGGGGGCAGTTCTGGGGCCACAGGATAAAAAGGATTTAAAGGTGCTGGAGAGCATCCAGAGGAGGGCACGGAGTTGGGGAAGGGTTTGAAGGGGAAGAGTGTGAGGAGAATCTGAAGTCACTGGGTCTGTTCAGCCTGGAGAAGAGGAGACTGAGGGGAGACCTCATCGCGACAGGAACTGAGGGAAGGGCAGGAAAATGTGTCAGAGGAGGGTCAGACTGGACATTAAAAGCAGGTTCTTCCCCCAGAGGCTGGTGGAGCACTGGAACAGCTCCCAGGGAAGCAGTCACGGCACCAAGCCTGACAATACTGCAGAAGCCTCTGACCACCACCCTCAGCCCCACGGTGTGAATGTTGGAGTTGTCCTGTGCAGGGACATGAGTTGGACTTGACAATCCTTGTGGATCCCTTCCAACTCAGGACACGCTCTAATTCTATGATTCTACAACTCTGGTGCCCACATTTCATCTACTGCTGCTTGCTAAGTACATGAACAGGCTCCGTGTTTCAGATCCTGAATCTGTGCGTTAAAGCAGCCTGAGGTCATCCCGGGTCAGTCAGCAGCCCAGCTTAGGGTAACTCTGTCCTTGGAGAGATCTCCTTTAACTGCTCTGTTCCTTCATCCACATTTTTGTAAGCTTGCTGCAGCGGAGATTACTGTCAGCAGGGAGGAGAGCTGCAGGACTGCCCCAGTCTCCAGATTGTGGGTAACCCTCCCTAGAGCGCTGGCAGCAGCCCCAGGGAGCGGAACAGGCTGAGCTATTGGACTGTCTTTCCCTATGTGTCAAGCAGCCTGAGCAGGGATCTTCGTGTCATTCCTTGACTCTGCACTGCAAGCTGAATGTCTTTGGCTGGGCTGAAGATGGCACCAGTTGCCATCTCGTGTCTGGTTCAATATAGCAACATGCACACGCTCATGCCCGCACACATCTGCATTTATAACCAGAACGTTCACGTTCCACACAATTTTGGCGGCATTTTCCTTTGTTCTAAAGTAAGGGAGACAATCGCATCTTGTTCTTTTTTAACGTGAAACATTACAAGGATTTGCTACTAAAATACTCTGCCCTGTATTCTCACAGGCGTCAGCTATACCTGATGGAGAAATCTGGGTGAGCTGGAGATCCCTGTTCTTTAATTAAATGATTGTATCAATGGGCACATGTGAATGCATTGAGTATTGGCAGGTAATTTGGCTCTCCCTGGAGGGAACAAGGATGTTCCTGCCTCCTGATGCATGGCAGCTGATTCTGAAACCGCCAGAACAGTGGGAATGTTCTACATAGAGTCATAGAAAGGTTTGGGTTGGAAGGGACGTTAAAGCCCATCTAGCTCCAAACCCCTGCCATGGGCAGGGACACCTCCCACTGGATCAGGGGCTCCAAGCCCCATTCAACCTGGCCTTGGACACCTCCAGGGATGGAGCAGCCACCACTGCTCTTCTTTTTACGTTCCACTTGCCCAGGACGCAGGCAAGTTTCCCTTGTAGCTTAAGCAGAGGGGGAGCACTCCCTGCCTCCTGTACACCCTTCCCCTGGGAATAGGGGCTATGGGCTGCAGGACGTTCCTGCTCCTCTGAGCCCCAAGCAGATTTTCTGACTAACTGCAAAGGACAGCACGGAGGAGGCTGCTGCCCTCATAGAGCAGCTCCACAGGGCCAAGGTTGCTGCCTGTAGAAATGGAAGAATGGGAAAGCTGCTTATTTCACCCCTGATGTACTGCAGCATATCTCTGAGGAACATCTCAAAGGTCTTTTACCTCCTCCTCCCGGAGCACATGTGAAGTGGTGTTTCACTACCATTTGTTGCCTATTCTGGCCCTTGTCCCAGGTCAGCCATGGAGCAAACATGAATGTACATTTCTTCCTTTCTTTTCCCCTCCAATTCTTCCATTTTCTGATGGGTGCTTCTCCTCTCCCTGAGCTGGCTTCCTCACTGCTCCCTCCTTCAGCTCCTTGGGATCTTCCTTTTAATTTGATTCCACTGTCACAGTTTAGCCCTGACCTGGCTAATTTCAGCAGCTAAAACCGTGCATTTGGATCCCAAATCCTGCATCCCCATCCAAGGGAAAGGAAAATGAGAGGAAGAAGACTTGTGGATTGGAAACCAAAACTACAGCTTTAATGAAATAATAATAATAATAACAATATAATAATGATGATGATGAAAAGGTGGTGGTGTGCACTGGGGCCTTCCCTGCAGCCATCGCTGTGCTGGGGAAGGAGAATGAGCACAACTTGGCTGCAGCCTCCACTCTTGGAGGGCCTTATTAAAGGGAAAAGAAAGATGCTGGCAAATACAGAGGGCTCTAACTCCCAGAGCAGCCTCCTTGCTTTCAGGTTGTTGAGAAGGAGACAACTTACCCCAGAAGACATGACTATGGAGGTGAATCTGTAAATAAGCAGCCAAGCAAACATCCTTTTCCTGCTTGGCTCTGCGTATTTCTGATGCTGGGGGAGAGGAACAAAGATGTCTTAGGGGTGAGGGAGACGAAGCATTTTTTTGCAGAGGAAAGCTGTTGCAAAATAAATTAGGGCATGAATATAAAAGAGCTGTAGTATTCCTCCCTGATTCACCGAGAGGGGGATAACAGAGACGCCACAGGAGAAACGTGTACCTCCCTGATAGGAAGACAGCTCATGGTCTCTCAAAAGCAGAGCTAAAATCAAGAGCCCTTGACAGTCTTCCCAACGGAGATCGCTGGGGTATTTTGTGCTGCAAACATGTGGCTGAAAAGGAGATGCTGGGAGCCGAAGTGGGCAAGAGACAGAGATGCCGTGACAAGGCAGCAATGCAACTTCAAGCAGGTGCCAGCTGAAATGACAGAACATAGGAAAGGACTCCAGAAGGTATGAGAGCAAAATGAAGGCAGCATAAAAGAAAGAGTGAAGGCTGCAAAACAAAAATAAAAGGCAGCACCTGGTTCTGTCCTGGGTGTGTAAACTCTTGTGGATTGAAGAGGCTTGCAGCAATCTTGGAGGGAGCTATGGACACGCTTCAGATCCTCCAGGGAGGGAAGATGGAGTGGTGGAAACACACGGGCTTCTCATGAACAGCTGGCAAAACACACTTGTGCATTTTGGAAGGGAGTCCGGGATAAGAAAATAGTGCAGGGATGTCATTATTAGTGCAGTGACTGTTTATCAGAGAGGCCTGTTGGATGAAGCTGCATTGGCAGCTTCACATCTGGGTTTGAAGCAGAATGGGAATAATCAAAGAAGACGAAACAAAAGGATTTGTGGCTGCACTGAAAAGAGCGTTTTGTGAGGAAAGCTATCAGGACCAGCTAGTTTCTAAGCAGCCTGGGACAGATGTTTTTATCCTGATTGGTCATCACAGGATAAAAAGCAGTTTACTTCTTTTCCTTTGATACCATAGGCACTGAAAGAAATCAATCATATCTCTGGGTGGGCAGCCCCCAGCAGGGCAGATTTAAGGTATTAAAGTGTCCTGCACACAGATTCATTTTAGCATATAAGAACTGGACACATCTCTGGAGCAGAGATAGTCATTTCCAGGGAACAACTAAGCTCATCTAATTTAGCAAATGCATACAGAAGTGTAATGAGTAGAGAAATGGAGGGGTTTCTGCACCTCTGCTCCACTCTCGTGAGACTTCACCTGGAGCCCTGCATTAAAATCAGGGGACAAATCAACTCACCTTGCTTAAGAAATATGTACACTTACATGCAGGGATCAGAGGGGTGTGAAACAGCCCCATGGCTTCTCCACATATTCTGGGTTTACCTGCAGGCACTTCTCACAACTGGACATACATTTCCCCTTGATCAGCGGTTGCTAATGCAAGCGATGCTTATGCGTAAGGCCATGCTCAACTTAAACAATGATGGATGGTGGATATAAAGGTGATGGATGAAGTATGTTAATTATACAATTACAAGGGAAAATGGAAAAAGGTGCTGGTAAAAAGTAAGTAAAATTACTTTGCAAGCGGATACCAACTTCTGGAGCAGAGGTAGAAAACGCAAAATAGGACAAGACAGGGCTGTGTCCTCAGCAGGGCTTTCCTGAAAGCTTGTCCAAGCTAATTCCAGCATAGTAGGGTCAGGCAGAGGATGAGAGAGCTGTGTGTTTGGATTTCATGGCCAGGACTACAAGATCATTTTTATATATGTGTTCACTGGGTTAATCCCACTGAGAGTGGAAGCTCAGATGGGGTCATTGCTCTGAGCACCTTCTGCAGAGGCAGAACAGGAGCTTTGGTTTAAGTGCTTCTGTTCAGGAAAATGTTAAGTGTCAAACATCACTCAAGCAGCCATGTCCAGCAGTTCTTGTACCCAGAAACAACCCTAGGAGCCTGAGAGCCCAGAGAGACTGCTGAGGATTCCCTGTGGGATCCAGTATCTGCTCACACTGGTGTGCATTGTATCCAGCTCACGTCTGAAATTGTTGTCAAGGTTGCAAGTGTCCCAGTTTTGGTAATCAAAGCCTTCCCGAGATTTGCATCCTGAAGCGCAGATGCTGAGAAAAAGCAGATTGCATAATAGCCAGCTTTGTTTGTTTGCTTAAACTTCAGCTTGTATTTCATTTGTGAACAAACAGAAAAACTGCCCCTTTCCCCCCCCCCCCCCCAAAATAGGCAGAGGGGAACGTGCAAACGCTATGTGCTCCCCATTGCAACCCACCAACCTTGCCCAGGTAGAAAAGCTGCTCCGAAGGTCGTTTCTCAGGGACAGGGGAACCCAGGTGGGATCTCCCAGCCTTGCGTGGAGCCTGTCAGGGAGATTACATGTGAATTAGTGTAATCAGAGCGCCTCGCAGCTCCAAAGCTCTACCAGGGGTACCCGACTGAAAATTCACATGCTAATCCAGAGGGCTCATCCAAAGAATACATTTACATTTCTCTACTACCTTATATTCCAGAGGATCCCCTTAGAGCACAGCCTGGTATTTCCGTATACAAATGGCTTTTATTTGTGACCAGCTTTCACTGGTGGGGAAAAAAAAAAAAACACACCAAAAGATTTCACTAACCCCCACACAAAATTTGCTGAGAGAAAGCACATCATGGACATGGAAAGCAGTGCTGGAGCCAAAGTGCTTGTGAGCTTCTGCCTGTGTGCATGTATGTTCTCTTCACTAAGAGCAAGTGAAGCTGAACAGGGGCTTCAGGCAGGTGCCCCCTCCAATGGATCCCTCTGCCAAGGGGAAAAGACACCAAAGTGCTCTCTGTATTGAAAAAGGCACTGAGAGGAAGATTGTACAGGGTAATTTTGCAGATAAGGTTTTGGAAACCAGGCAGCACCAGGATGTGATTTTTTTGGTAAAGCTTTAGGGTTAAATGCCTCCAGGAACTTTTCTTTGGAAGGCTCATAGGAGGAAGGCAACACCTTTACTCAGTTAGGACAATTCTCTCCAAAGATCCCTGCACTCACTCCCTGATCTAGAGCCCCTCCCCAGCTTTCCTGGAGACCCTTTCAGTGCCAGAACCTGCTCTATGGTCCCCCCAGCACCTTCTTTTCTCCAGACTGAACAACCCCAACTCTCTCAGCCTGTTCTCACACGAGAGGTGATCCATCGCTTGGGTCATAGAATACTAGAGAAAGCTTTTGGTGTTGAAATTTGTGAGGCTGGGAGATTCCTGCATGAGAAACAACCTGGAAGATAAGTTGTGTGGGACCGTGAAATCCAACCTGTGTTTGTCATCTAACTGTTAGGAATGCGAATAAACTTCCAACAAAAGGCATAAAAGTAAGAATCCTATGTGGTATTAATATGTTTTTGATACAAGCATCTTTTGGCTCCAATAAGGGTTTAATAAGCCAGAAGAGGGTTTCACCCTGGATTTGTGAAACCTGGGAGGATAATCCCACAGACCACCTGTGTCATGCTGTCCCTCAATGGGATCCAAGGTTTTTCCCAAGGGTTCCATGTCCCCCTGCACCTGGGGTTGCCAGGACAAGGCACGAACCGGTTTTCTCACCCTTCTCCCATGCAGTAGCAAGTGGTCCTCACCTCCTAGTGTGAAGCACATGGTAAGACTGGCAGAGAAAATCCCTGGAGTGTGAGGTGTCCCTCCAAAGCCACGAGCCTCTAGGAAGAGCAGTGGTGGCCATGAGCTGCAGGGCAGGGCTGTACACATTGCACAGTGAGAGGTCGTGAGTGGGGTGATACCTGCAACCCACTCTGCTCCGAGTACAGCAAGGGCAGCTGCAGTGCCTACTCCAAAAGAGACATTGGATCCCATTGGATCAAAGCAGATGAGCCCTGTAACCTGACCTTTATCTGGAGCTCAGTAGCACTGATCAATACATTTCAGAAGAGCTGAGGCAGTTGGAAGGAAAGGGCGCCGGGAAGATTGACGGGCTTTAATGAGATGTCTGTCCTTTCCCCACACCACGACGTGTACCAGGAAGGTCTCTGGTTTTGTTTTTGAAGGCAGCATCCACTAGCATGGGGGAATTCACTGGATCTTTGGAGATTTAGCCTTTGCTACTTGCTACTCATCTCAGGCTTTACTAAACTGCGAAGAAAGGAAAATGTTCAGTTAGGTGACAGTG
Organism: Clamator glandarius; assembly: GCA_033459285.1. NCBI lineage: Eukaryota > Metazoa > Chordata > Aves > Cuculiformes > Cuculidae > Clamator > Clamator glandarius. Next base: position 323,863 of record JAUNZM010001307.1, read on the forward strand.
TTTTCTAAACTCTCTCTTTCTTATCCAGTATGCAGTAAGCCAGTAACTGCATCACCGAGAAAGATATTGTTTATTCAGGTTTGCACAAATCTTGGGTTCTTGAAGGTTTTTTTTCCCCTCAAATCAAGCAGAACTCAAGGGTTTGTTGTCTTAACTGATAGACTAAGTTACACACGACTGTATATTGTTCATCAAGCATGTAATCACATCTTTACATGTCGTTATAATAAACACCAAGTAATTTATTTCATGTTCTGAGCATGCTCCAAGGGGTCTTTGGGGATGTCTGGTGATCATCACCCCCAAAATTATCTGTGGAGTTCATTCATTGGTCAACTCTTCCCAATCTCCTCTCAATAGTTGTCAGTATTGGCTTGGAAATTCTTAATTTAATCAAGTCTCCAGATTCCCATTGAAAAGCCATGCTAACAAATTGTTATCTGACCATACAGCTGAACAAATTAATCCCCTACCACTGCAATTGGTAGGGGATGGACTATGAGGTCCTTTCCAACACAAACCATTCCATGATTCTATGATTCTGTATAGGTCAGTAAATCTTAACTTATTAACTCCAGTTTTTATGGGATTTACCCTCTTTGGGCACCAGCACTCAGAAGTACCCTCCCTCCTTTAAAGCACTTGCCTAGGAACACAATCCCACATCCAAGCACACTGTGTCTTGTTGCTGATGGGAGAAAAGGCTGCAATGCTTTGCAAGAGGAGGGAAAATAAATCCATTTTCTTTATTCTTCTTATCTCTGCAAAAGTTTGGCTTCAGCTGAGTGGTCCCCAAACTGTAGAAAACCAGGAGCTTAGAGAGGAGAGCATGACAGTGTGAACGCAATGCTGCCCTCGGTGCTGGGCTGCGCTTGCTGCCGCCTCTTCCGACTCCATGGGCTCTGTGTGAGGCATGATGGGCACTGTCATGGCTTTATGTCGCTGCAGGTGAGTGTTTTTAAGCTGGGTCGTGTCAGCTGTGAGTCAACAGCAATTCTGGGATCGCCTTTCACCAGCTTTCCCTGGCCGTTTTCCTAGCAAGATCCTAACAAAAGGTTTTCTGGGATTCTCCGCACATGCTCTGTTACAGCATCCACTACAGTCCCAGCTCGTATTTCCTGTATTTATTGATAACAGTGCTTGTCAGAGATAGAAGGAGATGGTATTTTTCCCAAAGAGACTGCTCAAGTGTTGCCAGCATCTCAAATTCAGAGAGAAGAATCCCAAATTCATTGCAAGGTTTATTTCTTTTAACAACACTTTTAAGTTTCGTTTTCCTTGCCTGCTATATTCTGCACCTGTAAGACATAGCAGGGTCACAGTGTAAGATTTTCCCCCAACAAGCAAATCCCCAAACACAGTCTCCTGGAGGTTTCCTCTTCCCTGGTTTCTTTTTCTGCCTTGATAGAAGCTACAAAGTGAATCCAGGACTTGGGTCTTGTGGAAAGAAGAGACAAAACATCACATGAATTCTATCATGAGCTGGAAGGATATGAAAAATTAAACCAGCAGGAAGCTACAGCAATAGTGAGGATGACAAGCAAGCAAATAAGCAGTAAAAGCATTCCAAATTAACTTCTTGTTAGCTGTCAGCCATACTGTGCTGCTCCATCAGGGATACAGGGTTTCAATTTCCCATACACTGAACCCACAACAATTCCCTCTGTGTACCACTCCAGGATTTGATGAGGTTATCTCAGCCCAGAGACAGAGAGAGATCTTCTATTGAAAAAAAATCAAGAAAGAAAAAAGAATCCTCTATTAGAGAAGCGAAGTGCTCATCAGTCATGCCCAGCATATTCCTGAGTCCTGCCTGATTTATCTTCCTCATCTCTGTGTCTGGATGTAGTGCTGGTCCTCAGCTCTCTTCCTGTAGGGCAGCGTCCTCTTGCCAGCCACCCTGTTTCTCCAGCTGTTCCCAAACAGCGAGCAGTTCCCCCGCTGACCCATGCTGGGGCTCTGTCCTTGGCCCTGCCAGCCTCCCTCAGCATCAGGCATGCAGACAACATCTCAGGATCATGGAATCATTAAGGTTGGAAAAGCCCTCTAAGCTCATCCAATCCAACCATAAGCCCAACCCCAGCACGCCTGCTAAACCATGTCCCCAAGTGCCACAGCCACATGCTTGTTCAACTCCTCCAGGGATGGAGACTCCACCACTACCCTGGGCAACCTCTGCCAGGGTTTCACCACTCTGTCAGTGAAGGAATTTTTCCCAGTATCCAATAAACCTCCTCTGGCACAAGTTAAGGCCATTTCCTCTCATCTTGTTACTTGTTGTTTGGGAGAAGAGCTCAGCACCCACCTCATTTAACTTGTGATGTCTCCAGTATAGAGGTCTTCATCTGAGCTCATCATTTAGGCTCCTGCAAGGAGTTAGGGAGAAAAAGAGGCACTGGAGATCTAATCACACCCTAGAAAGTGACGGTTTCTCTCTACCCACATTTCAAAGTCTGGTGTTCATTTCCTACCACACCAGCTGGTGACACTGGGCTTGCTCCGAGTACTCTGATAAGCTGCAGAAACACCTGAGACATGCAATTCCTGATAAGGAGCCCCTTCCCAGTGTTCCTCTAGTCCCCTTTAGGTACTGGAAGGTTGCTCCAAGGTCTCCTCGGAGCCTTTGGATATATATCTACATATATCTCCATGATGCAGTCCTGCACAGCCAAAAGAATTCCTTTTACCAGAAACTAATCTTCCTTTCTGTCTGGAGAAAAAAATCTGCTTAGCCTAGGGAGGCAATAGCTCTTGCTTGACAAAAAAAACTCTATAAGGAAAGTCTGCTCTGATGTCACATGAATCCTTGATTTGAAATTTGCATGGCCAAGGACCTGGCTCTGCCCCAAGGCTTTCCCTGAAAGGCACAGAAGCAATTTCTATGTAATGGGAAAACTTTGCTAAGTGCAGCAAAGGTGGTGAAGTGGATGCTGGGAGGTGGTGAGAAGATGTGGTCAATCCGCTAGGCTGCAGCATTACTTGTCCAGGAGAACAGAGAGCAGCTACGGCAGTACAATCACATCCTGTAACAGCATCTCACCCCGCCAAATCTGGTGAAGTGACTCCAGATTCGTACCAGGGCACACAAGAGCAGTTTTAGCTTCAGTTCAATGGTCCTCGAGTACTTCCAAATTAATCTGGCCAAGACCTTTACATTTCATGTTGTAATAGTTATGTTTCAATAATGAGCCATTAGAACCTCAGCCAAAACCTTGTTAAACTGCCATGACCCCCCAAAGACATAAATTGCCTTTTATATGATTCATGAAGCGATTAAAAGTCCCCAAATATCTCTTCAACAAATCTGTTCCCTTCGGTGGTGGCACGCCTGGTTCACGCAGATGTATTACTCCATGGGATGGATTCTGTGCTTCCTGCACCATCCCATCACTGCAGCTCGTAACTTCTTCAGCAAGCAGTATTTCTAGCGAATCCTTCAGTATCTTTTATTCAGAACCTAAAAATGTTTCTCCCAACTTCCACCAGCCTGAACAGCCCACTTGGGCTCTTGCTGCCTTGTCCCACCATCTACCTGTTTTACCTGAAGGGGCTGCAGAGCCTGCTCATGCACTCAGGACATCAGCTGTAATTCCAAACAGGAGTTTCCAGCTCAGATCTCGGTCAGGATATCTCCAATCTCCATGTTTCAAGGGCTTGTTCAGAAAAGCTATAATATGGAATTGATTCCTTTCTAACATCAAACCTTTCAGTATCAGGATATTACTGAATGCACTTTACCTGTCCAGGTGCAAACAGGTGACTTCCTGCCCCCGGACTCTGTGCTGCCCTGTTACAGAGCACATGGTATGAAATCCTGACCATACAGGTTAATCTCAAATGAGATTTTATCTTGTCATTTGACCACAGATACAGAGCATGATATTCTAACCTTTCCTTTAAGGATTTGATCTTCCTGTACCCTAAACACTTGATCACAGTGCTCTGATTCTAAGCAGGTTAGGAGGTTAAATCGTCATCCAGATACAGTCAAGAACATGAGAAGTGCAGTGAACACAGTTTTAAGCTGAAAGAGGGGAGATTGAGATGAGATCTCAGGAAGAAATGTTTTGCTTTGAGAGTGGGGAGGCCCTGGCCCAGGTTGCCCAGAGAAGTGGTGTCTCCCCAAATCCTGGAGGGGCTCAAGGCCAGGTTGGATGGGGCTTGGAGAAACCTGATCCAGTGGGAGGTGTTCCTGCCCCATGGCAGAGTGTTGGAACTGGATGCACCAGCTGTAAAACCAGGCTTGGCATTGAGAAACTTAATGCTGAGTATCCAGACCCTGGTAATTGTACTTTTGGACTGTGTTCATCATGAGATCTCTTTCCACCAGCTATGTTGTGCTTACAGCCCATACATGAGAGCCTGCACATTCCTTCATCCAAAGGTCTGATTTCTCACTCTTCTAGGACAATTCCAGAGCTACTGCTCTCACAGGGAATGCTTTTCTAGCAGATCCTTGTACTAAAGTGATGTATGAAAATGGCACCTTGAAACTTATTTCTTACAAAAAGCCCATTTACATGCTTCATAAACCCCACAACTCTGCAAAAAGTACCCAAAGCTGTGATGTACAGCCAGGCCTTCAGACATCACCACATCTGCTCAGAGAGGAATTAGCAAGACCTCACCAATGTGAAGATGATTTTCAGCGTGTAAGACAGTCTCCCAGGAAATACATCACATTTATGTACAGGTTACTGAGACACTTCAGGGGAGCTTATTACAATAAAAATGGAAGCTCCCACCCCACCAACTGTACATCTTTCTCTCTCATTCACACAGTCCTGTGCTGGAGTCCATGAAGAAGAATGATAGTCTGAGACAGATGTAGATGACTGTGAATCGTTACAGCTTCTACCAAGAGAAGATTATGCCACAAAATTATTTTTCCCAGACTCTTTCTCCCTCTGACTGGGAGAAAACTTTCTGTATGCTTGGGGGAGAGTGGGTGGAAGGCTGCCTAGTGGAAAAGACCCTGGGGGTACTGTTTGACAGTGGCTAAATATGAGCCAGTGGTGGCCCAGGTGGCCAAAAAGGCCAAAAGCATTCTGGCTAGGATCAGCCACAGGGTGGCCAGCAGGAGCAGGGAAGGGCTCAAAAAGCATGTGGCCGTGGCACTTTGGGATGTGGTTTAGCAGGCATGGTGGGGTTGGGCTTACAGTTGGACTGGATGAGTTTAGAGTTCTTTTCCAACCTCAATGATTCTGGGTTTGTTAATGTATTAAAAGTAAAAATAGGAGCAATCTGTCAGTACCTCTCCACAATTACTGTGAGCCATGCGTGGAAAGCAGATGAAACTCCAGGAATCCCATATTCCAGTGCCAAGTGACTTGTGTTATCTTGCGTACCAGACGTTCTCCTATTAGCTCTTAGGCTGAGGTCAAGAAGTGCCCACCAGAATGAACTCACACAAACAATCTGTAAAGCCTGGCTAAAAACAGTTATTACTGAGCGAACACGTTTTCACAAATTGACTACTTCATCCTTGACCTTACTCTGTCCCAGCCTTCAGAAGTGACCAAAACCTCCACAAGGAGAATGCGGGAACTCAGATTTCATAACTCCACTGATGACTGAAAATCAGGGACGCAGGGGAGACACTGCATTTTCAGCTTGTTACTGTTGACCCTTTCCTGTAATACAAATGCCAATGCCTCCTTTCTCTCTCTGCTATGCTGAGAGTAACAGCCTGTGATATTTTCCCCTGCAACCTCCTTCTCATTCCAGTGGGGTTACCTAGCCATTCATATCAACACTTGCAAAACTTATTCCTGCCAAAGACCCCTGGGGCAATTAAGTTCCTGAATTCTCCTCATGTTTGAATGCTCACTCCACCCTTATCTCCATGCTTTCTGCATGTACGGCCTTCCACTCCCTCTCAATGTTGTCTGAAAAGTCAAATTCATCACACAGCATGCAAACAGCTGAGATGTCATGCGAAGTAGAGTCACCATGCCTGAAGGTGTTTAAAAGACAGGTAGATGAAGTGCTCAGGAATCTGGTTTAGTAGTGGACAGGTACAGTTGGACCTGATGATCTCAAAGGTCTTTTCCAAGGAAGTGATTATGTGATTCTATGACACTGGTTTTATTTCAGAGTTGTGCAAGTCAGAATGCTCAGTGCCTTTCCACAAATTAAGCACAACCAATCGGACACTCCATGCTCAATTTATTACAAAAGTTATGATGTGAATACATGCCAAGTACTTCCCTCTATAAATGATTTAATAAAGTTCCATGTAGTTGTATCATACAAGTTTTTCTACTCTGTGCATTCAGTGAGTCGGTGTCTGCTCTAAGGACACTTTTCCCCTATGTTTCTCAGTCAAAATGGCAATTTTGATGACAAGGCCTGATTTAATCTGTCCTTCTTCAGTCCACATGCCCAAGATGTTCCTTACATCAGATTATGATCACTTTGATCTTCTACTTAGAAGAAGTTCTTCTAAACTACTGCTAATCCTTTGCAGTGTGCTTACCAAGATGCTTACAACAGTACGCTCTTCTGCAACACCACCCTCTGCACAACCTGCCCTGCACAATGTTTATTTTCTATATTAAGCACTGAATCCCTGGCACAATTGCTTAATCTTTTTCCCAGATGAAATCTTAGCTGTTCTTTGCATACCTGCTGGCTCAGCTGACAGGAGGCTTTGCTGTCACACACAAAACTGGTGGGGAAACTTCCACAGCTTTATCAGAAACCTACAAAAGGAAGGTTTTTTTTCCTTCCTCCTCTTTATATCCCAATTTATCCTGCAACTGAGTTCATAGAACCATAGAATAACTGAGGTTGGAAAAGCCCTCTAAGATCATCTAGTCCAACCATCAGGCAAACCCCACCGTGCCTACTGAACCATGTCCCAAGGTGTCGGCACATTTTTTGAATCCTGGAGACTCCACCACTGCCTCTACCAAAGGTTCACCACTCTTTTAGTACAGAAATGTCTCCTCATATTCAATCTAACCCTGAAATTCAAATGAAGTTCACTAGCCCCCCTCTCTATATAAAAACCCCACATTATTCTCAGGAAAAAAATAAGTTTGTGTCATCACACACTGCTGCCCAAGCAACATTGCATGAACTTGTGGAAATATTTATATTCGAGCTAATATGGAGCTATATTTTTTGGAGGGGGGAGACTATCTGGGGTGTTTTTGCTCCTGGAAAGCAATCGATTTCATTGCATGTTTTGTCAGGGCCATTTCTCAGTCCAACCATGAAATTTCTTCCTGAACTGAAAGAAAAAAAGATCAGCTTTCAGCTAGCCACTGGTCATCACTGGACCCCTGGGAATACCAGTTCAATTTTTCACAGTTTCTGTCTCAGAGGTAGGGGTTTTAGCTGCATTTCTTCCGCTCTGGGTACGTGTGCCTCAATCCACTTGCTCAACCAGTCTCCCTGGTCTGGGTAATGATATTTATTCCAGCTGAGCAATTCCAGGAGGACAAAATAATGGACTTAAATTGAGGTCATATTTTGCGGATCCCTGTGTCCTAAATTTTCTGGAATGACAGAAATCCATTTCAGCCAGTACACTGTGTTGTTTGTCATCATTAACAAAACTTAGTGATAGAAAGGCTGAATTAGGCCAGAGGAAAATGCCCAGAGATAACAGTGAAGATCTCTGTCAAAATCATGTGAGGTAAATGGGAGGTAAGGGATGCTTATAGAGAATAGCTGAAGCTGCTGAGTTAGAGATGAAGCCTGACAAAATAATGGGAATGGGCTGTTTTGCTGCAGTGGCAGCACCCAATGCTCTAGTACAGCAGATCAGATGCACACCCATGCCTGATGGGTCACAGGAGGTTGCTCCTCAGCTTGCCTTGGAACTATTTGGCAGTTTGATTCACATTCTCCTTTAACTTTTTGACTGTCTAGGGACAGTAAACTCTTCCTTCAGTACATTTAATCCCCCGCTACTTTAAGGTTATGATACCTTGAAAGACCTGTCTAAAGCCCCAGATCATTTTAGCAAGAAGGCAGCAACCTGAACTGGGTTCCTTGCAAAGCTTCTCATCTGCTATGAGTCCAGATGACCTAGACATAGACTCATGGAATCATTAAAGTTGGAAAAGACCTCGAAGATGATGCAGTTTAACTGTCAGTCCAATAACAGTATGTTCACTAAACCATCATGTACTGAGTCTCTGAGCTAGCATGGAAGAGCTGTGCCTTTGCTAACAAGGTCTCCTGTCCTCCTGAACAGTGTGGTTGCATGCTGAAAGCCTCTTGGGAATGCTCCCTGCACCATTCCTACTCCCATACCATGCCAGCAATTAATTTGGATCAGTGCTATCTGGCCTCCATCAAAGCCATGCCAGGGAGGAAAGCTCTGTGCGCTCTATGCCATCTTTTTTAACGAGCAGAGACTTGTAAAGGACAAAAGTTGTCACCCAGAAAATTATCACACTGGTTTGATTTTACTGAATTTCTTGCAGAGTTTTATTATTTACCCCTCAAATGAGAGACTGGATCTTATCGTTAACAGGTAGAATGGTCACTAGGACTCTCAAAGCTTATTTGTTTCAGTAAAGTTCAAGCTCAGCAAGCAGAGCTCAAGCCCTAATCAATGCCTCTTTGATTGAGAACCTTGGTCTTGTGCAGTCTCTATAGGTGGAATCAATGCATAAATATTCACAGACAACTCCAAGCAACTTCTCCCTGAGACACATCCTTGATTTCTATTTTATTAGTAGAGCAGGATCCCAGTAGAAAACTGGATTCAATTGGGCCACAATAGAAATTAACCTCTTTTGGACAAGAAGAGACATTACTATGCGGAGTATGACATTAGGTCGTGTTCCAATTGTCACGATTGTGTTTCAAGACATTCAAGCATGGCATGTATTTGCATAAATACAAGATGTTAATATCTGAATAAATTAGGATGAGAAACACAGAGACAGCTTTCCAGACCACTTCAGCACAAAAGAACAGCCTTAATTTGTGTGCACAGTTATCCCAATTCCATGTCCAATGCACCATATTAACCATTTGCAAGGACAATTACTCAATTTGCATGTGTGGCCATGAGTATCGCATGGGCACTTTGCACCTCTATTTGGGGTTAGATATTTAAGGAGTGTAGCCTTCAGCTACCAGTTTTGAGTTACCTACGTAAGTTGACCAATTTTGTGGAGGAAATGGATCAGTTTTGTAAAACTCCTGTATAGTAATGGATTTTGTCCCTAAACCTTTCTGCTCTGCACTGCAGAGAAGCAGCAGTCAATGATATAAGGTTATGGCAGGTGTCACCAGATGGCACTCTTACATTGAGTCTTCCTTCTTTTTTTGTTTATTTGGGGTTTATGTACGAGCAAATGCTCAGTGTTGACAGGACATGCCCTGTAGTGGGATTTATTTTGTAGGTTTGGTTTAGAGGCAGCTGGGGTTGGAGGCTGTGCTGAGTGGTGAAAGAGCCTGTGGAAAATTCAGCAGATGTTTTTCAGGAGGTGGCCATGGCTGTTGAGGTGCAATTCCTGGAAGAAGTGGTTATATAGGCATCAGAATTTCTTTGTGTGGGTTTCTCTGTTCATGCAGCAATATAGTGGTGGCACTCACAATATAACTAAAATCTTATGTTATTGATCTCTCTCTGAAAGCAAGGGCTCACGCTGGAGTCCCATGATGCTGGTAGCAAAACAAGCTAATTGTATTGGAAAAGGGAGGAATATTGTCCCTAGCACTCATCCAACAAAAGACAGAGAGACTGAAAGAGTCATTTTATCTCTCGGTGTATGAAAATACTGATGTTGAAGCACAATACAGAATATTTTCTCTCCAGTGTGTCAACAAATTAAATCTTAGCCCCAAATTCCCATGACGGAACTTTACGCAAGAATCATAGGATCATAGAACCATCAAATGGTTTGGATTGGAAGGGAACACCAAAGTCATCTATAGTGGGACACATCACACTGAATCAGGTTGCTCAGAGTCCCATCCAACTTGACCTTGAATATTTGCAGGCATGGGGCATCTATCACCTCCCTGGGCAACCTGTGCCAGTGCCTCACCATCCTCACAGAAAAAATACCCAAAACAGTTCTTCTTAAGATCTATTCTAAACTTCTCTTTTAGGCTAGAATTGCCACCATCACCCCTTGTCCCACTGCTACAAGACCAAGAAAGTTTGGGTTTGTTTGTTTTGTTTTTTCTTGACTCAAAAGGGAATAGTTAGAGAAGGATGCAATTCATTTTGGGGATCTGCCAAGACAGCCTCTAAGACATCAAAAGAAGTTTGTTCTGAAATAAAATATGCCTGAGAGAAGGTGAAACAATAGATCAAAAAATATTGCTCATAACATTCACCGGAATGGATCCAACACGCTGCAAGGAGTTAAAAATGAAGCCCCACAAGAGAAGGCAAATCCCCCTGTTTGTTTTTGTCTGATTGCTTCTAGACTCATATTGCTTGAAGCCAGCAAAATCTATACTCCCCACTCTGGGCTATCGATTCAATAAAGGATGGGACATCCTCGCCATAGAGAAACATGTGAGATTGAAAGATAACAAAAACAGGTAACAGTCTCTTACATAGGCATCATTTATGATTACAAAATTCTAACGGGTTTTCTGTAGGAGCAGTAGTTCAGTGGCTTCTTGGGCATCCTGTAGGGCAGAAATTGTCTTAGCATGAAGAACTTATTTTTTTTCCCTTTTCAGACTATTTATTACTGTTGTTTGTTCCTTGGAACAAACCTGCTGGAATCATATGAATTTTAGCATCAAACACTTGTACCTTCTTATTCTTGAATATAAACACATTCTTCAATGGGCATTCTCCTAGAATTCTAGATTCTTCAGCCCAAGGAGGCCAGAGAGCTGTTGGAGAGAGTCCAGAAAAGGCCAAGGAGATGATGCGAGGGCTGGAGCACCTCCTGTACAGGCTGAGAGAGTTGAGGTTGTTCAGCCTGGAGAAGAGAAGACTGTGGGGAGACCTTAGAGCAGCTTCCAGTATTGAAAGGGGCTGCAGGAAAGCTGGGGAGGAGCTCTTGATCAGGGAGTGCAAGGATAGGATGAGGGGGAACATCTGAGCTGAAAGAGAAGAGATTGAGATGATATTTTACGCAAAACTATTTTGCTGTGAGGATTGTAAGGCCCTGTCCCTTGTTACCCAGAGCAGTGGTGGCTGCCCCATCCCTGGGGGTGTTGAAGGCCAGGTTGGATGGGGCTTGGAGCCCCTGATCCAGTGGGAGATGTCGCTGCCCTGTTATGGTACAAGTGACACAACAGATCTTGTGCATCGCCCCTTCCACTAGTGAGGGAGGGAGTCTTGCCACGCACCTCACTTCCAGCCCTGACCTTCTCAAAGTCTGTAAAAAGACGGGAAAGGTTGTAGGAAACCAGTGATTCGAGGACTAAAGAAAATGTCTTACACAGAGTGATTTCAGAGCTCAATCTGTTTGGCTCATTAGAGGAGGAGGACAGGGAGGTGATGTAATTATGGAAGACAGATGACCTTGGGTATTTTTTTCCCCCATCTAGGAAGGAAAGATATTACCAAGAGAGCTGGTTCAAGTACAGACAGTGGGGACTCTGCAGGCAGAGGACCTGGAAAGGGCTATAAAAGCCTAGCAGGAGGCACAGGCTGCAGTCAACCCACAAACTCTGGTGTACCCTGAACACCACTCAAGCGTGGTCACAATGGCAGGGGCAGTGCAAATGTAATGAAATGTTTGGTGAGATCAGGGGTTGATTTCAGGTATGAGAGGTAGGTCCACTGGCAATGAATGCACCAAGGACCCAAGGAAGACAGGATGCTGTGCCGAGATGATCGGTCTAGTCAGTCTGTCACCTGGAGCCTCTAGTGGTTTGGATTCAGCTCTCAGAAGGACAATCTTCCATGCCCGTCCCAACTTTGTGGGTTCAGGAGTATTTACAGGTTCACAGGTTCAGATGTATGACCTGAGGACATCCCAGTCTCATAACAGGATGAGAGCTTTGGAGTAAACCATCTGTCCTCCTTTTCCTTGCTTCCTCTCAAGCAACAAGAAGAAGCTGGTGCAGCCCAGCGAGGTTCACAATTTAGACATTCAGTACACCGATACATGAGAGTTCCAGGGTGCATTGTGATTGCTCAGCATGGATACAACCTTAAGACCTAATGTACAAAACTAAGAAGGACACATTGTTCTTTTCCTGCTTGCATGAAATGGCCACTTTCCTCCCCTTTTGGCTGCATGGGGGCATTTGCTGCATTTTTCACTCCTAACACATGCAAGCACACACCAAGCAGTCAGCTATTGTTCTGCTGTCAGGCTGGACGTGTGCTTGGAAGTGAAGCCTTTCAGGCTTGTTATAGATTCAGACATCTCTTCATCTTGATGTTGCCTGCGGTCTTGGAAATAATCATGTCTTTCAGTAAGAACATAATTCTTAGGTGAATAAAAATCACTCAGCACTTTAATGAGACCATTACATTTAGTTTCAACTGTCTTACCCTCTTCCACAAGGTCCTTCAGTAGGAGAAACAGCTTTGATCCACCTCCTAATAGAAACATGTCATGTGCCTTTAGTTATGGATTCATTTCACTGGGTACTCTCCCTCCCATCAAACTCTGTGCTTGACTGGCACTCTGCCCCTGGTTCCCCTGAAGGAGATCCCTCTTCTCTTCCTATCATTCCCCTCCCTATCCTCATTCCTGGGCCATCCCCTTCTGAGGAAGCTGTGGTCCCTGAAGGACTGTGGAGAAAGAGGCCCGTTAAAACAGCCCCCTCTCTGCACCGTAACAATTATGTTTCTGAAAAAGAATCATAGAATCATGGAATGGTTTGGGTCAGAAGGGAATTTAAAGTCCATTGAGTTCCAACCCCACTAGATCAGGTTGCCAACACCTCCTGCTGGATCAGGGGCTCCAAGCCCCATCCAACCTGACCTTGAACTTCTCCAGGGATGGAGCAGCCACCACTGCTCTGGGCAACCTGGGCCAGGGCCTCCCCACTCTCATAGCAAAACATTTCTTCGCAAGATCTCATCTCAATCTCCCCTCTTTCAGCTCAAAAATATTCCCCCTCATCCTGTCCCTGCCCTCCCTGATCAAGAGCCTCTCCCCAGCTTTCCTTTAGCCCCCTTTCAGTACTGGAAGCTGCTCTAAGGTCTCTCTGGCGGTCTTCTTGTCTCCAGGCTGAACAGCTCCAACTCTTTCAACCTGTCCTCGTACTGGAGGTCCTTCAGCCCTCGCATCATCTCCGTGACCTCCTCTGGACTCAGTCCAACAGCTCCATGTACTCTCTGTGCTGAGGACTCCAGAGCTGGATGCAGGGCTCCAGATGGAGTCTCATCTAAGCAGAATAGAAGGACAGAATCCCCTCCCTTCCCTGTTGTTTATACTTCTTCTGATGCAGCTGGCAGACTAAATAAACTCATTTAAACTACACCGGCAAAGAGGGAGCATTCTTGAACAGCTCTACCCAGAGGGATCCACCATAGAAAGACCATGGCAACCTGCTGGAAGTGCTCCTGAGCCACTGAGGCAGGAATAGCCTGGAGGAAGATGCTGCAGCTTGTAAGCACCAATTAACCCTTTGCAGATACGACTCCTTTTTCACAGCCACAAACGATTACTGATAATCAGATTATATTTCCATGCATAAATTTAATCCTATTATTTCTAATTATGCCCCAGTGTGCAATGCTAAACAAATCATTTCTTTTTGTTACATATACCCTCCAAGAAACTTATTATGTTCCATCTCAAGTCATTATGCACGAGTATCTCTTTTAATCATTCCTTGCATTCAGCCCCTCCAGACCTCAATTATTTCTGCTCCCTCTTCATGTTTTGCAATGATTTTGCTCCTGAATGGACTACAACTACTTCACTGGGTGTTAGAACGCCTAAATAGATAACCAGGGATCATGAAATGTTTTTTACAGACAATATTTCTGGTTTTTATATGGCTAAAATGCAGCACAGCCAGCAGGTCCTTTTCTTTGGACTGTTGAAGATTTTAATCATAACACAGGAAGACTCAACGTGATAATTATTTTTAGTGTTGTTATCAGCACTTTGTCACTGAAAACAATCCATTTCCATAATTGCTGGTTCTTTCCTAAAAAAGTCAAATTTTTCTGCTGAAGTCTTTGACAGAAGCTGATCATTTTAAGGCTCCTTGCAGGAAAAAAAAAAAAAATCTCCATGGGAGAATAATCAAGCAAGGAAGCAAGCAGTTTCAAGTATAATGGAGATGATTGTCTTGTGTCAGGCAGGGGTATCTGCCCTTTAGCAGAAGATTTCAGCTGTGCTCCTGCAGTGATGATGAAGTTCTGCTGAGCTGAGAAGCACTACATGCTGTCAGCTCTCAGAGTATGGTGATGCAAGTCTCTGTCTGCCATCCAGCCATATCTTAAGGTGACAATTACGAAGCATGAGGGCATTTGGACACCTTCCTGGTGAAAAAAAAGGTGATAATTCCTAGAGCAAACTAGCAACATTTGCTTCAGGTACTTCCACAGTGTCCATCAGCAGAGACCAAAGCAGTGGATTGTCTCAACCCCAAGGTCTCATCCTCTGGAGCAGTGGATTATCACATCCCCAAGGTCTTGTCCTCTGAACATGGGCAAAATATGTTGCCAAAATGATCTTCTTCCCTGGGGATTCCTTTCTGTTCAAAGATTTCTCTTGATGCTGAATTTCTTCAGAAAAAAAAAAGAAGCCTTTAAAGGCTCATTTTGATTCGTTTGAATCTAAATTAGATTCATTCCATTTTGAGATGGGCTCAGTGCACGAGTCTATTAAAAAATTAGGAGCAAAAGAAAACATCTGAATTGCAACCGCAGCATGAAAGCGTGAAAACTCTTGTTGAAACCTTGATACAAAGGACAATGCTGTGCTTCATTGTCAAAGGGAGATAATTGAAAATAACATTGAGTCATGCCATCACAGAACTCCAGAGCTGAGAGAAAGTGCACAAGAGGGTGATTTTTGTAGGAAATTATTTTCATTGTCGGAAAAACGGCTTGAACGGAAATTTGATCTTCCTTTAGAAATGCTAAAAGCTTTAGAATACCATACAAACCCACTCCACAACTGGATATTTCAGAGGCTTCCTTTCTTTATGGTCTTCCTTACATTTCTTTCTCAGTAGAGCAGACGGAATTTGGTGTTATTAGGAAAAATCCATGTATTTAGGAAAAATACCCACCATTTTTGTTGATAACGGCTACAGCAACTATGTAGCTGTTGAAATGCTTCCTTTTGAATACATTTGCCATCAATATATAGCTTCTTTCTCAATCATCATGACTAGAAAGAATTACAGTAATACCAGATCATACTTTGTTACATGGCTATAAAATTTGCATGTGATAGTCACCCCAGAAGGTACTGTAGTCCAATGATCCCTACCCTAATAACCCTTACCCTACCAGTCTCTGGAGAAGCAGCTGTGCCCACAACTGCCTCCAGTACTGAAAGGGTCTCCAGGAAAGCTGAGGAGGGGCTCTTGATCAAGGAGAGTAGGGATAGGATGAGGGGGAAGGGTTTTGAGCTGAAAGGGGGGGAGATAGAAATGAGTTCTTAGGCAGAAATGTTTTCCTGTGCGGGTGGAATATGGTGAAAAGTGGTAGCATTTTGTAACACAGACAGATAATGAATGAACTTTTTTAGACTATTACTCACACTGGAAAATCAGCATGCATCCTTAAGGCTGAATGTTCAGAAACAAAATGGAATTGTCAAACAGTTCGAATCATGAACTCATTTGTAAAACTTGTGGTGCACTTAGAGGGTTAACTGGAGAAGAGCTAGAGGAGCAAATTCATTGAAGGAAGCATTGAGGCGAGCCCCCCGATTTGTCTGATCAGTGTTGATCTATATCAGAGGATCTAGGCACAGCACTTGTCTGGAAGAACAAGATGTGCTCAGGCTCAGAGGCCTCCTTTCAAGAGAAGAGCATTCAGGAGACCCAGACCAAGTACTTACCTTCACAAAGAAGGCCTGTGTTTCTAAAATAATATGGTTGCTACTGCCCACTGGTAGAGGTAGTGTTCTTACTGGAGGAGAAAAAAGGAACAGAATTTGGGAGGGCCAGAGTGGAAGAAAATGATCAATGAAACAGGAAACTTCCAATGGATCTTTGGAGATCATCAAAGCTGCAGGTAAATATGCTGTCCCAAACAGTCTGTGACCTCAGGCCTTTCTCCAGCTGATGTTTATCTAAACACCATGCTCTGTCCATGCTCTGTCTGAGCTTTGTGCTGCCAAATGATCTCCTTAAAATGAGAACAAAGTAAGAGAGGCAACCCCTAGGGTATGGAGCAGGATTGGTGAGAAGAGCTGCTACTCTTTGGCAGGCGTTGAGGACAGTAAAGACGATTCTGTTTAATTGGTTTTAAACCCCACAATCCTTCCACGAGATGTTACAATTCTGCTTTAATTTGTTTTAAACCCCACAATCCTTCCACGAGATGCTACGTTTCATGCTTTGCCTGCCTAGCACTGATCATGTCCCAGCCAAGGGTGATGACTTAGTGATGTCCCCAGAGCTGCAGAGATAAAGCTGGGTACCTAACTGAGCTGTGTGGCTCATCCATGTGGCTCATGGGGGAAAGAAAGTTCAGAAATGCTGTAAGAGATGCAACGACATTTCCTTTTCTTCTTCTGCTAGGCACACACCGCGCTGCGTCTGCAGAGGCAGGGAGAGCAGCCAGGCTGATGGCCTTCATTTTGTGTGGCTGATCATTTTGCCATGGGCTTTACCTGGAAGAAAATTCAGAGCATCACCTGGAGCGCAATAACCAGGAGGAACCGCCTTCCTGCTCTATGAACATGAGCAGAACTGACCGTAGCATGACCCTGGAGCCCCCAAAGCTTTGCTGCAGTCGTGTCCCTCCTCTCACTTTTCACCTAACGCAACAAGAGAACAGCTGTGTTTTCATGCCATCTCTTGGGGCTCTTCCATATCTCGCTGAATATTGTCGCAGAGAGACACATTAGTTTGTTTACAGCATTCTGTTTACTGAATATGTTCTCTATTTAGGTTTTTATTATGATATTTTATTTTTATTGCTCTCCACATGATCTGTTTGTTTGCATTAACTTGATTCTAAGGTTTCATAATCTGATTACGGGGAGCAAGGCTCAGAAGGAAGTTATAAAACATGTACTCTGTAGCGATATACCTGCATTAGTGAGTACCAGCTGTGTTTGCTCCTTGAGCCTCAGCTTTCTTCTTTCTTAAGGTCTTCCCTTGGGAGTAAAAATTACTGATGGATCTACGAACAGCAGGGCACTGAAGAAGGGCATAAAGATAATGTATACAAGTATTTCAAGCCTGAAGATTTCTTCCTTATCTTTCGAGGTGCTCCATGGATGCGTTCGGTGACCCAGGACCTTCCTGTCCATGAATGGGCAGGGATAAGGGGTATGTCAATCTGGATTGGCCAGACTGGAGCTAGTGGAAGTGGCTCTGCCTTGCTGCGAGTGACGGAGATACTCCTGTCTGCTTCTGTTTGCAGAGGAAATCACTTTTATGCTCTGCAGGATCATAACGCAGCCTCACATAGACAGCACACTTGAGCTGCCATTCTGGTTTCATCTCTGCTCGGTTATACAGGGTCAATATACACTTGTCCCCTGATCTTATCTTTGTGTTGTGCATAACATCAAGGTAAGAGGTCTCTTTCTTTTCAAAAGACCCTTACAACCACTTTCCTGTATTCTTGTAGGAAGAGGTTTGATTTCTAATGCAACCTTATTACTCTCTACAACTACATGAAGGGAGGTTGTGGAGAGGAGGGTGCTGGCCTCTTCTCCCAAGTGACAGGGGACAGGACGAGAGGGAATGGCCTCAAGCTCCGCCAGGGGAGATTTAGGCTTGAGATTAGGAAAAAATTCTTCACAGAGAGGGTGGTTAGGCATTGGAACGGTCTGCCAAGGGAGGTGGTTGAGTCACTGTCCCTGGAGTTGTTTAAGGTTAGGGTGGATGAGGTACTTGGGAGCATGATTTAGGGATTGGTGGGAATGGTTGGACTCGATGATCCAGTGGGTCTCTTCCGACCTGGTTATTCTGTGATTCTGTGTGATTCTGTGATTCTGGGTCAGAACATCCCCAGATGCTGAGTGCCAGGTATCACACACAATCATAGAATTGTTAAGGTTGGAAAATATCTCTCAGAACATCCAGTCCAACTGTCAGTCCAACCCCATCATGCCTACTAGACCATGTCCTCAAGTGCTACAACCACGCTTTGTTTGAATCCCTCCAGGGATGGAGACTCCACCACTACCCTGGGCAGCCTCTGCCAGGGCTACAACACTCTGTCAGTAAAGAAATTTTCCCAATATGAAATCTAAATCACACCTGGCACAACTTGAGGCCATTTCTTCTCATTCTATCATTCGTTGCTTGGGAGAAGAGCCCAGCACCAGCACCCACTTCACCACAACCTCCTTTCCAGGAACTGCAGAGAGCGATGAGGTCTCCCCTCAGCTTCCTCTTCTCCAGACTAAACAGCCCCAGGTCCCTCAGCCGCTCTTTATAACCTCTATGCTCCAGACCCCTCACTAACCTCATTGCTCTCTTCTGGACACCCTCCAGCCCATTAATGTCTTTCTAGTCCCAAGAGTTCAAATTTGGACACGCTGTCATGGGTGACTCTGATCCCTGCTTGTTCTTTAAGTGCTTGGTTAGGTAAATAAGGCTCGAGTGGGTGATTCTATTTCATCTCAGTGGTTTCTACCACTCATCTGAGTTCCACCACATGCACTAAGCCCTGGCAAGAAGGAGCCTGCAGAGAGGAAGGCATTTGCCTCTTTTATTAGTGCATCACTTTTACCTCCAGTAACTTTTCTTTGCCTAATTGGACAGGAGCAGGTAAAGAGCTCAATAATTCTCTTTTTTCGCTCATGCCAGCAACTGGCAAATTGCAGGAAGATTAGTCTGTAGCCAGATGTTAGCCAGGAAATAAATTTACCCTTGAGCAAGGGGACTTCTAGCCATTATGTTCAGCACTGAACATGCATCAGAATGATGCATGAAATGATATCATTAGGTCTTTTTCTGGCAATTTTCTTTGAAAAAGTCAAGGGAAGCATTGACAGAGAGCTCAGGTATCCCAGGGCTTTTTATTACAAATAACAAGACTTGTGAATTTCCACAGGAACATTGGGAATTTTGCTGTCTTGGGGCCAACTGATTCAGGGCTTCACCCTCCATCTGTTGAAGAATTTCAAAGGGGTGTAGACATTTAAAGAAGCACATACGTGATGAGGTTTCTATAACCTCAGAAGCCTCTATTAACCCAGAAAACTGTCTAGCAGTTTGGTAGCAATGGAACTTTGGTAGAGAGAGAAGTGTTTTTCTACAGTTTTCTGAGCTCCAACAACTTGTGTTAGAATAATTGCTCTGCACCACAGAAAACACCTGGCACCAGCCTGCAGACATAGCACTTGCTCTCACCAAGGATCACAGAACTTTTTAGGTTGGAAAAGTCCTTTAAGATCATCAAGAAGACCCAGACTGGAAGTGGTAAGAGCTCAGGCAAGTAAGGGCATCTCCACCCCTGGAGGTGTATATGGTGCACGTCAGGACATGGATTAGTAGGCATGGGGGATTGTGTTGATGGCTGGACATGATGAACCTAGAGGTCTTTTCCAACCTTAACGATTCTATGAGCTCTCTAAAAGCATGTGGTTTAGCAAGACAAAATGTTGTAGCACTCTGGATTGCTCAGACCTGGTCAGATGGACATCACGATAACACTGAGACTTCTTGCAGCTCATACAGAGATCAGACTAAACACAACGCTGTCCTGCAGGGATGCTGGTAAGTAGAGGAACTTTATCATAGAATAGTAGAATGGCTTGAACTGGAAGAGACCTTAAAGCCCATCCAGTTCCACCCCCTGCCATGGGCAGGGACACCTCCCACTGGATCAGGATGCTCCAAGCTCCATCCAACCTGGCCTTGAACCCCTCCAGGGATGGGGCAGCCACCACTTCTCTGGGCAAGTTCCTGTTAAATCTAGAGACTATGGGCAGTCCCTCTTAAATTTGTCTTCTTGTCCCAAGAATTGCTGAAGGAGCTGTGCAACTTTCACTGCATCTAATGCAAAATAAAGTGAAATAGAGGGTGGAGATGGTTTAACACTGGAGCAGAAGCCCAGAGGAGCTGCAGGAATCTCCATCCTTGGAGATATTACAACACTGACTGGGCAAGACCCTGAGCAACCTAGTGTAACTTTGAAGATGTCCTTGCCCTGAGCGAAGGGTCAGACCAGGCAACCTCCAGAGGTTCCTTCCAACATGAATTATGCTGTGATTTGAGGAAAAGCAAAAAGCAGACCAGTCAGGCAGGTGTCCTGCGACAGCACTGGAGGCAAAATTCTTGCTGCATTTTTCATAAACTTACCAGCCTCCTTCTGTGTTCTTAGGGAAAAAGACCTACAAAAGCACCGTGAAAAGAGAGAGGCAAACACAGACGTGCTGCTGCTGCCTGCCGGCGGAGGAATGAGTGGGTCAAGGCAGCCAGCCCTACAGTCCAGGTCAGAAGATCATTTCTTTCCTGTTCATCCAACTAGGCAAAGGAGCATCTATGCAGCTCAACTGTGCACATCCCTTTGAATCACGTTGTTGGTTGTCCAGTCTCCGTTCTGGTTTTCCTTTTGATTGTTTAAAACTCTGTTAATTGCAGAGACATCTGCTTTCAGCAGAGAAGGAACAAACTAGTTTCAAAGCCAGCATGCTTGGTGCCAGCAGCAGCTGCTGGTCAGACAACACATCCCAAGTTTATCCCTGTGTGCTTCTTTATTGGAGAGATATTATTAGGTATTTTGTCCTTACCAAGAACTGATGCCAAATCAGTTGTTGGATCCTGGATGTGAATGTCAGCCTCTAAAGGTGAACTTCAGCCCTCAAAAAGCAGTGCCCTGGCTTTTTTACCTGGTGCATCACATCTTTTTCTCCCCTTTACTGAGGCAGTGACTGGGGAAGTGGTGGGAATATCCTGTTAAATTCTGCAAAAAAAGGATCCCAGCCAAACCCTAAGTTGTTCTTTCTTCACTAGTGGACAACCAAAGTGTTGCAAAGAAAAGCTTTTTGTTAAAAATTGTTATCAGAAAATGTATTTTTGCAGGAGTTTTTAACACTCTCCAAATGGTATATTTTTAGAATTTTATCAGTCACTTTTATTCCAGGTTGCTATCATGTAACAAAACAACAGCTTTTACGCATACACATCTGACTTTCAAGCAGAAAATAGGATTTTTCAGATTTTTTGTGCCATAATCATGATAAGATTGATGTAAAAATAAGGTGGCAGATGTGATAAGAACAGCAATGAGGTCTGGTTCGAACCCTGCAAAATGGAAATATGGTTACCATTTCATATTTCTGGGATGAAATGTTTGTTGATATTTATCAGGCAAGTGGGAGCAGGTAGATCCAGAGAAGCCTGGGCAGAATGCAGACTGCTGAAGACAAAAATTAAGGCTGCTAATTTTTTTTTTCCTGTGCTTGTTGGTGTGCACCGTGATACAGAAGGGCCAGGAAGGCTGCTGGGCCCCAGCATCAATCACCACCTACGGGAGAAGCAGATCTGTTATTTCCAGAGATATATGGGTCACATCCATCCTCATCGCACCCCATGCTTCTTTGGTCTTCAGCTCATCTGGACTGCACTTCCCCACACCTTTTATTGCAAGACAAGATCCAGTGGACCACTATGCTGACCACTGAGGTGTCCCCATCCTTTTATGTACCTAATCCAAAGAGCTCTGTCCTATGTTGCCTAAACCAGAGCTGAATTTGGCCCAGAACCAGCACAACTTGGCCTCTGGTTGCACATTCAGATGGTTCTTAGAATCATTCTAAATGTTGGAAAAGATCTCTAAGATCATCCAGTTCAACCATTAGCCCAACCCCACCATACCTACTAAATCATGTCCTTAAGTGTCATGTCTACATAGTTTTTGAACCCCTCTAGGGAATGAGACTCCACCACTGCCCTGGGCAGCCTCTACCAGGGCTTCACCACTCTGTGAGTAAAGAAATATTTCCTAATATCCAATCTAAACCTCCCCTGGTGCAACTTGAGGCCGTTTTCTCTCATCCCATCACTTGTTACTTTGGAAGAAAATGCCGATGCTCCTGACTACAGTACAGGTCAGAGACCATCCAGCTGGTTTAATCTTAAGAAACAAAATACTCCAGGCAGTAAAGAAAAAAGACCCTGGTTCCTCTTCTGGCTCTCTTCTAAGTTGTGAGTATCAAGAAGAAGAACACACACAGCAGGGGCTATAATTAGAAAGGAGTATTACAAGAAAAGAAGTGAAAATTGCTCTGTCAACCTCAGTTCTGTTTAGGCTGCAGCTACATTTGCTGCAATATGCTTTGTCAGAAATACTACACTGGGCTTAGAGTGGATATGGAATATGATACTGGTAGCAACAGCACTGCCTTTCCCCACAGCCATGCTGAACTTAGAGGTTTTGATGTGGTCTGTAGTAGGAAAATGAGTTGCCGATATCTGGGAACCATCCTGCAGTGGAGCGAGAAGCATAACCAGCAGGGAAAGCAAAAGACACTCAATTCTAATTTTCTGATGAAACAGTGACATTCCTCTTCCATGCACTTGCATTGAACAGTACACTCTTCTGAAGTGCCACTCTGTCTGTTTTCAAAAGTGCATGCAGCCAAACTAATTTTTGACGTCTTCTCTGACAGAAGAATGAAAAAACTTCCTTGCTTTTCTGCTAAAACTTGAGAATTTCCCAGGGAAATCTCAGGGGAGATTGAGATGAGATCTTAGGAAGAAATGTTTTTCTGTGAGGGTGGTGAAGCCCTGGCCCAGGTTGCCCAGGGAAGTGGTGGCTGCCCCATCCCTGGAGTGGTTCAAGGCCAGGTTGGATGGGGCTTAGAGCCCCTAATCCAGTGGGAGGTGTCTCTGCCTATGTTGGGGGGGGGTGGAATTGAAAGGGCTTTAAGGTCTCTTCCAACCCAAACCATTCTAGGATTCTATGACAATCTGAATAGCATGAGCCACAGCGCTGTGTCCCAGTGAGGCATCAAGCAGGATGGATGCAGACAATCTATGCTGCAAGTGGCCACCAGTCATGATGGGTTTTGATGGTTATTACTCTGCCTCTGGAGCCCACGTGGGAATCGCTGCCTTAGGGCCAGGCACACAATCTCATTCTCCAGCCACTGTGTTTGCAGATGCCTTACGGCTGTTGATTTCCTTTTGCATATTTCAGGTATTTGGGGAAATCACCCGGAGGCTTTGGTCACTGCCTGAACGCTGACAGCAAGGCTTTTTTACCACCAGAGCCACTCTCCAGACAGTCTGCTGAGTTGATCTGGACATGTTTTACAGAGATGTTCCTTTCTGCTGCTGCTGCAGTGATTTTATTGTTTACAGTGTTTTGTTCCTTCCTTACCTGCAGGTTTATTTTACTTAATGAAGACCGCCACCGTCTTCACCTCACTACTCTGTAACACCAGGTTTATTTTGTAATGCTTTGTGATTGCTTTTCTGACCCACTGAGAACTTATCTGTTGTTTTATGGATTATACATCCTGGAAATATTTCTCCATCTTTTCATTACTGTTTATACTGCATGAGTAGAGCAAGGCTTCTTCCTTCAACTCTCCAAGAACATCTTTACATTCCCATGGGTGGTGCTTAATGAAAGACTTCGTAGCTTAATTTAGTGCCAACAGTATTTGTCTTAAGATTTTGAAGGCAGCAGGATCAAATCCAGGAGGAGTTCTATTTTTATTAAAAAATAACTCTGGTTTCTTATTCTCTGCATGTCAAATGGATCACAACAGCAGCACTTAATTATCTTTATCTACTCCTCTGCTCTCTTCTTAGCATTATTTAAATTGCTCCTGTTCAACTTAATCTTCAGCAGGTGCTTGATCTTTCAACCCTTATTTATATGGGAAGCTGAAATCAGTGTTGCTGGAATCTGTCTGGCATTGGGTTTGACTTTTGCTGCTCCTAGTCAGCTTCCCAAGGGTGCAGGGGTAGCAATGGGGATTCGCATCCCCCTGCTCTTCACCGATGTTGTACAAAGTGAAATCAGAGAAGCGAAATGTTTAGCCTTCATGTGTTAGGGTGGCAGCAAAGGTCTGTGATACATGAGTGCTCGGAGAGGATGATCCTTTCTGCCTTTTCACTTGAGGATGGACATTTCTGGCTGGATTGTCCAACGTCAGGGCAAGCACCCACTACTTGTGATGCACCCAGTCCATCACTGCTGCTTTGAGAGGAGGCAATTTTTCAGCTGAGTCTGTGTTTTGTCTCCTTCTGAGGTTTCACTTCTGTAGTTACAGTCTTGTACATCCTTGCAAGGAGAATAATACATAACCACAGGTGCTTATTGACAGGGGCAGTATTGAGTTACAAATAGACTCACCCGCACCTCGGACGGACGGGAGCAGGGGAATGAATTATTGATAAGGGCTGTGGTGTAATGAGGGAGGCTGGAGATGGCCCCTCAGCCTCACACACTGACTTTCCTGCTGCAGCAAAAACACATCAAAGGGACGCATGGAGCTGCTGCAGTGCCGATGGCGGCAATACGTCTGCTGAGGCAGAAGAAAGCACGGGGCTTAATTACCAGGCACACAATTCCAGAGTCATTAAAGGGGGATGAGGTTAATCTTCTGGTTCCTCTGAGCTGAACTCAGCTTGCCAGGATCTTGCTCAGATCTCTGCGCTTCTCCAGTGAAAGCAGAAATGTTCACGAATTGCCGGGACCGGTGACGGGAAATGAACTTTGTCTCCAAGTTCTCCCCAAACAGCAATCAGGGCTTAAAAGGATTATTGACCTGAAGGAAGGAGAGATGATTTCTGGGTGATCAGGAAAATCAATGAGCCACAAATCATTTCATACACATTGTCTTCTGCAGATGACTCATGGACCAGCTCTGATACTCCAGAAAAAGGAGGACCTCTCTTCTGGACGTGTCCCTGAAGATTTCCACATGCAAATCTGGCCTACAACACAGTGGTGTGACGGATGACCATGATGCATTTGTTTACTGGAATTACTTACAGAGGTACACAGGACCCGGATGGAGCAAGGGTTGAAGAATTTGGCCTCTATGAAGAGGATTTTTTGCAAAACGTTGTTCATGAATTTCAGACCTAGTCCGTAGCCTTTCCTCTTTCCTTAACTGTAAGGTGCATCTCACTGGTGGATAAGAAGCTCAATGTAAGGCACCAATTTGTGCTTACAGTCCAGAAAGCCAACCATATCCAGGGCTGCATCCAAAGCAGCGGCACCAGGAGGGAGGGGATCCTGCCCCTCTGCTCTGCTCTGTTGAGACATGACCTGGAGCCCTGTCCCAGTTCTGGAGTCCTCAGCACAGGAAGGACATGGAGCTGTTGGAGCGAGCCCAGAGGAGGCCCCAGAGATGATCTGAGGGCTGGAGCACCTCCTGTATGAGGACAGGCTGAGAGAGTTGGGGTTGTTCAGCCTGGAGAAGAGAAGGTTTCCAGGAGACCTTCCAGCACTGAACAAGGCTCCAAGAAAGCTGGAGAGGAGCTCTTGTTGAGGGAGTTCAGGGAGAGGATGAGGGGGAACAGTTTTCAGCTGCAAGAGGGGAGATTGAGATGAGATCTTAGGAAGAAATGTTTTTCTGTGAGGGTGGGGAGGCCTTGGCCCAGGTTGCCCAGAGAAGTGGTGGCTGCTCCATCCCTGAAGTGGTTGAAGACCAGGCTGGATGGGGCTTGGAGCCCCTGATGCAGTGGGGGCATCCCACGGGCAGGAGGTTGAAACTTGATGGGCTTTGAGGTCCCTTCCAACCCAAGCCATTCAGTGATTCTGTGATTCTGGGTGTCTGAGCCAGTGGGCGTTCAAAGTTCATCTGGATTTGCAGGAATTTTTTGTAACCTCATGATTAAAAACCACCATCAGCTGTGTTTCCATTAGAATTTGTGAAACTCTTTGCAGGGTAGAGCATAACCAACTGTTTTGCAGCAACTGTTTGCAGCTTCTGTCTCTGTCCAAATGTCAAGATGCAGGAAGATATTCTCATGGCATATACAGAAATACTTCGATAAATGAAGTGTTTTTAGCAGAGCAAGAAGCAGCTTGTGCAATTCCTGAAATACTGTCATTTCAGCTTCCAGAGACAAAGAAATAACAGGGAAAAAAGTCAATCCCAGTCAAAATTTCTGCAGCTTTTTTTTCCATAGGAAATATTAAGTCAAAATTTGCCTCCCTTGGTTATTTTTTTATATCAAATCCCTTCTACTGATGACAAATGTCTTTGCTCAGATGCTTATCAAAAAACCTTGTTGCTTTTGGAAGACTTTGAAGTGCAGCTGTAGGGTTAATTCCAGCTAAATTTAAATATGTCCTGATATAAAATGTAATCTCCTATCATCAGCACCTCTCATAAATGCTGCTTCACTAAAATGCCCACTTTCCAAGCTGTGCTTTGATATATGCTTTATCCATTCACCGCTCATTTTTGATTGGTAGTAAAGGCTTTTAGTAAAGATGACAGAAATGTTTTATCCACCATCATAAACATGGTTTTATTAAAAAGGGAAAAAAAAGATGGGAAGGGTAGGAAAGAGAAAAATGCAGGTCCCCAGTCTTCTTTTCATAACTTATTGAGAGAGATTTTATAGCTGAATCAGCTGCTGAGTTGCCATGTTTTTATCTAGGAGGATGCAAATTGAAGCGTTTCTGGGCTGTAACCATGGAATGGGCAGGCTCTGGGGTACCTACAATTACTGTCTGAAGGTTTGGTGCTCTGGGAGAGAAATAGGCAGTTTATTGCATTTGTCCTACCAGCTTGGATATTTACAGAAGACGCAAGAGCAATCCTGCTGCTTTTACCCCAGCCCTCTTAGTAATGCACAGCATTTATCTTTTTGGATTTCTTTCTCAATAAAAACCTATGTATTTCATTTTTTTAATCTTTACTGTGAATGAGCTCTTTCATGATCTATGCTGAATTAAGTGAGGGCTTGCAGCAAGAGATCCTGGTGCCTCAGATTACTGTGGACCCCTCTAAGAAGCAAAGGGACAGAGAATTATTACACTTTTTTCAGGCCCTCGGTTGGAAGGGACCCACAAGGATCATCAAGTCCAGTTCCTGTCCCTGCACAGGACAACCCCAACATTCGCACTATGGGGCTGAGAGTGCTGGCCAAAGGCTTCTGGAATGTTGTCAGGCTTGGTGACTGCTTCCCTGGGAGCTGTTCCAGTGCTCCACCACCCTCCAGGTGAAGAACCTGCTCGTCATGTCCAGCCTGACCCTCCTCTGGCATCTTCCTGCCATTCTCTCAGGTCCGGAGAGAAGAGCTCAGCGCCTGCTCCTCCTCCTCCTCCCTGTGTGAGGAAGCTGCAGAGGTCTCCCCTCAGTCTCCTCTTCTCCAGGCTGAACAGACCAAGTGATTTCAGTCACTCCTCACACTCTTCCCCTCTAAACCTTCCCACAGCTCCGTGCCCTCCTCTGGATGCTCTCCAGCACCTCTAGATCCTTTTCATCCTGTGGCCCCAGAACTGCCCCCAGTGCTCAAGGTGGGGCCACCCCAGTGTGGAGCAGAGCAGGACAATCCCCTCTTTCACCTGGCTGGCAATGTTATGCTGGATGTACCCCAGGACACGGTTTGTCCTCTTGACTTTTTTAAGCTCTACTGTGAATGAACTCTTTCCGTGAGGTCTTGCTGCAAAAGGTCCTGGCCCCTTGGATTATCATGGACATTACAACAGCCACAACAGGGTCCATCTTTCGCAATGCAAAGGCCAAGTTTGCTGTTCATGAGAAAGCAACTCATTTTCCTGAACAAACCCTTCCCTGGGATGTCCTCCTGCTTGAAGGAAGGGAGTGGAATGGTTTATTTTACGATTGCAGATATCTGGACTGCATCCTACCAAATGTTTTAACATGGGTCCTGGCCCATCTGTCAGACTCCGCGTGCTGAATCTTGACGTTGTGCTGTGCTGTGCCTTTTATATTGATCCAGATCAAGCACATATCTCGATCTGGTGGGGAGATAAATGTGTGACAGGTCCAGCACTGCTAAGTGATAGATTTAGTGAAGTGCCACCAGGCCTCTGGAGACCTTGCGAATCTCCAGAGAAGAGAAACTTAACATTGCTTGAGAGATGGGTTCATCAGCAAAAGGGAATGGTGATGTTTATCGTCATCAATCGAATAAATAAACAAGACGATAAATTTGGAATTGCTGCTGAAATTACTTGGAAGTGCCGTGTATTGAGTTTTACCTATTTTTATTGTTTGTGGAATGGGCTGCTGTTTTATGTATCATCATCTTTTTGATATACCAATTTTGTATGACTTCATGATGTATCCTGGGAGAAAACAGGAGGGAAAAAAATTACTGCCAGGTCTTAAATGCACAGATGAACTGAACCAAGATCCCGGAGATAAAAATGAAATTATTCTAACATAATGTGACAAAGTGAAGTGAGGGTCATCCTGGGAAACAGTGCGAGCGCAGTGATCCAGTGGGAGGTGTCCCTGCCTGTGGTAGTATGGGTGGAACTGGATGAGCTTTAAAGTCCCTTCTGACCCAAACCATTCTATGATACTTGTAAGGTAAAATGCTTAGTATTAGCAGCGCAACTTTCCTCCTGACTTTCTGCAATATTCGTTAAGAAATGGGATATATAATTGTGATAGATCAGATGCCTCATACTCTAACAAGCCAGGTTGGACGGGGTTTTGAGCAATCTGGTGCAGTGGGAGGTGTCCCTCCCCATGGCAGGGGGTTGGAAATGGATGGGCCCTGGTAGCTCCCTACCAACCCAAACCATTCTGTGATTCTTTGAGACGTGAGACCTGTTGAGAGCTCTTTGGGAAAGATGAACTCCTGAAGCACAATGTGCTGGACTTGCTGTGACCCAGAGGTGGGTTCTTTGTCATGGGAGGAAGGAGTTAACTGTGGAACCTGTTTGAAGACATTCTCTCAGCCTTCAAGCGGTCATGCCTGAAAAGATTTAGACTAAAAAAAATAAAGTGTTCAATGTTCATCTGTAGTTGGACCCTGAGGTTTGCTTTAAATGAGCTCATTGTTCTGCCTGCTTTCCCTAAATGCGGTGGGACTGGTCCCTGCAGAAGGGCACATGTTAATCATATAAGGATGTAATCGCCCTGGACTCCCCTTTGAAAGCTCTGTGCCTCCCATACCTCTCTTCCACCTCTGGTGGGCTAACATATTAAAGAATTTAATACTATGTGCAAAGCTGATCACAGGAACCTGTTTCTCATCCCCGGGGGGCCATTGCAGTCACATGGTGACATTAGCTTTCCCGTCCACAGGGCCCTGCCAAGTGCTTGCCTCTCCCACTGCTCCAGCATATTTTAAACTCTTTTCAGTTTTATGGTTTCCTTTTTATTTATCCCTTCCTGCGATCCCCCCTCCTCTTTCCCCAGCATCTGCACTCATGCAAAAAAGCTGGAGAACACTGGTTCCCAGAGGTACCTCCAAAGTCTGAGCAGCTTCTTCTCTGTCACAAACCTGTCAATAAGGAGCTTGACGGGGTCTCTACCTCCCAGCCAGGGGTGGGATTCTGTTTCCCAGGTTATCTGCATGACATGAGAACAGGTTTGTTTTCAAGACTCTTTATTCAAATTCTGCCTTGCACAGCAGAGCTGAACGTTCTCTATTTCAAAAGTTACCTTGTAGTTTGTGTTTGAATAGAAAATGACATTAGAGACCAGAGGCCTTTTTAGTGTTTTCGGTCTTCTGGCTTTGAGAAGAATACAGGGAATTTCCATTTCAAGGCTTTGGAAGACTAAAAGTCCCACCAAGGGTGGATATTATTGAGTAAAACAGGACACTCTGAAAAATAATACATTCCAAAGTACACAGATCTCCTTCTGCATAGATGAGAGAATAAACACATGACTATTAATCACACTGCTTAATACATTACTGGGTAGAACCTGAGCACAGCTGGGGTGATCGTTGTGTAAGAATCCATTTAGAAGAAAAACTGATAAACCTGAGGATGTAAATCCAGATGTTCAACACTATTCCCCAGGAGTGATTGCTGCTTTCATAGCATGGTGCAAGAAACTGAGCCTCACTGCGGGCAGAGCCGCTTTCCATGTCACAGAATCACACAGAATCACACAGAATAACCAGGTTGGAAGAGACCCACTGGATCGTCGAGTCCAACCATTCCCACCAATCCCTAAATCATGCTCCTAAGTACCTCATCCACCCTAACCTTAAACACCTCCAGGGACGGTGCCTCAACCACCTCCCTAGGCAGACTGTTCCAATCCCTAACCACCCTCTCCGTGAAGAACTTCTTCCTAATCTCAAGCCTAAATCTCCCCTGGTGGAGCTTGAGGCCATTCCCTCTCGTCCAGTCCCCTGTCACTTGGGAGAAGAGGCCAGCACCCTCCTCTCCACAACCTCCCTTCAGGTAGTTGTAGAGAGTAATAAGGTCTCCTCTCAGCCTCCTCTTCTCCAGGCTGAACACCCCCAGCTCTCTCAGTCGCTCCTCATAAGGCCTGTTCTCCAGCCCCTTCACCAGCTTTGTTGCTCTTCTCTGGACTCGCTCCAGAGCCTCAACATCCTTCTTGTGGTGAGGGGCCAGAACTGAACACAGGATTCGAGGTGCGGTCTCACCAGTGCCAAGTACAGAGGGAGAATAACCTCCCTGGACCTGCTGGTCACGCCGTTTCTGATACAAGCCAAGATGCCATTGGCCTTCTTGGCCACCTGGGCCACTGCTGGCTCATGTTCAGTCACTGTCAACCAACACCCCCAGGTCCTTCTCCTCCTGGCAGCTTTCCAGCCAGGCTTCTCCTAGTTTGTACCTCTGCTTAGAGTTGTTGTGCCCCAAATGTCGTGCTGGAGGCTGATAGGAGCTGTTTCCACACTTCGTTTTTTCAAGTGTTATGGATAAAATAGAAAGGGCACTCAGAAGCTGTAAAAAACCTTCACCTGCATGAAGACTGCTTTTAGTTATTTACTGCTGGTGAACAGCACGCTGCCTCCTAGGTAGCACACGGTCAGCAAATCCATTCAGTAGTGAAGCCAATGGATGTTTGCTTGGGTAGACAGGGAATGGGTTTGTTTTTAGTAAGAAAGAAGAACTGGATGGGCTTTGAGGTCCCTTCCAACCCAAACCATTCCATGATAATGTGAATTCTGCCTGCCATAATAAAATTATTGTAGCTCAAGACCACATGAATCCATAACTGCACTGTTTTAGATACTGGATCAATCTAATATTTTCACTGCATTTGGACAGTATAAACTCTACTGAAATTAATTAACTTATTAAATGACTCGTTTTAAATTCTCTGCTCAGCTCTGCTTGTGGCCTTGAAAGAACAAGGTATAATCAGTGCAGTTCCTAATTAATGATACCTTTCCAGCCACTCCAGATCAGCAGTTAAAGTTTAGGAGGTTCATTGTTTCTGCACAGCCATTGCATGGCTGGGAAATGAGGTCGTCTTATGCCAGTGCTTCCAGAAGGTAGTGGTCCTTGAAAAGACACCTTTGCTGATGCTGAACCCTTTAGAAGGTCCTGGGAAGGATTTTGCAGCAGCAGCAGCCTTAAAGGCAGAAAGGATAATTCTGTGTTCAACGAATAAAAGTGAGGTCAGTCCATGGAAGATTATTCAGCAGGGTTTCCTAGTGTTGATGGAATGGATAAATCACACAGACGCCTGAAGTCTGTTGGTAAAACAAGCAACAGGCTTTCACTGCAGCTGCACTGAGCGCTTAGCATCTGTCTCCACCTTCCAGCTATTTAGGGCTTGCAAATGAGGCAACCTCACATTGTGGTGGCTCCCTTTGGTAGATACGCTCTGAAACCACTTTGAGGGCAACATTTATTGTTCAGTGAGTGAAGGACGGCAGAGAAAAGGGCCAAATATATTCCACCAAAGAACCTAAATATATACAAGCAAACAGATGGATTTAATCTCTCTTTGATCTGATGAGATCCAAAGAAGATGGAGGTGGGATTCACATGAGTCCCACCAGGCTAAAGCTGAGTCTTGGTCCAGAACTGCATAATGAGAGCCGTATTGTTGGAGAAAGAATCCCTGGATGATGGGAAGCCTCTAGGATGTGAGGTGATCCTGACTTTTATTCCTGCCTTCTTTTTGCATCTTATCTAATGATTTTTAAATGTACAAGCAGGGAGTAGAGAGTTGCTTCCCAGAAGACCCATTTTAATTGGTTAAAGGAGTGCTTCACAGCCTCACCTCCTCACACTCCCTTGACAGCCACAGGCTGGATGCCTCACCGAGAAGGTCATATCTGCCAGGGGACATCAGAAACTGCTCTGAATATGCATGTTAGGAAGGGGAACCAGGTACTCAGAGTTGCTGAATTCCTGGGTGGCAGAAAGATTTGGAGAAACCTATCTAGTATTGTCACAAGTTGACGTCAAAGCTGCAATAAGAAAATGTGCCTGCTCACATCAGGCTCAGTTTACTGACAAGGCACTGCTCATGGCCAAGATGTCTTGTTGAACTAGTGGAGTGTTTTACAAACATCTGAGGAGCAAGATAGCATAGGCACAAAGACACTGGTGGACAACCAAGACCTGGGGGCACGCCTGAAAATCGTTTCTATCTCTGTTGTTTGTAGAACCCTCCTAGGCCCTGAAAATGAATGCTTCTTCTGTTTTGGAAGCTTTCCCTTCAGCTGGCAAATAGGGACTCTTTTGTTCTTGAGGGCTGTAGGAAGTTGAAATGAAATAAGCTTATTTTAATATTAGCAAACATTTCAGTTCGTTCCCACCTTTTCCTGCCAAACCAGCTGTGCTGATGCCGGGCCAACACTGTTGTTTGCAAGAGCAGCCGGAGGAAACAGCATCTGGAGTTTTATTGCAACAACATGACTGGCAGCATGGATGAGAATGCTTTCTTATTGAGTCTACACAAATACCAGTGAATTTTGATTATGGTCCTAAAATTTTCCCAATCTTGATCTTTATAGTCTAAAACATTTTCCTCGTCGCATTAAGCTTCTTTAAACTATATCTTTCCATAAACTTCACGTAGCATGAGACCAATGACTTAAACTTCATGCTAATACAAAAAAAAAAAAAAAAAAGAAAAGTTTTTCAGGTTGGAAATCTGTTCCATTTCAGTACACGCATGCAGAGCTGTATCCCACATGCCAAGCAGGACAGTTTCATTTGAAGAGATTTGGTTTCAAGTGGGTGAGCGCTTTGATTATTATTGAATAACACAACACACAAAGCGATCTGTGCCTGGGCACTGTTCTGTCCTGCTGTCATTCACTCTGAACTCTGCACGGGAGAAAAAGAAAGGAAAAATCAGTGATACGTTTCTGCAAAATCTCATTATAAAATCCAGCTCAAGCTCTTTCTGAGGCTGGGCAACTCTCAAGAGTCTTTCTTCAGAAGTGCTGAATCCACACCTACATTCCCTCCCCTTCCCTATCTCCAAGCCACATAATCACTCAGTTGTTTCAGGAAGACAATCAAGCTCATTAACACTATTTTTTCTTAAGAAATGAAGAAATTCCCTCTTCTTTGACAGAATCAAGCAGGCATTGGCAGCCCATTATCCAAAAGGACATCATGCAAACCTATGTTTGCTGTGCAGGCAGTGCAGGTAACAGGCACACGTGGTGACAACGATGCTCCCTCACACACGTGGTGGCAACGATGCTCCCTTGCTCAGCATCCTTGGGAGGGATCTGGGCAGGCACCAGACTGCACAAGAACCTGATGCCTCTGGCTTGAGGCTGAGGCAGGCAGAGGCTGTGTCCTTGCCTGCTGGGGCTGTGCAAAATGCTGTGTCACCAAGTCAGAGAGCTGTGAGAAGAGGTGAACAGACCACATGGTGGCGGGGAAGATGATTTATGGCCTCTTCACAGAGGCACTGCAGAGATGAGAGGCTGCGGTTTTTCAGGAAGCACTCAGAGCCAAGCCCTTGAAACTGTAATTGGCCAGCCTTCCACAATGTAACCGTCATTTCCAGTTTACTCCTTGGACAGGTCTCGCCCACCAGATGTACCATTAACCATTAGTGGCTGACAGGAGCACAGCCCAATACTGCCCAGTACAACATTTCCACCAGTGCTGGAGACCCCTTGCTTCCTACCACACAGGCTTGAGAGATTCTTCCTTTCCCACCTGGTTGTGACTTATTCTAATCCTTAGCCATGTAATTTTTCTTGGTCAGTGTCTGTATGAGGTCTTCACAAGCATCATAGATGACTCTGTGTCCTTATTGCTGTATCTTGGTTATCCAAACATCATGTGCTTATAGGGGCTCCTGGACAGTCTCTGGCAGTCGTGTCACTCTGTCTTCTACATACCCACAGTTCCATTTTATGCAGAGGTTGCTCCCAGATCTGTTGATCTTTCAGGTCTCTTCCAACACACACAATTCTATGAATCCATGATTCTATGTTCTCATCTCTAACTGGGCAACACCTTCAGCATCTCTAAGCCTTGTTCAGGCCTGACTGACAAGCTTCTGGGCTTGTGTCTTATGTTTTCCAAGCTGCAACCTTACAGCATAAGGGTTCTGATGCTCTTTATCATCTTCATCATCCACAGTTTTGTCTTCCCTTTCAGTCATCCTGCTGCCAGGATGCAGCAGTGCAACCAGCACAAATGTACCTAGAGAAAAGGTGGTGGCTTTGTCTCTCATCCAATCAGAGTTTTGTGTCCCAGGGAGAGGATGTTGATACACGTGACAAGGCCCTGAAGAGCAGCCCCATTCACACTTTAGCAGAGAAGCATTTTAATTAATTGTCAACAGTTTTTTAATATATAGATTTAGCAGCTCTGCCTGAGTAAATGCTGTTTGAGAGATTAAATTCTGTTTGGATTAATGGCCTCTGACAGCTTTTCCTCCTTTGCAAACAAAGTGGGTTTGAAGTGTAATAAAACAGAGCGTGGGATGCATTGAACATGGAGAGCTGTTCAAGCTGGCAGCCAAGTGAAACATCACCAGCCTCCATCCAGAGGAGCCAGCAGAAAAACACACCTTCCAGGGACAAAGGTTTTTATCTGATGTGGCTTCAGGCTCTCATAATGCCTCAGCCTCCCATACAGTTACTCGTGATGATGCAGAGCAGTCGTGTGCACAGAGTTTTTGAATGTGGGGCTCTGCAAGCTGTAGGGCTGACATCTGTATCAGGCAGATACCGAGTAGCTTTGTTTATTTTCCACATGTCATGGTTGAGAGGAGACTGAGCCACAGTATGGTCTCATAAACAGGTGAGATCTGCTTCCCAGGAGATGTCAAAGAAGAAAGAATGCTGATCCTAGGGCTATAAAGACTCCAAGGAAGATGTGATTTTTCCCCATGCCTATAGCCAGCTCGCAGTTGTGTCAGGCTTTTAGGTGGATCATGATAGTGGTTAGTGAAACTTCTGTACCAGGGCATTGTTTCTTTTACATACGCAGTCCAATTTCCATGTTGTTGAGACTGAGGAGCAATTAGTTTAGCACCCAGACAGTTTAGAGTGTGTGGGGAACTAGTGAACAGGTTAAACGTGAACCTAAGAACCAATCTCCCCACCATGCCATGTGCACTGCTGCATTGACTTATCTGATCCCACATGGATGGACTACAACCAGCTTACAAAGTCTCCGAAGCTAAGGCAAAAGGCCCTGATATCCTCCTTTCCATGATAGAAACAGACGTCCCTTTGGTCTGCTGACAAAGCCAGGGCAGCCACCGCTCACAATGACCCAGGGAACATGAAGATGCTGTTACTCTGTCATCATGCAGAGTTGTAGGACTTCTTGGGCTTCCTGCTCATTGGATTTGAGAGTTGTGATGCATGAAAACACCAAAAAGAAATCCAAGAGAACTGGGAGACGCAAACGCGCATTAATTGAACACTTACTCTGATCATACTTGTTGAATTCCTAATTGTTTTAAAGTACAGACTTGAGAACTCTTAAATGTGTATATGTTTTATTCATGAAAACAGAACTTAAAAACATTAAAGGCTATGGTTTGTATGACAGTTTTATGAACTTTAAATGAATGATTTTAACAAAGGATTCAAAACTGATTAGGAAGTAATTATCAAATAACTTTTTAATGACATCTGAGAGATGCACAGTGTGACAGACCATTGCTCTGAACTCTAAGCCCTCATCTGATTATTTTGGTGCTAGGAAGGAGCAAACTGCAGCTTCAAAGGCAATGAAAATTTTCGTTAGAAATAACACTCAATAACTAACAATAATCAGGATTAATAGCACTGTCAATGATGATTCGACCAAAAGGAATTTTTGAAGTTAAAAGTGTACCATAAAAATCATTTGAAGCAAAAGTTGCTTTCCCAAATCACGTTAATTCATAGCAAAATCATTTCTTTTGATATACACAGACCCTCTCTGTCCATCTGAGCATGGATTGCCCTTTAATAGAGAACAAGATGGAATGATTAGAGATAAGGTATACATTTTCAACAGTAACTCAGTGGAACATGTGGTGGATCAATGGGAGTCTTTAAACTTAAATTGTGTGTCTCCTTTCTAAAGGTCTGCTTTAAATCAGCCCCAAGTTGAGATCCAACACACAGGGCAGAAACTGTGCTAAAAGCTGGTGTAAAACTGAAATTGCTGTCCCCCAGGAAATTTCAATAGTCCAAAGTTATATTTTGCCCTAAGCTGAGTTACAAAGCAGGTTAGAAAAATCCCCTAAATAGTTCATTTTGACACCACCTATTTATTTTGTTTTGGCTGCATTTTTAAGACGTTTTATGTATCAACTCTCTCATCCGTTGGCAGATTATCCATGTTCTACCTATGTTTTATTACCTAGGTAGTAGTAATATAGTAATATAGTTAATGTTGTCTTTCCGATGCTGTTGATATTAGGTTGGCCATGGTGCTTCCGAGCACTGCTCTGGAAAATCTTAGAGCATCTTCCAGGACTGAAAGGGGTTCCAGGAAAGCTGGGGACGGGCTCTTCTTGATCAGGGACTGCAGGGATGGGATGAAGAGAATGGTTTTCAGCTGAAAGAGGAGAGATTGAGATGAGATCTTAGGGAGAAATGTTTTTCTGTGAGGGTGGGGAGGCCCTGGCCCAGGCTGCCAAGATCGGTGGTGTTTGTCCATGGAAGGGGTTACTGGTGAAGATGTGGTGCTCCACAAACATATGGATACTGTGGTTAAGGCAATCAGTGCCTGGGAGCCACAAGTTGTGGGGAACATGGAAATGCAGTGGTTTAACTCTGCAGTGTGGATCTCATCTCTGAGTAACTCTCCAAGTCCTCAGTGTGCTGGTGTCATCTGTGCATTTCATTATCCTAGGTGACTCCCCATTGCCTTGGGAAATGCAGAGCTGGCTGTATACAGCAGCTTATTTTATACCAGCCAAATAATAAGGGCTACAAATAATAAATCAATGTGTCTGAAGCCAGAATAAATAGTGTTTTTTTTCACTTGGCAAATATTCTCAACATCACAGCAGGACTCAAAGGGAGATGCCCACTGCTGGTAGGGATTTATAAGATTTAGGAAGTCAAGAGCCTTTTGTGTATCAAGCAATTAGTGGAAGAGAAGGATTCGTTTTAATTATTTGCTTATTTTTCTGCGAGTGCCAAACTAACGTTCTTACCATAATGAAGGCAATGAACCAATGTGACTCCTCTGAACCTGAAGGCATTTAATCTACAGAGCTCCAAATAGGACCTCAGCTGGCCTTTATTTGGAGCTGTAACCATGTGAAAGAGAAGCTCTGCTTTGAATTAGGGAGGTGGAGGTGCCTCATCTTGCCGCTGCAGCAGACAGTTTGCTTCCACTCCCAGGAATATCTCAGGGGAGGCATCCTTAACTCTCTCACCGAAGGAAGCGGTTTTCTTATCACCTAACTCCATCGGATCATTCTGGCTGGTATACCAGTGGCAGACTATGATATCTGTAGTTTCATTTGCCATTCACGTAACTGGGTTTGACATTTTTCATTCAACCTTTATCGTGCAGCTTTTATTAACACTCAGGTCACAATAACAAGCCAGTGGCACTTCTTTTCTGTGTCAGATATAGGTACTACACTTGTTACTCTGCAGTCATAGCCCGTCACCCCAACCCTGATAAATCTACTGAAAACATTTTCTAGGAGAAGCGTGGCTCGGCATGCTAAGTCCTTCCAAATTCCAGATTGAGGTTACCGATTCTCCTTCTCTGGAGTTTATTATCTCAGTTACTCTGAGATTTGCTCTCACTTTAATTGTGACCTCTTCTCACCCCTATGACGTTTTTCCCTTTGGCCAGAAAATGGTGAGTAATTACGACAACATTTGAACACTAAGTACTTACTTCATTTTGCACATTTCCTGACCCTGCCCTTAATCTCATCTCTGCCTCTTCGGCACTTTGGGACGTGGTTTAGTGGGCACGTTGGTGTTGTGTTGATGGTTGGACTCGATGACCTTAGAGGTCTTTTCCAACCTTAACAATTTTATGATTCTATGATTATTACAGCTATAGATCTTTTCCTCTTCCCATTTGATTTGAACGGCAGGAGAAGCTTTACCTCTTTGCCCTTAGTACCCCTTGTAATGTCCAGCCCTGAGTGACATTTCATGATTTTCATTACATTCCTGCACTTCTTGATGCCAGGGAATGATTCTTTGTTCCTCAAAACCTACTACAATGTACTAAACTTTGCTAAACTATTAGTTACTTATTAATTGGCTGTTGCATTCAATAAACATGCCATAGCTTCTCACGATCGAAGATTTAGCTCTTTAATAAGCGCATCCAGGAGTCTAAACTCTGCTGTTATTAAAACCTTCAGAGATGCAGCAAATTATAACTTCAGCTTTTCTTCTCATATACATCCTTTAATGCTGAAAATTCTAAGCATAAAAGCAATTGTGAATAAATTGGTCATTAACATGGGAAGTTTAGCAAACGGAAAGATCCTAACCAGAAGAGTAATAGCAGCTTTCCAAAGCCAGGGTATGGACTTAGGGACTGGGAATCCCTTTCCAACCTCTTTGTTCTCCTAAGAAACTAAATATTAACAAGTTGATATGAAGAACATCACCAAGGAAATATCACATGCACAGGGAAATGGGAAGACCTTAGATCAAAATGTGACCTGGCCAAATAATTCAGATCCATGTTCTTCTGGATGTCAGGATTACCCTGTCATTTGCTTTCCCTTGTTCAGCTGTGGGCAACAGCAACACCTTGGGCCAAGAGGTGGTGGAAGGATGAGTGTCTATAAGATAGTGCAGTGTGGAGGTGTAGATGTGCTAAGAAAAGGATGTGAGCTCCAAAAGCTTTTAAGACTGTCACATCAGATTCTCCTTCCAGCTACAGAGAAAGCAGCAGGAGGAGGAAGGAGTCTGAGGGAAGACCACATAATAAACTCCACAGGCACTCCACCTTGGATAAAAGCAGAGGGAGGTTTAAGCTGAATATTAGGAAAAATATTTTCACAGAAAGGGTTATTGGGCACTGGCAGAGGCTGCCCAGGGAGGGGGTTGAGTCACCTTCCCTGGAGAGGTTTAAGGGGTGGATGAGGCACTGAGGGACATGGTTTGTGACTGATGGGAATGGTTGGACTCGATGATCCGGTGTGTCTCTTCCAACCTCGTGATTCTATGATTCTATAAAGTCTAGGGCAGATTTGCTAGTGATTGCAGGACAGCTGGCATGCCTGCCCCACAGAAGAGTTAAAAGCTGATTAATAGAGCAAGTTAAAGAAAAACAAAGACTAGGCTGGTTGTTGGGAGGACTTGAGGGAGACAGGACTGCAGATGGAGAGCTCTGAGGCAGCATTTCAGGACATCCCTCAGATCTTCTGCTTGGGCTCCTAGCGGCACTTGCCTTCATTTCTTTGTCTAAGTAAAACGTGGAGTTCACGTCACCTCTCCACCCCACTCAAGGCCTGATGTGTGTTTGGAGAGGAGAGAAAGCCACATCTCCCACCGCCTGGAGGAGGAGTCAGACACAGAGACCTGAGAACATCTAGGGAGTGGAAGCATCCCCTTGAGATGGAGCAGGAATATTCAGATGGGCTGCAGTGGTGGCAGGGGAGCTCTGCTGCTCTCAGCTGCCTGCAAGGAGCCACGCTTACACCCAAGGCATCCTGTACCAGCTGCTCCAAAGGAGCATCTCTGCGACCTTTGCATTTCACAGCGAGGAACTCACCAAGTCTCACGGTTCCCCTTCTGGAGGATTTAAACAAATCCTCTAGACAGGCATCCAGGCATGATTTAAGGACCAATAGACTCTCCAACACAGCACAAATACATTACTTGATGTGGAGATGCTGCAGCGCTATCACACTAAGGGAACCAAATTGCTGTACCTGTTAGTGCTTAACTGTTTTCCTCAGATAATGGGTTTTATCTTCAGCAAATTTGATGGCTTGTTATAAAATAACGTTAAGCACAACGAAATAATAAGCAGCTGGCGTGTTTTCTTTTTAAAAAAGAAAGCCATTAAAGTTGTAAACGTCATAACAGTCTGGCACTGCGATTGAAGGAAATGGGCAATAAAAGAGTTATTTTTTTCCAATAAATATTTTGTAGGTGATGTATTTGGAATCTATCAATTATTTATTCCCTTGTATGGCTGGGATGTGCACTTTAATAAAATATAGAAAGGTTTTTAATTTTTCTGAACAATAAATGCGATTGATTTTGTGACCAGTGTGAAAAATAGATTGACTCTAATGTCTTTTTCTTGGTGTATTTTTATTGTTTTATGCGGAAATAGTCAATTTAATAGGTTTTTAAAAAAATATACTGCTAAAATGGTCAGAGAGAAGGATAAATCTCATTAATTCAAAATTCCTCATTTTCCATATGCAAATATGAGGCTTATCATTATCTTTTCTTTCATCTGAATCACAGGGTTTGTCATGTTTATTTGTTCTGTATTTTCATAAACATTTAGGATTATTAATAATTTAGGAAATGTGTTTAATTTTGGTGTAATGAATTCATGCAGGCAAAATAAATATGCAGGGTAAATAGCCAGGATGCATCGTAGCTATTAAATACCCTTTCTGTTCGAATCCACTTGGAATACGTGAGCTTGGCTTGAACAGGCAAGGGCAGCCTCTCCCCTTAACACCTTATTTCAGTGTGAATCCAAGGAGCTCCAGTAGGCAGGGGAGTTAACTCAGATTTATATCGGTGTATTCCAGCAGCAGGCACAGTTCCAGACCTGGCACTGAAATTGCTCCTGGTTTACAGCGCAGAGAGCGTCGCGGTTTCCCTGTGGGTTGTCACGTAGGCAGGGCTGATAAGCTCAGTTCATCAAAGGGGTTGTGCTTGGTCAGGCACAAGCTCGTTTACCGGAGCCTCCCCTCATCAATCAGAGCCAAGAGCAACACGGGGAGGCATCTGATGATAATTCCCGGAGGAAAAATCTCTCCTGATGTATGTAATTCCTACCTATTTATGGTCTTAACTGGGTTTTTTTATGAGAATTTGTTGGGTCTCTTCTGCAACCAAAGAAGGCTTCAGCACTGGTGCTTCGTATTTTCCTCTTGTGACACAGGGCATGTGCAGACAACATTTTATTGCAGTTATTTTGATGAAAGCATAGATACACGCACTTTAAGTTTGCACGTGGTCTGTCCTGATGCTTGACATTTTGAGCTTATGTTACAAAGGCTCTACACACAAACTGCGGAATGGAGACTTAATTCAAATTTTAGCTTTGAAATAATAGCTAAGATTTCACTTGGAATCTTGTTTGTCACCATCAATGGCAAATAAGAGCTTGGCCTGAAATACCAGTACTGAGAATTTCCTCTTTTTTTTTGTTTGCATGTAAATTTGACATCAGGTTCAATATTGAGGATTCAGGGAGACCTTTGAGCAGCTTCCAGCACTGAAAGGGGCTCCAAAAATGATTTCGATACACTTGAATTAACACTTCAGTGCGTCTTCTCTGGCCAGTTTGTGCCACTGCCTCCCTACTCTCACAGGAAAACATTTCTTTCTAATATCTAGTCTCAATCTCCCCTCTTTCAGCTGAAAACTTCTTCCTATCCCTGCACTCTCTGATCAAGACCCTCTCCCCTTTCAGTACCAGAAACTGCTCTAATGTCTCCCCGAATTAACATTTAACAATTAGAATTAACAATTTCCTGGATAATTATTGAGTCTGGCTGAAGATATTTGTGACATACAAAATTTCACAGTTTAGTACAATTCGTCATTAGCTTAAAAGTTCATCAAATATCTTGTTGCACATTATTCCTCACTCTGTTCTCTAAAATCTGTTTTTTGCTGTGAGTGCATAAACCACCTGCCCCTTCCAAAGCAATTATAAATATATTACTCAACTGACAAGGAATATACTTTCAAACCAAGTCATTCTGAGTCTGAAATCTGTTTAACCAAGCACTCTAGGCAAAAATCTAAATTTATTAGGGAATAGCTTTCTCATTAAACTTGTAAGCTCCTCGACTGTGTTTTTTTCTTAATGAACACAGCATTTTCAGCATCCTGGAATGGTTTGGGTTGGAAGGGACCTCAAAACCTCAGTTCCAAACCCTTTTGCTGGATCAGGGTGCGTTTTTCAGATGCTTCTCTACAATGAGCAGCAAGCAGACATCCAAAAATCATCAGATGTGTACAAACCCCCTGCTGTCACCATCTTCTCACTGATGCAGAACGCAGACAGAGTGCAGACGTGTCCCCATGACTCAGGCTGCAGTACAGCAATCTCTGCACCATGTTAGTGTTTGTAACTCCTGGTATTGTGGAAACAACCCAAAACTAGGGCCACTGTAGCATATCGAAGGTGGAATACATCTTACTGGCCTTAGAAACACTCTCTGCACTTACCATCGCCACTACAGTCACTGGGAGATCACATCAGCCTTGGGAAAGAGGGAAACATCCTTTGGGTGGCGTCTGTTTCTAGTTACTGTGTGACTTGTAGAGGCCTCTTGACAAGCAGAAGGTTCCCAAAGCTTTGGTCCATGGTGTAGGAACACCTCACACCCTTCACCCAAAGGGTTCAAGCATGGTCTAGGCTGGGGTATTTTCCATCACCTGCAGGAGCTGAGAGAGGAGGAGCAGAGCTGGGCATCCCAAGGGTGCAGAATTGCAGAAAAGACTTATTCAGGGTGAGTGTTTTATGTCGAACATTTCCTTTGTTTCCTGATTGACCAGAGTTTGAGGCAGAGGGCTGGGGACAAGCTTGTGATTCAGAGCAGATTTATTGACATTTAAAAGTTACATCAGCTGACTGCTTTCTATCTGGGAAGGAAAAAGCTTTCAGCACAGCGAGACTAAGATATACAGACTTGCACTTTACCCGGACCCCATGGGAAGGCACAGGCTAATTAACTAGGTGATTAACACGTCCACCTATCTCAGAACAGGGGAGGGCAGCTAATGAAGAGCAGAGCTGCAAGACATCAGCCACAGGAGAGCAGGGGGAGCCTCATGTTGGATAGACCAGTTTGAGATTTGTGCAAGCTCTGTTCTGCCCCAGTGACTGGAGCAGAGACAGTGGAAAGCAGGACTTCATAAAACTCACCACTGCAAAACAAGTCTTCAGAAAGAACTTTGACTTCCTAATCAAAGGAAGATTTACACATTTTATTTTCCCCCAACCCAGGTGCAGGATCTTGCTCTTGCCTTTGTTGAACTGCATGAGGTTCACACATACCCACCTCTCCAGCCTGTCCAGGTCCCTCTGGACCGATGCTCCTAAAATATCACTGGTGACTCAGCAAACAAAGCTCTATAAAGCCTTCTCAGTTCCCTAGATGAGAATCAGGGCAAATTGGGCCTACCTGGAGCTTCAGAGAACAGAAAATCCAGTGCAAGACTGTGACTGTGTGCCTAGAACTGAGCTGAGGTCTCTCCTGCTCTGAGTACTAGCCGGTTACTGATGTCACAGACCAGCCAAGGGCTGCCTGCAGTTCAGTGAAACGGTTTCTCTTCTGAATTCCTCCCTTCTCTTCCTGAAGACATCGTTGCATTGCTGTAGAAGCCCTTTGTAGAAAGCTAATTTGAGGAAGAAAGAGGAGCCAGCTTAATTGATCGAAATGTCATCTACTCATATACTTTTTTAGCCTGGAAAAATTAAGATGAATATTGTGTGTGTTTTATGTTGAAACAGACCATTTAATTCCAAACCAATAATAGCTGAAGACTGACTACGCAGCCCAGGGTGCCCATGTGTGGGACTGTATCGAGCAAAAGATGGAATGAAATAACAAAATTTAAGCAGTCAGAATCAATACCAAGGAGGTGTCCTTTAGACTGGAGCTATTTAACTGCAGCCAGATAGCATCAAGGTTGGAAAAGAAATTGCACAGAAGCAAGGAAAAGACACAAGGACATGAATTTTAAGGTGTCTTTATTAGCACGGATGTAACTTTATACCATGGTTGGAGAGTGGCTGATCAAACAACCCACAGCTAGGGCTGTGTCCATGCACTGCATACGCAATATTGTAGGAAGGGCAGGTGGGGTATTTCAGCCTCCAATGGAGCAACTGCAGCCAAGAAGAGGAATGGGAGCCACCAGCAGCCCCACATGTGGAGCATGACACGTGAATTCACCTTGGTCCTGTGCTAGGAGGAGCCAGCAGGAAGCCAAGAGGCAGGGCTCTGCTTTCCTGGACAGCTTGTCCGTGTGTCCAGAGAAGCTCTGCAGAGGTTGCAAGGCGCTCTCC
The DNA here is from genome assembly GCA_033459285.1 of Clamator glandarius. Lineage (NCBI taxonomy): Eukaryota > Metazoa > Chordata > Aves > Cuculiformes > Cuculidae > Clamator > Clamator glandarius. The sequence continues at coordinate 368,447 of JAUNZM010001307.1, forward strand.
ATCTGGCAGAGCTACACAACAGCCTGTTTGTGCCAGCACTGCCAGAAGACAGATTCAGGATGTCCACATGATCAGAATCACTAATGTCCATGGATCGTAAGAAAAAGTCTTAATGGGTTTAAACTGATGGAGGGGAGATTGAGGTGAAATCTGAGGAAGAAATCTTCTCCTGTGAGGGTGAGGAGCCCCTGGCCCAGATTGCCCAGAGCAGTGGTGGCTGCCCCATCCCTGGAGGTGTTCAAGGCCAGGTTGGATGGGGCTTGGAGCCCCTGATGCAGCTGGAGATTTCCCTCACCATGGGAGGGGTTCGGGACTGGATGAGCTCTGAGGTTCCTTCCAATCCAAACCATTCTATCTTGCTATGATTCTGTGATTCCATGATTCTATGATTCATCACGACCCACAGCACATCTCAGGCTTTATGCTTAGGCACCTCAGCTCTGCTGCTACTCCCACCGTGCAGAATCATCTCACAAAGTCATTTATTAAGCTCAGCCTGGAAATCCTTTGCTTTAATTTGAAGCTGATGGACAGATTTTTAATCCAGTTTCAGTGTTGCAGAGGAGTCCAGGGAGAGATAAAGAGGTGCCAAGATTTCCTTTATCTCTTAATACTCATTTTACTGGCAGGCATGACAGGAGTAAATGTTTTAAAGTAGGTATGATTTTTCTCCTTAAGTACTGGCTGGACAGCAGATACTGCTTCTCATGGCACCTTCCTTTCTGGCTTCTCCCACTGAGCTTGTGTGTTTTTTTATGCTTTCTAGATGCAATAGAATATCTACTTCCTTTAGGTCCAACACGCTTTCTGCTCTACAGCTGTTGTACAGCAGCAGACAGGAGGTCACAGCTTAGGAGAAGAAAGGCCTAACAGAAGCACCAATGCTGGTTCCAAGGCTCTTCACTGCAGAGAACACCTCATGGGCTGCCTTTGGAAGAACCATTGAAGTGGAATTGCAGCTGTGCAGACCACAGCACCACAGGCTGAGTTACCGTGGATGTCTGAAAAAGCACAGAGGGCAGCTTTGAGAAACGTCTTTTTCTCTTCCTGGTGCTTCCCAGAGTAGGAGATGGAGTAGGAGTAAGAGAATAGCAAAAGGAGAGAAAGGGCTATGCTTAAATCAGCCCTTGCATGCAACCGAGTCTCAATCTACATGCAAATATGGAGCGGAAGCTGTGATGTTCCCAGCAGGGATGCAGCACACTATTTCCAGCAGGACAGAATTGCTCTGCATTCTCAAAGCTCTTTCCTACCCCTGCTCTGCCTTTCCTTACAATGAGATTGTGTTGAAAGTGAGCTCTGATTTAGTCTTATGCTCACATTGGAAAGCCCAGAGACTCCTGCTGGAAAGGATTCTGAGGATGCCATGCACCAGGCACAAGTGTTTATCATTGTATTCACCCAGCAGAACATTTGCAGTTAATACAAATCACCCTAACTAAAATATCTGTATTCATAAAAAGCCCCAAACCTTCAAGGAGTCAGCTTGATAGCTTATCTGTTTGACAAGTAGCTCACCTGGGACAGGTATTTTGCAAATGCCATTAGCCCAGTAGGGTTCAGGAGCTTTCTGATTTTGCCAGTGTACCTTTTATTTGGTAATGTGGGGTGGAAGAGGAATAAATCCCCTCTGCCTGTCACTCTGTAGATACACACTGCACCAAGTTCAATTGTTCTAGCTTTCTGCCAAGTGGCAGGCTTGCCAGCTAGAGACAACAATGTTTAATTTATGAAGGGCTGAGTTTTAATCAGTTTTTTATTGTTTGTTCCAGCAATAGATCAGTTTAATGGCAGCCTAAAAAAATGCAGCATAAGCAGATTTCACACATGCCACTCTCCTCCCTGTTACATATCGCACATCAAAAGTTTGACAATATTGGATGTTGGGAAATAAGGCAACCTGTGAAAATCAGTGTTCAAAATATGTGGCCAAGCTACAACTCTGATGGTGTTTGTGGGTTGGTGGATCCTGCAGCAATAAGGGCAGATTTAGAGATAACTCTGTATTCAGAGCCTTTTCGCACTAAATCATGAAATTCCTTTTTAGAACCGAGAAACCAGACACTAGTACTGTGCACATCCCTCAGGTTTTGTCACAGAGCTGGTGGAGGAACATTGTCTTCTAGCATCAACACACCCAGTTTTACCTGAAAAGGGCCTTTGTTAACACCCCTTGTTGGTTTGGTTTGGGTTGTTTTTATGTTTTTCGAATACATAGGACTCCATACAATCATGGAATGGCTTGGGTTGGAAGGGACCTCGAAGCCCATCCAGTTCTAACCCCCTGCCATGGGCAGGGACACCTCCCAGTTGATCAAGGGCTCCAAGCCCCATCCAACCTGGCCTTGAACCCCTCCAGGGATGGAGCAGATACCCCTGCTCTGGGCAACCTGGGCCAGGGCCTCCCCACCCTCACAGGAAAACATTTCTCCCTAAAATCTCACCTCAATCTCCCCTCTTTCAGCTGACAACCATTCCTGCTTGTCCTCTCCCTGTACTCCCTAATCAAGGGCCCCTTCCCAGCAATCCCAGAACCCCTTTCTGTGCTGGAAGGCTCCCTGCAGTCTTCTCTTCTCCACACTGAGCAACTCCAACTCTCTCAGCCTGTCCTCATACAAGAGGTGCTCCAGCCCTTGGATCATCTCTGCGGCCTCCTCTGGGACTCATGTGCAGTTTTTGGTGCACATCTGGAACCTGTGCTACGAGCATCCCTCATACTTCGGTGGGTTTCAGAAACTTGCAGACTGGAGCAGGCTCTGGATTCCTGGTGCTGGGACACTGACCTGCTGGAGCCACCACAAATCCAGGGAACTATTGCTGTGCTCAGTAGGAACAATGGACACACTGAGCAGGAGCTGAGGGTGAATAATATTTTGGAAGGGATTTCTTTGTTTTATCTTTTCCCGATGTTTTCACGATGCTTCTGACTCATGGGAACTGAAAAACAAACAAACAAGCAAACAATGTTGCTGCAGTCCACTTTGGAAACAGAAATATTAAGCAAATATTTCTGGCAAATTGGAATCCCAGCTTGCAGGGGTAAATATGTTTTTTCAGTAGTCACATAAACGACTCCAAACATCTCAAATTTCTGCTGCGATAATGAATTCTGAGAACAGAATAATTGGGAAAGGAACCCAAGTTTTCTTCAGTTTTTGACATTTTAGGAAAGAGCTGAAGATGACTTTTTTTTTTATATTCGCTGCATCCTTTGTCGTGATGAAGAGAGAAGCTTTCATTCCAGAATAGCAGCAGGAAAGGGCAGGGAAAGGGAAGATCTTGGGAATCTCATTTCTAAATGCAGTCATGGTTTTGTGAGGACAAAAAAAAGACTCTGACTTGCTAATTAGTTTTGCATAATGATGACTAAACTTGATTACAGCATGAACCAGGCAGGTTTCTTTGTAGCTCGTAGGCTCACTGTGTGCTCCAGTTAAAAGGGGGAGGTTTGTCTATGGCTCACAAGGTGTTTCCTGGAGACTAAACACCTTACAGAAGGGTGCACTGAGCTTTGTTGTTTCAATTGGCTGCCGCAGCAAATTAACTTCTGAGGAAGGATTTGATAGCATCTATTTTATCATACATCCAAAAGCACACCACTAAGCTCTCTCTCATTTTTTTTGTTTCCTCCTAAACAGCAAAACAAGTGGAGGATAAAGCCTTCTTTATCTGTTCATCAGTTGCCAGCTTTGCCAGCAATCACAGAAGTTCTCTACCTGCAATTTTTCTTTATTAATAAGAGCTGAGAGAAAATCGGGCCCTAAAACATCCCTGAATCTGTGTATGTGTGTGTAGGGGGAACACCTGGGGTGAGTGACACATTATACACCTTCCTGAAATGCCACTCACTTTTCCCTCGAATGAAGGACACGGGTGATGTTGCAGTGTCTCACCATGCCTGTTGTCCCTCTGGATTCCCATGGACAGGAATTCCATCCCCTATGGCCCCATGCAAACCTTGCAGCCATTCAGAGCCCAAGTCAGTCCCCCAGACTGGGATGCAGCCGGCAGAGCTGCAGCAGTGAGTGCTGCGGTTGCTGTGTTCCACTTCAATCTATGCACAGGGCTCCAAACGGAACCAAGATCCCCAAATCCACAGTCAAGTTCAGATTTGGACCACCTCATGGTTGCTGGAGCTGCTGGAAGGGCTCTGGCTGCCACTAGGATCCAGTGTGGAGCTGGAGACTGGTGAGTGCCAGTGATTCCCCCCAGCAGGATTCCAGCTTGAATCGTTCCGAAGCACTGTGCCAAGTCCACATTTTTCCCTGTAACTTGAAAACAACACAGAGCAAGAGAGAAAACTTTCCTTCCTTGCATAATTCCCTTTAATGAGGGCCTCGTGGAATGCAGATAAACTCTCCTCCAGCGGCTCCTGAACTCTATTACAGGGCTTGCCCCTGCTCTGACTGACAGCATCTCTGCTGGAGTGGAATATTTTGCAGGGATGCCTCACCTTTAGTAGCACAGAATATTGTCTGGCTGCCAGAGCAAGTGGCTAGTGTGAGACATCCATTGCTGCACCACGGCTGAGATCCTGCTGGGTGGTCCCTGCAGTCCAGCACTGGAGCTGGGGAGGCTCAACTGGGCTCACATTTTGGTGATGAAATGGCTGGGACTCATTTAAAGCTGTATGGGAAGCAACAGTTCATTTGGCACAAAGTCAGCTGAGCCATCGATCCCGATGGCAGATGCTGTTTGCTTCACACCGCCCTCCCGTCTCCAAAATGCAGGAGAATTCAGCATTGCTGACGCACAGCTTCATCCTGCAGTGGGAATGGGAAAGGCCTGTGGACTGGGAGGCTTTGCAGCTACTGAGTGTTTCCCCAACCTCTCAGGAGCTTCCAGTCTAGCACAGTGCTCTGGTGGGGTCCTGGGGCATCTCTCCAGGAGAGATGGAAAACCCCCTGATTTCTAGTTTTCCCTGTTTCTAAACTTGGGATATTTCAGGCAGGTAGGATGCCCACAATGGGCTCAGGCTACAAAAGTACGTGTCGTGGTACAACTGTGGCCTGGATTTGATTGGCAGATAAGCACAAGAAGTCATGCCCCAATTCTCTCCCTCCTGCCTGGAGAAGTGGAGAAGGGAAATGAGAGAAAAAGACTTTGTGGGTTGGAAACTAAAACTAAACCAGCTTTAATGAAATTAAAGTAATACTGAAGAGAAAGCTATTAAAAAGAAAATAATAAAATATATACAAATATATGAAATTGTCCCCCCACCAGTGACTGCGTCACCACCAATGTTGCAGAGCAGACACAGGGGGAAAAAGTCTCAGGCTGGACTCAGTGGCAGGAGGGAGCTGGACTCAGGAGCTGGACTCAGGAGCTGGACTCAGGAACACATGGATCTGAGATCAGAGTCAAAGAGACAGATGAGGTCCTCACAGGACGTCAGCCACCAAAGAAGAAAAAGTGACCCTTGTGAAATCTCAGTTTTATTCTGAGTATGACTTATGTGGGATGGGTATTAAGAAAAATGCCTTTGCTGACAGAGTGGTGAAGCCCTGGCAGAGGCTGCCCAGGACAGTGGTGGAGTCTCCATCCCTGGAAGGGCTCAAAAAGCGTGTGGACGTGGCACTTGGAGGTTTAGAAGGCATAGTGGGGTTGGGCTGACGATTGCATTTGATGAGCTTGCAGGTCTTTTCCAACCTTAATGATTCTATTCTATTCTATTCTATTCTATTCTATTCTATTCTATTCTATTCTATTCTATTCTATTCTATTCTATTCTATTCTATTCTATTCTATTCTATTCTATTCTATTCTATTCTATTCTATTCTATTCTATTCTATTCTATTCTATTCTATTCTATTCTATTCTATTCTATTCTATTCTATTCTATTCTATTCTAATACTATTGGTCAGGTTGGGGTCATCCCTCCTTGTCCAACCCTCCCTAAAGGTGCAACTCTTTTCTTCATGGCTCCACCAGCTCCAGGATGGCCTTGGTGTCTCTAGGGCTAAGGATAAGCACTGTTTTTTCAGCATCTCAGTGTCCTGTGTGATCACTAGTAGAGAGAGACCTGCCTGGAACACATGCAGTGAACATTCAGAAAATGAACTTGCTCAGATAATTCTTAGCTGAAGTCAGAAACTGATTCTGCTTCAGCTGAAACCAGAACACTGTGTTGCACGACTTCTGGCTTTCTTACCTCATGAACCAGAAATGGACACTGTTTTTCCCAAAGAAAAAGGGAGTTTCCCATAACCCAGAGATATCATCGCAAAGACGTGGTGAGAAGAAGAGCTGGGGAATTGCAGACCAATCAGCTTGACTTTGATATTCTAAAAAATACTGAGGCAGATTATCGAACAATCTCTTTATAAGCACTTAGAGGATAAAAGGCAGTGAGAAACAGCCAACATGGACTTGTCAAGAACAAATCATGTCAAACTAATCTCATCTCTTTCTTTAATGGGGTCATTGGCCTACGGATGCAAGAAAGTGATGGATATGATATACCTTGACTTTCATAAGGCTTTTGACACAATCTGACATGTGAGTCTCCTACAGGTGGGGAAATAGGATTGAAAGCAACTCATGCAGCATGAGGACAATTTAAAAAACATTAGACTTGGAATTTAATATCAGGAATCTGTTCTGAGGCAAGGAAAGTGATTTAAGTCTTTCCGGCATCTGTCCAGGGTCCAGCTCACAGATAAAGTGCTCGAGCAGACCAAGTGCATCAAACCAACACCCACACAGAGAAGACACAAGAACTTTGTAGTACTGATGTTAATACTGTTTAACAAATAGAACATATACAAAAAACATATGGAGAAAGAATCATGTATTCTCTCTCTCATTCAAATATATACTGTGCCATTTTAGTTTCAATCAACAATAAAATTGGTCATTGATAATGAATAATAAAATTAATCATTGTCATATGAGGACAGGCTGATAGAGTTGGGGTTGTAGGTCCTAGGGGCTTCTGAAGGAGATGATCTCCATGTAAGAACGAGAGACAAAATAGAGCCAAAATGAAAAGAGGAGAATGAACAGAGGCTGGAAATAGACTGTACAAGAAACGACTGAAGAGATCTAGCCTGTTTGTTTTCCCTAGAGAAGAGTAAAGCTGCCCAAATAGGGATGTGACAACCGTGTAAAAGATGTACTAGGTTGTTCTGAAGCAAGGAGTGAATAATTACTCTCCACCTTCTCTTAGGATAATTGGCCTGCTTTGCAGCAGAGGAGATTTAAGTTAGAGACTGGAAAAGTACCCAGCTACCAGGATAATAGCTACACAGGAACAGGATACCCAAGGGAACAGGGAAATCCCTTTTTTCCACGATCTCAAGGAGCAGAGCAACAACTCCATGGCCACTACAGGCCTCTCCATTTTTCCCCACAGGAAAGCTGGGAGGGGCTCTTGCCTGGGAAGTGCAGAGATAGGATGAGGGGGAACATTTTTGAGCTGAAAGAGGGGAGATTGAGATGAGATCTTAGGCAGAAATGTTTTGTTGTGAGGGTGGGGAGGCCCTGGCCCAGGTTCCCCAGAGAAGTGGTGGCTGCCCCATCCCTGGAGATGTTCAAGGCCAGGTTGGATGGGGCTTGGAATAACCTGATCCACTGGGAGGTGTCCCTGCCCATGGCAGGGGTTGGAACTGGATGGGCTTTGAGGTCCCTTCTCACCCAAACCATCCTATAATTCTATAATCTATAGCACTGGGCACCTGAATATCCTGAAGGACCTAGGCTCTGGTCCTGCAGTGTGCCGCAGAGGAAGCTACCCGGGCGTCACTACTTCTAGGAGATGGAGACCAATTTGAAAACATTACCCAGCTCCTGCACATTAAATGCTGGTGAAGTTTTTTTTACACTTCCTCTTTAAAAACCTGGCTCTGTGAAGCTTATGAACTGCCACCCACTTCAAGCATATTGAATACTGTCTCTGATGTTCCTAGGACACCCCAGTCAGCTTCAAACTAATTGATGCCTGCTCAAAAGTCTGGGTGCTTTGCATCCTCAAATGCCATTTCTTATGCTTGCTAAGAGAAGTTTTCTGGTGATAGACAGGCTCCTCTCTCCCAGACTCATAGAACTCTTAGCACAGTTACGCAAACGTGCAAACCACTCAATATTTAATTGCTCTTTCCTGACTATACGGACATTTTCTTAATGTATTGGTTCAGCAGTTTAACAGGAATCTCCCAGCTCGGCGCCTGCATCCCAGCTGTTTGCACAGTGCTGCTCACTAAGCACTGTGTGCTCAGCTCCTTGCGAGGCTATTCTGCAGCCAAAGTGCAGCCTCTCTCTGCTCAGAGCACTGCAATATGATGTCCACAGAGACACAAGGACACCCATCCTCCCAACCTGGGTCACCAGGTCCACAGAACTTTCTCTGTAGCACATGACCTCATCTCAGAGCAGTGCTCTTCTGAGCTTGGACATGACTTTAGCTGCTGTAATGCTCTTTGCTCCAGTTATGTCCTTCCCACTGCACTCAACTCTCTTCTCACCTCTCCCACCTCTTCTTTGGATGTCTCTCCTCTGAAGAAAGAGTCTTTCCATGCTTCAGGAACAGCAGTAATTCTCGGGGAACATTTTGATAGGCAATAGAAACCCTAATAAAACATGCAGGATATTTTTCCTCTTCAGAGGAGGGAAAAAAAATGTGGATTTTCTTGCCAGTGCCAGGGCTGCCAGTCATGGTGTTTGTTCTCCTTTTGCTTTTTGAAAAGAAGAATGCTCTGGCAACATCCAATCAAACTTGTGATCATAGAATCACCAGGTTGGAAATGACCCACTTGATCATTTAGTCCAACCATTCCTATCAATCACTAAACCAATCACTGAGCACCTCATCCACCCATCTTTTAAACACCTGGATGTTCTTGGATGATCTCTAAGGTCCCTTCCAGCATAAACCGTTCTGTGATTCTATGATCACCATTGTCCCTTGAGGGGTTTGCATCCAGGACACCTCCTGCAGGCTGCTATTGGATTTCTCTGGGAGTCACTGGGAAGGGAGATCCCATCTCTGCTATGAAACCTCAGAAAATCTTCCATTCTTGTTCATTCCTCATAGGCCCTGGTGATTCATAAACCATTTTAACCTGAGGATTCCCAGTGTTGTGCTTTGAAAGCTGGACCACCCAGGTGAGGTTATCTCAATGTGTCTACATTTGAATATTCTTGTTTGTCAACAGGGAAGACTGAATTTAATATTTATCACCTCTTTCCCCTGCATTTTCTCCGTTGCAAATCAGGTGACTGAGACAGTTTGCAGAGCTCCAGGAACATTTTCCGTTGCTCTACAACCAGTGCTGTGCTGCTACAGACTGGTGGGAGAGCTCTCTGCCTCAAAATGTTCATAGACCCAGCCTGAGTTTGAATTATAGTCCCTTTTGAAGTCTTAAATTTACCTGCTAAACAACAGAATGTGGTCGGATTTGTTCAATGAAGATAGATAACTCCTGGCTGATCGAATTCCTCCTAAACAATTGGACGTGGAAGAAGGAAGAGCACTCATGCTGGAAAGAGGCCAGTTGATGCCTTAGCAGTGATGGAAGAGGCTCTGCTGCAGCCTGTCACCCTGTGCAAGGCACCAGGCAAGCTCATTCTGTTCTGTGGAGAACTGTTATGGAACCTAAGGTTGCTTCTGCCCCTAGTGCATGGAGATATGCCCATCCGAGAAACTCTGGTCAGTGTGCAGACTTGTTTTGCAAACCTCTGTGTACACAGGTGGGGGTCATAGGATCATAGAATGTCCCTCCCAACCCCAACCATTCTATGATTCTACGACCCACACCTGTGCACACATCCAGTCCAACCCCTTTGAGATGACCAAGGACACCTTCAACCAGATCAGGTTGCCTGGAGCTCCATCCAACCTGGATTTGAAAATTTCCAGGGCTGGGGCCTCTGCCACATCCCTGGGCAACCTAGGCCAGGGCCTCATCACCCTCATGGTAAAATATTTCTTCCCTACATCCAGAGTTGAGTTTCCCTCTGAGTGTTTCTTACCGACTTTTTTCTCCCTATCAATCTAGATGAAGTTGGGTAGCTTTAAAATCCCTCTTGTCTTTATATCATGGAAAAAATCTTCCCTTCTTTACACTTAGCCACATGTGAGACCTTGAATCTAAGTCCCCTCTCTCTCTGCTGGTCCAGCAGTGTCCAAGCTCCTCCTCAGGGATCTGTGCATGTGATTTAAACTTTGTTCACCAGCCCCCACTCCTGTTCCACGTAGCTTGTTTTTCCAGCAGTATAATTCACAGCTTCAGACATGTTAAGTACCAGCTGGGCAGCTCATCTTGTTAGTAGGATTATGGGTGTGATAACCCCAGAACCCATGGTTATGATAAATTTACTATCTAAATTAATAACAGAAAATTAGCACCTGTCATGAACCTGATTTTCAGGGCAAATTGCATGCCCTGCATTTTGCCATTGGGATGGGTTTCTCTCAGAGGCAGATGTGAAGAGCTGAGGTAAGTATCTCCTGGCTAAGGGGACAAAATCCAGCTTGCTAGAGCGTGGTCAGCAGTGGATGCTCACAATATGCACAGAAGATCCCTGATCCACCCTTCCAGCTTCATGTCAGAAGGACTGGCTAAAGGTACCAGTGGCATTTCATAGGGGGCAGGGCAGCACTAGCTTTAAGACAGACAGCGGAAAAGAGTGAGGATTAAAGATGCATGACCTGGAGGAGGAAGAGAAGGATAAAATGGGTTCCTTCATGTCCAAATTCAGCTGAAAGCCTGCCTCTGTGATCAGAACAGAGCTGTTCTTCTGTAACAGAGAACTCCTGCTTGGAGCCTGAGCTTGTGCTTTACTGTGGCAGAAGTGAATGGAAGCATCAGGACCAACCACGCTCTGCAGTGTATGGAGCAGCTCTACCTCCTGAGCTCAGTGGTTCCCATGATATTTTGGAGATACTCATGCTAAGAAGTTTAACATTTGTGAGGACAGGGTAACTTTTCTGTACAAACGAGCCTGGATAAAGTCTTCTGCCCCAGTATTTTTATACGAAACCTTGCTTCAGCTTGGTGATATCCAAGCCTTTACTAGGGGTCAGGCATTCAATGCAACCTCCTTTCCTGTCAGCATTGTCCTTTCCAAGCTGCCCTGATGGATTCAGGGCACGAATCATATGCTTTGGTGGGCAATTACCAGCTGCGGTGGATGGGATCACATGCTTTGCACAGAAACTGCCATGTGACACATCCTGGGCTTGATTAGGAACAAATCAATATTCATCGGGCTGGTTGTTATTTTTCCACTGCTCCACTGATACAACAGTCGGACTGGCCTGTCTGTCTCTTTCTTACACAGGCAGGCACCATGGTCAGTTAAAATGTGAATATTGGAGATGTATCCTTCACTTCATGTCTTGCAAGAATGAGTTTAGCCAGAGTGCCCCCATCCGTACAATTCTTTCTGTGAAGAGAGGGATGGCAATGGTGTGATGCAGTCTGCTATTCTAATTCCCTGCACCTCTGCAAAGACAGCAAGAAACAGAACGGTTTGGGTTGGAGGGGAGTTAAAGCTCATTCATTTCCAAACCCCCTGCCATGGCCAGGAAGACCTCCCACTGCATCAGGTTTCTTCAAGCCCCCTCCAGGGTTGAGGGAGCCACCATTTCTCTGGGCAGCAAGGATCTCATCTCAATCTCCCTTCTTTCAGCTCAAAACCATCCCCCCTTGTCCTGTTCTTGCACTCCCTGATCAAAAGCCCCTCTCCAGAATTCCTGGAGCCCCTTTCAGTACTGGAAGCTGCTTTAAGGCCTCCCCACAGCCTTCTCCAAGCTGAACAACCCCAACTCTCTCAGCCTGTCTGCATATGGGAGGTGCTCCAGCCCTCAGCTCATCTCCATGGCCTCCTCTGGACTCGCTCCAGAAGATCCATGGCCTTCCTGTGCTGGGGACTCTGGAGCTGAGCACAGGACTCCAAAGGGTCAAGATTTTAATCAGAGCCTAAAAGGTGTTTTAGTGATCTAATGTGCAGCGATGCCGAATTAACATAGAGCATATTCACTAGGCGCGTCTCTGCAGAGGTCAGGTCTCATTGGGATCAATGTGGTAGATTTTGCTGATGGAGCTTTCTGAGGAAAGAGCCTCTGGTTTCCCAGCTGGGGAAGAGAAGTGATAATAATCCACAAACAGTGTATAGGTGAGATGATAATTTCTGGTATTCATCACTTTTATCTCATATTGTTGCTTATGATTTTGTTACAGTATTCAAGCACAAGTCCACGGGGCGGAAATTCCTCTGGACATCTCCAAGCAGTGAATTTTTAGCTGAAGAATGTTTAATATATTTGTTGATGTCCAGGAAGAAAACACTGAGTCACTGCAGGTGAAGCTTGCATAGAGCATAGAAGCTCCAAGGAACTGTAAGAAGCAGAGGGGATTTAGAAAGGCTGCACATCACATTCATTTGCATGTAGGGTAGTTATAACCTAATACCCTTAAAGCTATGGATCCTCCCTCCCTGGAGGTGTTCAAGGCCAGGTTGGATGGGGCTTTGAGCATCCTGGTCTAGGAGAAGTTGTCCCTATCCGTGGCAGAGCAGTTGAAAATCGATAGGCTTTAAGGTCCCTACTAACCCAAACCGTTCCACGATTCTATGATTCTAAATACAAGCTCATAAGCTTTTGCATAGTCCAAAGTCCACTAAAATGTAGGGAGAGTGAAGACAAGGGAGGAACAAACACAACGTAGTGGAAGATTTTCATTCTGTCCATGTGGAGATGTTGGACGCTGCCATGAAATAAGGTACAGAAACTCATCCTTAGACACTCCAAATGAGAACAACTTGGAGCAAACGCTCAGAGACCCCATCAGGAAAGGAGTTGTTTGTTATTTAATCTGAAGTATTGAAGCAATATTGTTCTGCATGCAGTCATCAAAGAGTGAGTCTGTAATGACGATCATTATACACTGGTATTTGTACGGCTTTGTGGGAGTGAGAAAGCCACAGGTGAAAATCCCCTTTAATAAAGTCTTACTTTAAAAGGGCATGAAGAAATAATGACATAAAAATGAGAGCTCTTGCTAGGAGAAAGTAAAAGGAGCAGCAGAAAGGGCATTTTTGGGTAGCATAAACCTCTTTAGAGATACAGCATCAGAATTACGTAGTGAGGGCACATGATCTACTGCAAAAGACATATACAGTCCTAAAGTAGGGAACTGCTCAGTTAAACAACAGAGTAAAGAGTTCGATTAGAGTTAAACAGGAATTATTGTAAAAGAGTCAGTCATTTAGAAAAGATGAAGATTGAGAAGAGCACTTGTGACTTAAATATGAGACTGTAATATTATAAGCCAAAAAAGCTTCTGAAGAACTACCTGCTGGAGAACTAAAGCTTGAAATGAAAGATCATTTTTTAAATGCATCGGAAGGAGACATACCAGAAGATTGCTAAATAATGGAGAATTAAAAGATCTCTAGGAAGAGTAGGGTCCAGAAAAGAGGAGAGGTTATTTCTTTGCTTTGGTGATGGTTATGGAGAGCTTCATAAAGTCTTTTTTGACAGGGGGTAAGTCTGACCAACCGCCAGAACTTAAGGATGGAGCTTTTAAAGGAGATGATAAAATGAACGGGAGGAAATGAGCAGGAACAGATGGCACTCACCCAAGAGGTTTAAAGGAATTCAGATATGAAATTGCTGAGCTGCTCGTTGTGTTGTGCAAAGCGTTGCTTAAATCAATCCCAATATTATAGCAATGAAAGACAACAAATGAGGAACCAGCTTTTAAAGGAAACTCAGAAGCATCTGGAGAAACACTGTCTTGATCACATACTGGTAAAACAGAATATTTAAATAGAGATAAAATTAAGTCTTACTTCAAAACTAGGAGAGATCTTTGAAGGAGTTCATGGGTGCATAGGTGGTAAATCCAGCTGATGTATTTGTCTTTCAAACAAGATCCCTTTACTAACAACTCTCAAGGCAATTACAGTGTCCTGCCAGAAATGAGATGCCTGTTATTAATTAGTGAGTGGATTAGAGAGAGATAATGAGCTTGAGATGAAGGAAAAATGCCGGTAGGGTTTCCCAGGGATCTGGTCTTGGCCCTGTGCCTCTACTCTTTCACAAGGGTGTTTCTGACTCTTTCATAAACGTCAGCACTGGCCCAGGTTGCCCAGAGCAGTGGTGGCTGCCCCATCCCTGGAGGTGCTGGAGACCAGGTAGGATGGGGCTTAGAGCAACCTGATCCAGAGGGGAGTGTCCTTGCCCATGGCAGGAGGTTGGAACTGGATGGGCTTTAAGGTCCCTTCTAACCCACCCATTCCATGATTCTATCATTTTCATATTGATTACCAAGCTCCTCAGATTTGCTGTGGATCAACAACAACAACAAAAGCTTTTGGACAGTCAAATCTAAAGCTGCTTGTGGAAAGCTGAAGGAAGATCTTGCAGTTCTGAGTGATTAGGTGATAAAATGCCAGAATAAGTTGATGGTCGATAAAGGCTGAGTCATAAATGTAGATGAAAACAGCCTTGACTATACACACATAATCACAGGGTGTGAATTAAATATATCTGGGTAGCAGGGGAAGTGCCATGAAAATGCCTGCTCAGCGCTCAGCAGTGCCAAAGCCAGCAGAGATGCTACCAGCTTTATTAGGAAAGGGACAGCCAACGCAGCAGAGAACGGCATAGTGCTCATGTTTTGTGTGGTTGTGCTCCTCCTGCCTCAGAGAAGATGCCACAGAAGTGGGAGAGGCTCAGAGAGGGGCGAGAGGTGTGACACAGCCTCTGCGTGGGAGAGCACAAGCACCAAGCGAGGGCTAGCTTGCATCATCGTCTCCACTTTTGGCTGCTGGCTGATGGGTTGAAAAGGCATATAGGCAAGTTCTTGCTGGAGATTTATTACTGGGAGGTATATGTAACTTAAATTCAAGAAGAATTTAGTCTGTGGCTGCCTGCAGCAAAGCAGATCAGACAATACAGTCATAACAGTTTCTCCTGGTCATCTGCCTATACAGTCCTGATCACACATACTCATGTGCTTGCCAGGGAACGGTTAGATGGGATATTAGGAAAAATTTCTTTATCATAAGAGTGGTGAAGCACTGGCAGAGGTTGCCCAGGGCAGTGGTGGAGTCCCCATCCCTGTAGGGGTTCAAAGACCGTGTGTAGCTGTGGCACCTGGGGATACAGTTTAGTAGGCACAGTGGGGTTGGACTGGATGGGCTTAGAAGTCTTTTCCAACCTCAGTGAATGTATGATTGTATGACTTGTGAAGCTCTGTCCATCATCACTGTCACTAAATATGTACCCCTGAACATGTGGGGGGTCTTAACTCTTCCTTTTTCCATGAGGTCCTATTAGTTTCATGCTTTCTGAAAACAAAGCTCACTGTCACGAAAGCAGGAACACTTATTGGGATTTGCTCTCATTTTCACCCCCAAAGATGTGTTCTGCAGACAGTCTTGATGCACCCCACATGCTGGAGTCTCATTACATACTCTTGTGGTTGAAGCTGGTGCTGTTTCTGTGCAAGTTTTTCTGCAAGGAAGGAATTTTAGGGCACAGCAAGACGTGAAAGAAGTCATCCAAACACCATTCCTTTTATAAAGGAAAATAACTAGAGCTGGATAAACAATTCATATTGTTCCTCATTAGTTCACACTAATCAGTAGAGTGTCTCAAATAAGCATTTAATTAAGAATTAATGTGGAGGCTGTTAGAAAATGAAATATTAATTGAAAAAGGAAAGTTTCGGGTTTGTTTAGGTGAAAGAAATCTCCCTGCCTTACGCTTAACTTGATTACACAAGTGCTTTCCAATTCCTGAATTGTTTAATGTATACAAGTCATAAGGACCTGACATTTAACAAGGGAACACTGGCAAATTAATTCCATTCAGTGCTAAAAATGCATTTTGACATTCAGTAGCTGGTGTGTTAACCAGTGCCTCCACATCAGAACTGCATGTTTTGCTATGTGCTAATTAACTGCCCTGTTATCCCATTTCAAAAGAATTAAGAAACAATTGAGATTTAATGTATTACTAATATGTGGCCTGATGTCAGCTGCAAGGCATGAGCTTGGTTCCAAGCAGAAGGCAGGACTTCTCATCCTCCTCGCTGGGCAGAGAGAGCTGCTGCTGCCTAGGGACTTGGGGTAGGGTGGCTGCTATCAGTGGCGGCACTGAAACCTCAGGCTGATTTTTCTTCCCCAGGTATGACCCAAAGACTCGTAGGTACTTCAGCACAAGGAGCAGAATGGGGTTTACCATGTGGGAGCAGAACTAGATGGTTCAGTAGATGGACATCCCTCTGATAGACATTTGGTCTGCTCTGCCTGGAGAAGAGGAGACTGAGGGGAGACCTCATCACGCTCTGCAGCTTCCTCACATGGGGAGGAGGAGGAGCAGGTGCTGAGCTCTGCTCTCTAGTGAACAATGACAGGACATAAGGGAATGGCTGGATGATGTGTCAGAGGAGGGCCAAGTTGGACATTAGGAGCAGGTTCATCCTCCAGAGGGTGGTGGAGCACTGGAACAGCTCCCAGGGAAGCAGTCACAGCCCCAAGCCTGAGATTATTGCAGAAGCCTTTGGCCAGTGACCTCAGCCCCATGGTGTTAACACTGGGGTTGTTCTGTGCACAGACAGGAGCTGGACTCGATGGTCCTTGTGGGTCCCCTCCAACTCACAATTCGAAGCTGAGCCACACTCTATGCTGAAGAGAATTCTCTACAGGCTGAAAGTTTCAGGGGCTGAAATATTTCTACATTGATGACAAATGAATTTGCCGAATGCTTTCAGCCAAGAAGGTAGTAAAAGAGAATTTTTTGGACATGTCAAAACACTTCATTTCCATGTTTTCTAGAAGGAAATGTTTTGGTTTGGAAATGAGAGAATGTTTCATTTTGATATCCAGCATTTGACAGTGTTCAGACACCTTTCTTTCAAAATGATGGGTTCTTTATTGTTTAAAATTGACCAACAATTTCCCTATTAGTTAACTCTCTGTATTAAAGACCCTGAATAAAAAAAAAAAAGAGAAAATTTTCTCTTTTTGTTTGAATTAAAGAGTTTGGGTGAGCCCAGCACAATCATGGAATCATAGGATGGTTTGGGTTGGAAGGACATGAAGGTCATCCAGTCCCACCTGCCAGGCAGTGAGCAGGGACATCTTCAGCCAGATCAGATTGCTTGGAGCCCCACCTAACCTGGCCTTGAACAGTATTTCAGTATTTTTCCTTTCCCAGGAGCCCTTGAACTCCCCTGTTTTGTATTATCAGAAACAGTTCTCCTCCCCTACTCCTCCTCTCCATTATCACTTGCTCAATGTCATTGCAGCATCAGGAGGCAGAGGGAACAATCCTCATGCCCTGAGACCTCCAGAGAAATTGTTTCCTTAGGACTAAGTGGTTTTGGAAGAGAGGAACACCAGGGAGATCAGATTGTCCAGCCTTTGAGCAGACAAGCTAATGGCTCTGTGTAAGAGGCAAATTGGGATCCCTTTGCTGTGGGCTGTATCTGTTGTACTGAGGAGCAGCTGCAGGCAGCAAGAGTGAGAGGGTGTTAATCGCTGGCAACAAATAGAGCTGCAAAGCCCTCTAACAGCCTTTCGATTCTTTTCCATTTTCTCCACTGATGTAAGTCCTCCCCTGGCTCTATTCTGACCTTCCAGATGTCACTTTCTCTGGTCTTTTCTTGTTTGTCTCTGAGTTTCTTGGTTTTACAGAGCAGTCCAACCTGTCCCTTTTAAGGGTGAATGCTTGGATACAACTCATTCTGCTCCCAGCCAAGCTGCAAGAACTGGCATTTTCTCTTTGACTCATCATCAGGGTTGTCTCAGCCCCTTATAGCGCCACTTGACCATAGAATCATAGGATCACTAAGGTTGGAAAAAGTCCCTCAGCCACTCCCAGAATCCCTGGGCTCCAGACCCTTCCTCAGTTCCATTCCCTTCTCTGGATGCTCTCCAGCCTCTCAATATCCTACTTGGAGTGAGGGACTCAAAACTGAACACAGGATTCAAAGTGCAGTCTCACCAGCCCTGAGTCCAGGGGGATGACCTCTTCCCTCTTCCTGCTGGCCACCCCATGGCTGATCCAAACCAGAATGCTCTTGGCCTTCTTGGTCACCTGGGCCACCGCTGGCTCATGTTCAGCTGCTGTTGACAGACATCCTCAGGTCCTTTTCCACCAGACAGCTTTCCAGTCACCCTTCCCCAAGCCTGGAGTGTTGAATGGGGTTGTCACTCAACTACAGGACCCAGCACTTGTCCTTGTTAAACCTCATACAACATACCTCAGTCCACTTTGATGCTGACTTGATCTGATGATTGAAAAGACCTCGTGTTGGATCCACTGAGACACTTGGTGACAACAGCAGCTTGTGACAGAGAATCACTTAACTCCATATAGGCATTGTTTTGTCTAGTGTTGCTTATGCTCTCTGAAATACTTTTGTCCATAGGTTCTCAGCCAAACTACAGACCTGTAGTGCCTCTATAGACCAGAATAGCAGCCAAATGCCTCAAGAAAAAGGGCCAAGCTTACAGTCATGTCAGTGCCCCCCTGAGCCAAATCTGGAGCATCTCTATCCACAGATTCTAACTTGTGCTGATATCTTACAGATTGGTTCACTTGGAAGTCTCTTGAGCATCTCCATCTGAGCAAAACTTCTGGTGCTTATTTCCTCCATTGCCCATATTATCCATGAGCATGTCACCACCAGACGCCGTGAGCTCAAGTACAAGTTCACAGCATGTGAGCACCCACCAACTCTTCTGGCTGGTTGTGTAAGCCAAGGGCATATTATGCGTCCAAGATTCAGTAGATTGCCACCCAAAGTAGAAGAAGGGTAGGTGAGTGCTAAAAATGGTAGTTTATCACCCAAAGGGAAGAGTTGGCAGCAAGACTCCAACTACTGTATCCTAACCACCTCCACAAATACACTTAGATTGTCAAAAATGTATTGCTGTCATTGAAAGAGCAACACATTATCCATGGATTGATGCAGGGCAGCTTTGCACATTCGGGTTGAAATCATAGTGCTGCTAAAGCTTTACAAGTTCATAACCTACATCACCTGAACTAATTTACCCTTGTGCCTGTATTCTCAGATTTACTGTATTTTAGCTTCGAATCATAGAATCATGGAATGGAGTGGGTTGGAAAGGACGTTAAAGCCCACCCAGTTCCACCCCTGCCATGAGCAGGGACACCTCCCACTGAGTCATTTTCTCAAAGCCCCATCCAACCTGGCCTTGAACACCTTCAGGGATGGGGCAGCCACCACTGCTCTGGGCAACCTAAGCCAGTGTCTCCCTACCCTCACAGGAAAATATTTCTTCCTAAGGTCTCATAATTTTTATCCTAAAGCATCTTTATCCATGGGTATAGCCTTTTCTCTGGAGAGGGGGTTTTCATGAACTTCAGATAAAAAAAATCCACAGATCTATGCTTACAGGGAGCATCACAAAACTGGAGATGGGAGCTAGCGGCTGGCTCTTCTCTGATATAAAAGATGGACTGGGGATGTAGGAGGCAATGAGATGATTGTCTGACTTCCCTCCTGCTGTTAGCAGGCTAAGGCAAAGAGAAAGGATGTGAGTTCTGGTCCTGTTGTGGAGGCAAGTGATAGAGAGAAAAGGAGGGTGCTGCATTATAAGGTATAAGCACATGAATTTTTGCCAATTACGTGAGTGACTACCACAGTTTCAAAATTCACTCCCCTGGTGGTGAGGTTCCACTTGGATTACCTCTCTTGTGGGAAAGGCAGTTTTTTCAGCACCCTTGGCTTACAACCCGATCCACTGGGAAGTGTCCCTGCCCATAGCAGGAGGTTGGAACTGGATGAGCTTTAAGGTCCCTTCCAACCTAAACCATTCTTGATTCTATGATTCATCTATGACAAAAGTTGCAGTCAAGAATGTGTAAGGAAATACTTTTTCAAATATATAAGAAGTTATACAAATTGCAATCACCTTTCAGTCTCTGCGACTTTTAACAGGGTTGTACCAGTTGGCATCCTGGTCACACTGAAACCACCTCTGTATGTCATGGAACATTACTTATAAACACTATTAAAAGCCCTCACCAAAATACTCATAAAACTTTAGAGGCAAACATTAAGAAGCAGATGATGATTACCCTCATAATCTCTTATTTCAGATATAAAAATGGTTACACTGAGCCTTAACAAGGCAAAGAATATTGAAGCTCCTGTGCAAACAAGTGTTAATTGGAGTTGGCCAAAGGATTTGTCAGGAATAACATGTTGGTTTAATTCAGTCTCCTCCCGGTTTGTGAATAACTCAGATAGCAGGAAGGTCTGGGGTTTTTACAGCAATCTTCACGCACCTGAGAGAGCACGTCTGGACTTGTCTGGAGGCGAAAGCAGAAGATGCTGGAGGCTGGCAGGGTGGAGATGGGAGCACTGTAATCACACGTTGGCTTTGCCATGCTTGGAGTTGTGTGGAACACAGGGAGAGTGAGACACTTCATCATAGGCAGAAGGCTGGGAGAACGCAGCACCCATGAGTGGTTTGGTTTGCCTGTTTCCTCTTTGTTTACTGTAATACGCAGTGGATTCTCTAGTTACTCGGTGTCATTCTTGCTCTGGACGTCTTTCACGTGGAACAAATTGCTGCTTGACATGACAGACATTTATCAAAAGAGATTTCTCTTCATTCACAGTGATAGAGCTAAATAATTGTTCAGTGTTACAGTGTCTAATTCCTTCTCAATCATCTCTTGCTCACCAAAGGGGCTCACATTGCCCGTCTTCTGTCACTGCTCATTCCCTTTCAATCTCATTGAAAACCTCTGCCCTTAGGCTGATCACCTCCCTAGGATGACAGTCACTCCTGGTTCCAGTGGGTATAGCCCATTTCCACACTCCGGACACTGGGATAAAACAAGCAGTCAAGGTGAGGTGTCCTTCCAGGTGGAAGAACTCCCTCTCTTTGTTCTGGCAACTCAGTTTGGCTTGGGGCTAATGACTTGTCTGGGCCAGAATGTTCTGTCTGGAGAAACAAGGCACCACTTTTAGTGATTCTGTGTGATTCTGTGACTCTACGATTCTGCTTCCCCTGCTGGGTGGCAACAGCGGGGGACTGTGCAGGTACAACAGCACCAGTGGAAAGCTCACCCTTCCAGGCAGAAGCTGCTTTCCATCAACTGGCAGTTTCTCCAGCAAGGAATGCTCTGTGGCAGAGGATGTACCTTGGCTAAATTTCTGGGAAATTAGGTTTTGAAATACTTGCAGGAAAATGGATGCATTAATAAATTTTGTTTGAACTTTCCATTTCCTGAGAAGGAAGGGTGTGATTTTGATCATGACTATTAATCATTTGAGGGTTGACTATTCAGAGAAAGTCTGAGGCTGCATGCAGGGACCTGAAGACTGTATCCCAGTGCAGACAGGGAGAACAAATGCAGCCATCCTGGATTTCCCCATCACCTGAAAATAGAAGCACAATTTGATCTTGGGTGCCCATGCAGCACCTTCAAGCTGCTCAATCTAACATAACATGAATTAGCATTGCTGTAAAATGAACTAGGGGGAAGTCTTATTTTATTACTTCATTACTAATGACCATATAACAACGGTCCCAATAGTTTGCTCACAACCAGGGCCATGTCATCCCACATCGTCTCCAAGGCATCCCATCCAGCTTTTACCAGAACTGCTGGAGAAACACACCTCCTAGAGCATCCCCAGTATGCCAAGAGTTCATTAAAATGAACATCACCTCATAAAAATGAATATCATCAGTGCAAAGGCTCCTTGGTCAGGCCTTCTAAGCTCATGGTGCAGGTGACCTGGGCATGCAGAATTAAATCCATCAGATTCATAGTATCATGGAATGGTTTGGGTTGGAAGGGATCTCAAAGACCATCCAGTTCCACCCCCCCTGCCATGGGCAGGGACACCTCCCACTGGACCATTCAGTTACCTCTGTCTGCTGCTGTTTAATATCATCCTTAGCTGCACTGGGACAGAGCAGCTCAGACTCAATGCAGCGTGGCAGCCTCTTCCCTCATCTCTCCAAACACTGTGCTCATTTAATACCTTTGCTTATTTTACTCCATCACTGCTGGTTTCATCAGTGCTGTCTGCTGAAGGATTTGGTTGATTGCCAGACCTACTTTTGGTCCTGTTATATATTTTAATCTTAGAAATTTTGTTAGTTTGGTAGCCCCTGCTATCTGATAACCAGTTTCAGCCTTCTTTAGGTACAGCCAAACTCATCATCATTGTGAACCTCAGCTCTCTTCTTCCTATTTGAGAGTGAAGTATTAATAGCAATAGTAATACCCCTTATGATTATTAGTGTTCAATATTGCTTTTTATCCCCCAGCCTTAATCAAAGAGTTTCACAGTGTTCAGGCTGGTGTGCAGAGCTTTATCCTGTGACTCACAGTGCGCATTTAAAGAAAAGGCAGTGGCTGAAGTGGTCAAAATTTCTGACTGTCGAATGTCAGAGAATAGCTTGAAATTACATCAAAACTCACTTCTGCTGGTTTGAGTGATCGAGGGCTCCTTGAGGACTTAATTCTGCCTTAGCTGATGTTTTATGTGGGAACATCATTTTCCTGTGCTGTTTTATTTGTTGTATTGTTTTTCCCTAAGAAACCTAAAATTTACCAAATTATTCTTTTCTTTGTTCCTGGTAGCATTTTATGATGTTAAATTTCTGGGAGAAGTGCAAACAAACAAACAAACCCTTTCTAAATAATGAAAGAAAACCTTATTAACCTACATAAAGAGCAACCAGCCAGCTCAGGGATAAAACAACTGTCCTAGTTTAGGTGTAAACATCAGGAAAAGAATAATTAAACCTGCTAGAAACCAAACAGGCTTTTAAATCTGCGTGGGCACCAGTAAGCAGGACAGAAGCAGAGCTGAGGAATGAATGAAAGGCCAGTTTCTAGGGGGACAGAGGGGGCAAGGAGTTCTTCAGCCTCTACCTTTCAGGCTGCTGTGCTTGGGGAGAACAATCACACTCAGCTCGCCCTGGTTCCCCACTGAGCTCATTCCTTCTGCCCTGCAGGACCACCTACCCCAAGGAGACGGAGAGGGCTGGAACACAGATCTGGGAAGAATTTGAGATTTTCTTGGAAGTAGATCAGTTCTAGCCAGTATCTGTGTGTTCACTCTTGAAGGCATTAATGCCAGTGGGATCCCCAGTTAAGTGCAGGGACACACAGTCCTTCAGGGCTCCTGGGTCGATGCAAATATTGTATAATCTTGGAATTAACACAGCAGCATGGTCTTTGGAGAAGAGGAGGCTTAGAGGAGACCTCATCACCTCCCACAACTACCTGAAAGGAGGTTGTGGTGAGATGGGTGTTTTCTCCCAAGTAAGAAGGGATAGGCTGAGGGGAAATGGCCTCAGGTTGCACCAGGGGAGTGTTAGATTGGATATTGGGAAAAATTCCTTCACTGACAGAGTGGTGAAGCCTTGGCAGAGGCTGCCTGGGGGGTGGGTTCTCTATGCCTGGAAGGGTTCAAAAAGCATGTGGCCATGGCTCCTGGGGACATGGTTCAGCAGACATGGTGGCGTTGTCTGACAGTTGGACTGGATGAGCTTAGAGGTCTTTTCCAACTTTAATGCTTCTATGATTCAGTCTTCTGAATACACTTTAGAGAGTGCAAATCTCAGTGAGACACCCTTGGAAAGGAAGTCCCAGCTCCATTATCCATATGCAGAACATTTAGCAGGATCTGGGCTGGAGCTGGTGGTTTCCATAGCAAGATTACTTGAATCACAGTGTTCTCAAGGTAAGATGAAATTGTTATAAGCAGTAGCTACATTAATCTTCCCGTTCTTAAATGTCACACATACTGTGCCCGTTTACCATCAACCTTCCCAGACAATGCCGAGCTCTGAGAAGGGTATCACATGATCCCTGGATATACTCAGCTGAAGATTCATAGACTCACAGAAAATTTGAATGTTTTTGGTTGGAACGGACCTTAAAGCCCATATGGTTCCACCCACCACCACCCCCTCCGCTGAAGCTGGGACTTAGAAAGGTAGTGGGAAAATCTTAGAGCAGATTCCCAGTGCTGAAAGGGGCACCACTTCTCTGGGCAACCTGGGCCAGGACCTCTGCACCCTCACAGCAAAACATTTCTTCCTAAGATCTCATCTCAATCTCCCCTCTTTCAGCTGTAAAACATTCCCCTCATCCTATCGTTGCACTCCTTATATAAGAGCCCCTTCTAGCTTTCCTGTAGGCACCCTTCCTCTAGGAAGCTGGAGTGCACATTCATAGTTATTTGTCTGGCATTCTTTTTTGCCTTCCAATTGCTAGTTTTCCAAACAACCTCCCTTACACAATTTTATAATGGAGCTCTACCATGAAGACTCTTTGATACATATGCATAGCAGATTCTTGGCTTATCTCTGAGCAACATTCCCACATACCGCTTACTCGAGCTGTTGTTTTTTTAAATGCTTAACATATAAAAGTTTAATCACAAAGTTGCTTAACGTTTGTTTCTTGTAAAAAGTATTATTATTGCTCAACAAAACTCTCTAGAGTTTTTTTTCAAATATACAGTACTGCTTAGTATGTGTTGAATTTAGATCAAGTGCACTCAGAGGCAGCAGTGTTGGGATCCTGCTCATCAGGGCTTCCCAAGGTCAGATACTCAGTGAAAAGCTATTGATGGGACAACAACATAACAGCAGCCAAAGGAGATGTGTGCATCTGCTGGCAACATATTGGGAGATATTTCCTTCTTTCCTCCATGCAGGAAGGACATGGAGCTGTCAGAGTGAATCCAGAGGAGGCCATGGAAATGATTTGAGGGTAGGAGCACTCCTTGAGGGTTGGAGCACTCTCTTGTAGGGAGCAGCTGAGAGAGCTGGGGGTGTTTAGCCTGGAGAAGAGAAGGCTGAGAGGAGACCTCATTGCTCTCTATAACTACCTGAAAGGAGGTTGTAGAGAGGAGGGAGCTGGGCTTTTCTCACAAGTGACAGGGGACAGGATGAGAGGGAATGGCCACAAGCTCCACCAGGGGAGATTTAGGCTGGACATTAGAAAAATTTTTTCACAGAAAGGGTCATTGGGCACTGGAACAGGCTGCCCAGGGAGGGGGTTGATTCACTTTCCCTGTAGGTGTTTAAGGAGTGGGTGGGCAAGGCGCTAAGGGGCATGGTTTACAGATTGATAAGAATGGTTGGATTCAATGATCCAGTGGGTCTCTTCCAATCTGGTTATTCTATGATTCTATTCTATGATTGTACAAGGACGGGCTGAGAGAGTTGGGGTTGTTCAGCCTGGAGAAGGGAAGGTTGTGGGGAGAACTTAGAGCAGCTTCCAGTACTGAAAGGGGCTTCAGGAAAGCTGAGGAAGGGCTCTCAGTCAGGGACTGCAGGGGCAGGATGAGGGGGAACAGTTTTCAGGTGCAAGAGGGGAGATTGAGTAGAGATCTTAGGATGAAATGTTTTACTGTGAGGGTGGGGAGGCCCTGGCCCAGGTTGCCCAGAGCAGTGGTGGCTGCCCCATCCCTGGAGGGGTTCCAGGCCAGGTTAGATGGAGCTTGGAGCCCCTGATCCAGTGGGAGGTGTCCCTGATGATGGCAGGGGATGGAACTGGATGGTCTTTAAGTTCTCTTCCAACTCAAACCATTTCATGATTCTGTGATTAATAATAATGACTTGGATGTGAGCCAAATAAAGCTTTTTTGTAGCCAGGCTTTATATTGTCTTCTGGAGTCCAAAGAAGAGATCAAACCACAAATATGTCCTTTATAGCTGGGACGGGGTCATTGACAGCAGGAAGAGCCTCTGCTGGGAGGCAGTTTCTGCTGAGGCTCAGGCAGTGCAGCTCTGCTCAGCACACCGGGCAGAGGGGAATATTTCCCTTCACAAATGTGCCCTGCTTCCTCCATACCAAACAGGCTGTTAAATATGCAGACTTTTTTTTCTTTTTCCCTGTATTTCCAGGGAAATACAGCAGCCTGGTGGCTGCAGCCAGAACTGCTGCAGTGGCCAGAAGACAAGGGGAAGCAGAGGGAGGAGGTGAGGTGGGGGCTGTGGCACCAGGGGACTTACAGCAAAGGATGCTGCAGGGCTGGGCTCTGAGAAACACAGAAGAGAGACAAATCCTGGGCATGGTTACTGTGGATCAGGGATTAATCGCTGCAGCATAAAGAAGCCAGATTTCACAGGATGTCCAGCAATTCCGAAGGGTTCCCAGTGCTGCCAAGCACTCCTAGCTTGCTCTTTGTGGCTGCATCCTCTGGAGATGCCTAAAATAACCTTGCAACTTCAGAGGGAGGGATGGTTACTATGGATTGCCGCCATGAACAAGCAGGCTTTCATCTCATTTTACCTAGTTTGGAGGTGATTACATGGAGGCAAAACTCAGCCAGGCCTGTTGATATAGTCCAGAGTGGAAATAAGAGCAGGAGAAGGTTACTCATGGAGCAGGGATTGGGATGCAGTGTGGCCCAGGATGGAAAACCTTCATTGTTAGAGAAATAAAGTCCAGAGAATTGAAAAACTCTCTTGCAACAGCACTAACATGTCTCAATCCCTCTGCCTGAAGCAAAGATGAGACAGAGAGATACCAAGATACTCTGGGGCTTGCCAGAACAATCTCCAGTAGCGTTGCAGAGGTGGTCATAGTACCCTTGGAGGAATGTAGCTAAACTTTTCTATTTACCCATATAAGTGCTATGCCCACAGATGTGGATAAGGATACATGACCTATGAGGAGAGGCTGAGGTAGCTGGGATGGTTTAGTCTGGCAAAGAGCAGGAGGCTAAGGAGTTGTCTAATAGCAAACTTTGCTTGAAAGGGGGTTAAAAAGATGGTGCAGCCAATTTCTTTCACAACAGAGCAAAGGATAATGGCCACATAATGCAACACAGGATGTTCAGATCGGATAGCAGGAAAATACTGTTCCTTAGGGTGGTGATGAAGTCCTGGGATGGGTCACCAGAGAGGCGGGGGAAATGGCCTTCAGTTCCTCTACACATAACTAAGCAGAAGCACCGACCTGATCTAGTGCTCATGACAGGCCTGCTAAGACCATCATGGGTCCCTTTCAGCACAGACTGCCAGGATAAAGTGATCCCAGAGTGATTCCTAAGGGCAAGAGTTTTGTCACCTAGAAAGGTGATCCCAGCAGCGGCAGTAGCCCACAGCACCCAGTCCTTTCTTGCTGGGCACCCAGCCACCACCTTCAAAAGGAATATGACATGCAGGCATTAAAAAAAAGCTGAGTAAAGCTGTCATATTACAAACATACTCTAAGATCTTAAGAAAGAGGTGGAAGATCAAGTTTTAATAATAAAGCAAGAGATATAAATAATTAAGCAGCAATCTAGCTGTTTCCTGACATCTTGTTGGACGGTGCTACATCGCTTTCTGCTGCAGAAAGTCCAGAGTGAGACTTTTCAGCGTGTTCAGCTCCCAGATCCGAGCAACTCGTCCATAGAACAGCTTTAATGAAAATGCCCTTTCAAAGTGAATGTGAGTTTTGAACCAAGTTTCCGCGAGGAGCCGGGTCAAAGGCACCGCTCCGCAGCAGGAGATGCGTTGCATAATTCCTGTCAAGTCATTGCCCTCCTTCTCCCCATCTGCTTCTCCCCTCCCTCCGCCTCTGTCCTCTGCATACCCTGTCCTCCTTCACAGCAGAGAGTCCCCTGCACACCCCAGCCTTCCTCCCTCAAGGCTTCTAAATGCAATGTTCATTTGATTACTATGTATGTGACCTCTCATGTCCTCCAGCTATTCGTGTGCTTTGGCTGAAGGGCAGGCTCAGGAGGGAGTTGCTGCCAGATATCTGTGACCTTTCTTGTGGCCTGAGCTTTAAGACACTGAAAAGCAAAGCGTCCTTTGCTAATGAGCTGGTCCTGGGCTGGAAGAACAAGTCATCTCTACTCCTCTCTCCTCCCGCTCGCTTGGCCCCCAACCAAGAGTGGCTGGAGCTGTGCTGAGTTGCTGGTGTTAGGATGGTGTCATAGGCAAGATTCTAGTCCAGGTTGCCTGCATAGACATGACCCAGTGCACGGGGTCAGTTAAAGGCTAGAAGCCTCAGCAGACTGCTCAGAAAGTCTATGTTTCTTTTTCTTTCCAGTGACAGCTAACGACTCTCAGCCCTTCCAAAATGGAATGAGTGGGACCATAGACTCGTAGAATGGTTTAGGTTAGAAGAGACCTTAAAGTTTATCCAGTTCCAAGTCTCCTGCCATGGGCAGGGACACCTCACACTGGATCAGGTTGCTGATCTAGATCAGGATACCAAGGCACCTCCATGCTACTGGGAGGCTCAGGAGGCAGAGGATGGGACTGACTGCAGAGGTTCACCTTGTGGAAGTACTCAAATGCTTCATCTTCCTTGTGAACCTCCTTGAGGATTTTACCCTCATGTAAACAATGTCAGCCTTCCCAGAAGTGAAGACAGGCAAATGGGAGCTTGGAGGATGCTGAAGGTCATTTATGAAGCAGGATGAGTCACTTTGTGTTTTGTGGCTTCCCAAACTTATTGTCTTGTAACACTGAGTAAATCTCCCAGGCCAGCACTGTGGGCATATTTGCTGATGTCCTTTTCAGACCTGAAGTAAACAATAGACACTCAGCCACCAAAACCCAAAAGACTTCCCAAATTGAGAAATCAAGTATCTCACTCCCCAAATGCAGTAAAAGCCCTGGAATGACTGTGCCATGATACCAGAGTCAAGAACACAGGCTGTGATGCTGGAAGAATCTGAATCTAAGACGTATGCACAGCTCAACCATAGATGACTGTTTGCTAGGACATTGTTTTTCAGCTTCCTTTAAAAATGAGTGGTGTCTCCAAGGTCCATGGTGTGGTATGGACGTAAACAGTAATTCTTCTTATGTTTTCCCTCCCAGCACAAGTATGTGTGACCCACATAACCTGTCCAGCTCAAGGAATGAAGAGAAACAGATGGGACTGACGTTTTCTACCAAGTGACAGGGGACAGGACAAGGGGTAATGGCCTCAAGCTCCGCCAGGGGAGGTTCAGACTAGATATCAGAAAGAAATTTTTCACAGAAAGAGTCATCGGACACTGGAACAAGCTGCCCAGGGAGGTGGTTCAGTCACCACCCCTGGAGGTATTTGTAGATGAGGTGCTCAGGGACAAGGCTTAGGGGCAGGTAGGAATGATGATCCAAGAGGTTTTTTCCAACCTGGTGATTCTATGATTCGCGGGTGCCCATACCAATCTAGTGAGGGAGGTCTCCAGAGGAAACAAAGCTGGGTCACCTGTCCTCAGCATAAGCACCTAAATCTCATTGAGGTGCAAGCATTACATGCTCCTTCTGGAAACTACATCTCAGCCCATCACCCTGAGGAAGAGCCTGGCTGCTGCTGGTGGTAGGCCTCCTGCACTCTTCGTGCAGATCTTAAGCAAAGCTGTGACCAGAAACTCAGTGAAAGGGAACCTGCAGTTATCCTTGCAGAGGCGGAAAGAGACCATATTCATGTATCTTTTCCAGCTGCTGGGAGACAAATATACCTCCTTCCTCCTCCTTGCTGTCAACACCTAGGAAATGCCTTGATTTCAGGCATGACTGGGATGTCTTTTTATCTTTGCCTTGCTCTTCCAAGTTGTTCTCTCTAAAATGATTGGGTTTTCTTGGGTTCCTCAGTGCTGAAGGCAAAACTCAGGGCTCCTGGAAAGAGATGTATACTGTTCACCAAGCTGCTGTGATGGTTTCTTCATGGTACAAGGGTCCCACCATGCACTGGTAGATATGACATTCTCCAAAGGCAGAGATGTGCAGAAAATAGCACTTTCTATACTGCTGAATCAACAGCTACAGTGATGTGTGCTGGGGAATGTGTGCTTAAGGTGCCCAGTCCTCTGCTCCAGCTGCGCTCTCTGATATCTTTGCTTCTTTAGCCATGCTCTAGGAGACTTCTGCCCGCATGAGAGTGAGGAGACAGTGGCTCAGGTTGCCCAGAGAAGTGGTAGCTGCCCCATCCCTGGCGGTGTTCAAGGATAGGTGGGATGGGGCTTTGAGCACCCTGATCCACTGGGAGGTGTCTGTGGCAGGAGTGTTGGAACAGGATGATCTTTAAGGTCCCTTCCAATCCAAACCATCTGTGATTCTATGATTCTATTCTATGATGAAGAACTTTCATAGATGGCTGCAAACTTGCTCCCCAGAGATATTGGCTAAGTAAAAGGTGCTCTGGAGAACATATATTGAAGATCTGAGGATTGCTGAATCCAGATTCTTCAGGTGCATACCCTCTCAGCATTTGATGCATGTCTGCAACATAAGCTTTTTGCTTCTGTGCAAAAATAATCAACATTCTGAGCTTGAAACTCTTGCTGCTCACCAATACTTAGCCAAGACCTTGGAAGCAGTGCAGGGAAAAGCCCTTGGTTCTCTGGAAATGCCCTTCTGTCTCCACACAGCCTTCTTTTTTTTTGCACTTAGGTTTGCTTCTGCTGATAGGTGAATCCATTTTATTAACAGCTCTTCATAAAGCCTGGCAGCATTTGAAAGACTGCAATGTTTGCCTCTGAATATCAATAAGCAGCTGCCTTTCTAGCCTACGAAAGATTTGAAGGAAGAAAGAGTGAAGCTCTGAGGATCAGTGATCAATGCCAGCCCCACGGGGAGCCCGAGTTTAGGAGATTTGTTATTGAAATATTAACTGAGTTCCCGCCCAGAGTGGGCTGAGCTGGAGCTCTGAGTTGCTACATCAAGCTGGCAGCTGGGAGGATTGTGAAGTGCCAGGTCTCCAGTCACGACACACACTTCAACGCCAGCAGCATCCCTGGGGCATCTCCTCCTACCCACCTCCTGATGCTGACGCCCATGGCCATGGCCACCTGGGCTTGCAATGCACAGAAATAGGTCTCTTCTCCCCATCCATCCTGTTTTACCAGGGATGGTAGGATTAGAGGCAGGATTAGAGGTAAAATGGCTCTTCCTTCTCCGGTAGAAAGGAAGAAAGGGCCAGGGTCATGAATCTAGGCAATGGCCACCTTGGTTTCAGAGTAATGGAGCTGGGGAAGGGGCTGGAGCACAACTCCTATGAGGAGCAACTGAGGGACCTGGGGCTGTTTAGTCTGGAGAAGAGGAGGCTGAGGGGAGACCTCATCACTCTGCAGCTCCTGTAAAAGAGGTTGTGGTGAGGTGGGTGTTGGACTCTTCTCCCAGGTAACAGGGGATAGGATGAGAGGAAAGGGCCTCAAGTTGCGCCAGAGGAGGGTTAGATTGGATACTAAGAAAAATGTCTTTATTGACAGAGGCTACCCTGGGGAGTGTTGGAGTCTCCACCCCTGGAGGGGTTCAAAAACTATTTGACCTTGGTACCTGGGGATGTGGTTTAATAAGCACAGTGGGGTCAGGCTGACAGTTTGACTGGAGGGCTTTTCCAACCTCGCTGATCCTGTGATTCTGTGCTTCTACGAATCTATGATTCTTCTGTTGCTTGGGCTAAACTCTAAGAGCCCATCAGGGCCCAGAGGGCTGATGGAGCTAGAGCAGAAGTGGGCAGGAGTTGTGTACTGAATTGTTTTTAGATGCATTTTGTATTTATTTGTTTTCTAGAAAGGACCGTTTAATCTTTATTTTTTTTTTTTTCCCCCACACTGGAACACATTGATTTTGATGAAATATTCATGGAAAAACAGCTTCTGTGGTCCAGGAGCAAACTTTCAATGAGTGAAACTTGTTGCTGGGAGCTTGATAGAGAACTCAAGAGACCTAAATTCCACTCCTGCCGAAGGGGTCAGAGCACAGAACTCCTGCTACATGGAAAGTCCCCTGCACAAGAGATTTGCATTTTAGGTTGGCTCCTCAGTACATTGTTTTTGACCTGATATCCCATCTCAGACCTTGGCAGTCTTCCCAGTTCAGGTTTAACGGAGACTTTCCAGCAAGACTTTTCACTTTTGAGAAAAAATAAACAAACAAGGCTGGCAACAAAATATTTTATTTAGCAAATTCCCTGATCAGCCTCTTGGCTGTCTCCATTCTATCCAAAATCTGCTTCTGTTCCTGAAAATAAAGCCTGCAGACACCCTCCTTTGGCAGCTACAGAGCTGCTTGTGCCCATATTTCCAAATGGATAGAGCAATTAGGCATCTGGTTCTACAGAGTTGCTGGTACCCCGTGGCTCCTGGGGTTGGGATGCCCTGCTAACCCTCTCTGATCTGGAGTGCAGAGTCTGCTTGGCCAACAGGGAACAACAACTTGGAGGTGATGGAGAAGATCCCCTCAGGAGCAACCCCTTGCCTAGGGGACATCCCAGCCAACAGATTGTCCTTGCTCACCTCTCTCTGAATACTCACTGACTTGAAGGAGCTGCTTTTGTGGTTTGAAGGGCTCTGGCAAGAGTGGAAGGAGGCATTAATGACATGAGCAGCACTGTTACAGTGGGATGAGTCCTTACAGAGCCAGGGACTAGGACTAGGGAGATTCACAGGCTGTGTTTGTGTCACCTGGAGCAGCTCCAGGGCCACATGTCTCTGCTGGAACAGGGCACCACTGAGATGTGGTGCTTCTTGCTTTGCCAAGGTTACTAACACCACCCTGCAGAAGTGCTATGAAAGCCTGATGCCTTCTCCTCTCCAGCTGTTTATCATCTTTGTGCATTTTCCTCATGCCAGACAATGAAAATCACTGCAGTCAGGATTGTTCTTGCTGGGAGTTGCTTACTCTGTCCCTTTAACTCAAAGTCACTTTTTATACTTGCAAAACACCTCAGGGAGGGTCTAGAAATGGAAAATGTAGACATGGAAATATATAGAGAGCTACACAGAAAAAAGAAAAGAAGAGCAAGTAGCAAACACATAGAATGGTTTAGGTTGGAAGGGACTTTTAAGCCCATCCAGCAGCAGTGTCCTGCTTCCCCTTCCATCTCCAGGTTGGTCCTTCTCCTCCTCCATTGCATGTGCAGCTCAGAAACACTGCCTGCTCCACCTGAGTCTGCTCCACTATCAACAACGTAGCTGAACCTTCGTCTCACACAATCAGGTGAGGAACCTCCCGGCATGCCATGGTTTCCCTCAGAGTTTGGAAAGTCTGAAGCATCTCTTGCTGCCGAATTGCTGTGCTTTCCCTGTTTCTAAGAACAGCCAGCATGAAGAAACATCAAAGGGGGCTTTCCAGTCTACATTTCCCAAAACATGGCACTAGGCAACAGCAGATGGGAGCTGGCATTATTAAATATGCATAACCTCGTGGATCACAAGGTAGTGTTTAGCTATCATCTAATTACAAGGCAGCTGCTTCTTAATACAGTGGAATAAGCCTTCTAGAAAACACTAGATTTCCCCTGCATGATGGTTGATTGATAAGGAGTCCTGTAGCTCTTTCTTGCCCAGCTCAGAGATGCCAAAGGGACCCTCCAGCCTTCTGCAGCCTCTTTCCAAGGGTGCCGAGGGTGTCTGCTCCAGAGATGGACAATAGGATCTCACTTGATTCCCTAAGCCAGTACTGAAAAGCTTAATGCTGAGAGTAGGTGGAAGCACTCCTAGATATCCATGCCAACTACAGAGCTGCTTCTTGCACAGAAGAGCTTGGAATGAATAAAAGAAATACTGTTGCACTGAATCAGTCCCTCTAGCAATGAGATCTGGCTTCCCACTTGGTTATTTTCATTGATTAATTCCATTTGTATTCCTGGAACCTGCAAGCATCCCAGCCATGGTCCAGATTCCACTATACTGGAATCTGAACAAACAAATGTGACAGTTCCTCCTCCAAACAGCTTCAAGTATGGAAAAATAGAGATCCTCAAAGTGATATCCTTCTAGGGGACATATTCTGATTTGTTGGCTCAGCTAGGGGAGGCAGGATTTCCCACCATGCTTAGCACCCTCTTTTTCCTTGATGCAGAAAGCAGGTTGTGAAGGAGCCATTGCACCAGCACGCAGGACCTTAACACCCAAGTGCTTCCCAGAGCCCGGGGTCCTGCTCAGAGCATCCCTCCTTGCCCCCAAACCCATGAGCCTTCCTGACGACAGAGTCGGTTTGACATCCTACAAGAGGGAACTGCATCCAGGTTCTCATGCTCAGCACTATCCTCTCCGGCATTGTGGGATCAAAGAGACACTGACTCACACTCAGCAAGATGCAGTTTGCATTTTAAGTGGCTGTGAACAGCTCCCAAATGAAGCTTCCTCTTAACAAGAACAGAGTCGTTAGGGATGAGCCAGTTATTTATGCTGCAGAAGAAGAGAGATGATGCGGAGATAACATTCAGAGGTGCTTCCCTTTCTAGCAATAATGAATCACAGCCTCACCCCTGCCTCCCACTTTTTTGCCCCACTACCCCATCCCGAGCTGAGAACCTTTCCTTACAGCCAACGAAGCTACTGGGTTCCCCTACTTGCTTCCACCAGCTGTGAAATAATGCCTAAAAACCAGATATGGGAGGAGAGGGGTAGGGAAGGGGAACAAACAAATCCACGTTGAATCATATATGTATTTTTAAAGTGAAAAATTTAAAAGCAAGCAAACCCTGGATCTATTTCAAAGTCAATGGGATGTAAAGAATTTGTAGGATAAATATACTGGACTGTTTTTCCTGCCTTTCTATTTATACCATTTCAGCTAAATCAAGGGATAAATTCTGCCCAGCACCTCCCAGCCACAGGTAATCACAGGCACCCAGGCGTGTGTGTGGTGCTTAAGGTAAAGCAGAGCAAACAGCTTTGCAGGAGCGAGGCCGGAGCTTGTTAGGAGAGCTCAGATCTCAACACGGTGTGCAAGGCAGAGAGGGCTACAGTGATTTTTGCATAATCCCTCCCAAGGATGAGCTACTGAAGCTGCAAAATATTGTCAAATATTTGTCTTTGGTAAACAAAGAGAAAAGGGTTACTTGAGATGAAATAATGCACGGTGAGAAGCCACACTGGAAATAATTTAAGAGGAAAGATAGGCTGAACCACGGTTTAGTCTTCTGCAGAGATCAGCTCCAAGGAGTGAAGTTGGGGATCTCATGGACTGCAGCACTTAGCACTAATGGGGATCCCATGTGGAACAGTCTGTATTGCTCTGGCAGCTCCTGTGCTGAGCCCAGGGAGCATGAGTAGCCAGGAAAGGTATTATGAGAACAGGATCTTGTGTCAAAGTCACTGTTAGTGTGGGACAAATGAGAAGCTGGCACTCAGCCTGCTCACACACTGGCCACACAAGGGAAGGATCATGCTGCTAACCCTTCTTGCAGCCCCCCGAGAGGAAGATAAAAGGAGCTGGGCTGGATGGATGAGGGTCGAGAAGGAATATGCGCATATCTTGTTACCAAAGGAACACCTTGGCAGGTGCAATACCTAGAGACTCTGACTGTCTGAGGATCATGCTCCACCTCCATCTCCTGCTCAGCAAGCCAGCACCATCTGGCAGGTTGGTAAGTTTGTAAGTTTTAATGTAAGTGTAACAGGTCAAGTTATAATAGTGTGTTTGAACAATAAAGCATATCTGATTTAGTGGTGATTTAGTGGTCCTGGCTTTGCACCCTGGTATCTGTAAAAGAACCTAATACAGACATCATCCTACGCTGGATAGGGCTTCAAGAAATCTGATCCAGTGGGAGGTGTCCCTGCCCATGGCAGGGGGCTGGAACTGGATGGGCTTTAAGGTCCCTTCCAAACCAAACCATTCCATTATGATCATGTCACCATGACAGGACTAGAGGCACCAGTGCCAAATTTCCTGATCAAAACAACCTTTCTGATGAGTAACAGCAACCTCATGCACATCCTCTCACTTTGCACAGGTAGGTGAGCTCACACGTTTCCCTCTCCACCAAGTTCCCTTTATCCTTCCCACATGTTCAGGTTTCAAATGTACTCATTGATCTCCCAGCAGTAATCCAGGCTGCATCACATGTATCTTAACTAACTTCCCTGCACCTGGAGGCAAGAGAAAAGACATGGAATTCATGAGTAACCTTTTTGTTTTTCTCCTGTGAACTGTTTTCAACATTTAGAAATCATTTGAATATTATGTAAATTGAAGTGACTTGGCTTCTAAATATCATGAAAAATGCCCACTCTGGCAGGCTGTGCCATATGGAAATTACCTCTGCTGAGATGTTGTGAAATAAATCACCATTAAGGGAAGGATGGATTGGCCAAAAGTGAACAGCTGACATACGAGAAGTGGGGGCTGTGATTAACTCATTCAGTTTGCAGGTTGCCAGGCACCCCCAGGGTTGATCCTGCTTCGGGGGGAAGAAAGAGGCGCTCACACTGCAGGCAGGCAGGTTGTCTCTGTGCTTTCCAGGTCACCAGTTTGAAGGCAGGTCATGGGAAGTTGCTGGCTCTCTTCCATTTCAGCAAACCCTGTGACTTCAACGTACAATGCTCAGAAAGGATTCATTTGGAGCTGCTAAATGAGCTGATGTGCTGGGCAGCAAGTCAGACTCCTCAGGAAACTGAGAGATGTTGATGGTCACGCTGCAGTCTGGTGTCATAAGCACAAATGATAATCATGGTTAGCCCTGTACCTACCATCCATCCATCCATCCATCCATCCATCCATCCATCCATCCATCCATCCATCCATCCACAACTGCAAAGACAGAATGATGCTGCCCATGCACACAGCCTAGCAGGGTAAATGAGATCCACGAGGGAAACATGGAGTGTTTTGTATTGGAAGGAACCTTTTAAGATCATCTAATCCAACCTTCTGCAATGGGAAGGGACGCTTCCCACTGGATCAGGTTGCTCAAAGCCCCATCCAACCTGGCCTTGTACCCTTCAAGAAATGAGGCAGCCACAGCTTCTCATAGGCAACCTATGCCAGTCCCTCTCCACCCTCATCAAGATGAAGACATAAGCGGTAACAGCTACAGGGAAACTGGGAAATTTTCTCAGCAGGTATAGGAAGAGATGCTGAATCCAAGTGAGAGGGAGGAGGTTTAGGACTAATGCTTCTTTCAAGGAAAAGAGAGGTTTGGATTGACAACCCCTCTTCAGGGGCTGCCTAACTTTTGGAAGAACCCCTGGTAAAAACATCCCATGGTAGCAAAAGTTTGGAAATCAGCAGAGAAGTGATGGCTGGACAGGTTTGCACTCATCCAGTGCTAAAACTGGAAGCTGTGCAATGCCATAAACACTATGTGAGCTCCAAGATACAGTCAGATACATGGGAATAAAAGTGGAGCTCAGGGTCTCCTGAGATGGGCTCACATCAGTGGATGAGCCAGGGTGCCCTATAGCTGTAATTCCTGGCCTCAGCGCCACCAGTGAGGTACAAGCGCAATGGCAAGTGCGTATAGCTCTGGGCAGCACTGCAAGGTTTTTCTCTAGGGCTGGCACAGCTGTTTGAAGTTAGGAAGCGCTCACTAAGTGCTGGGGATTATCAGGCAGGTATTTCTGTGCTCATTTGGTAATGAAAAGCTTTGCATTCTCCTGTAACTGGAAGCCCCTTTGATGCAGAGGACAACACCGATTCTCTGCTTCATTAAATCCCATTATAAACATTCCCCTGCTCTGCTTAGCAGCTGCCTCCAATTGAAATTCAGTCTGCCCAAACCATCAGTGGCACTGAGCTCCCCCCACCACCCTCCCTGCCTCCAAGCCCTGAGCTCTATTTTCTGCAGCATCGTTTTAAGGGGAAGGCAGGGCAGAAGCCTCCCTGGAGAGCACACCTAGCCAGATGCCTTTTTCCTCCTCCTAACAAGCAGCAGGACACCAAGTTGACTGCAGGCAGTGAATCAGAAATTGTAATTCTGTTGCTCTTCATCCCATGAGATTTCTCCTCCCACCTGACACGGGCTGGGTGAAAACAACCCATCCAAACTCCACTGCAACCCAGGGACCAGAGTAAGATAAAGGGCTGGAGAGATGCAAGAGGAGAGGGGCTCTGGAGCCTATTTCCTCTCCTTTTCTGCCCCCACAACATCCAGCAGGCAATATTCCCTTATAAGGCAGAATTTCTGACGCATTGGGAAGGGGAAAGGTTTATTTTGAGGTTCTCAGCAATGGTGTGAAATTCAAATCTCTTTCAATAGCAGCTGAGTCAATCAAGTATTAATTGATTTTGCTGCAAGGTTCCCTTGTGCCCCCTTGCTGCCTCTCCCCCTCCTTTGCATGGCGTGTGCACTCGTTATATTTTGCCGTCATTGCTGAGCAGACAAACTCTGTCCCAGGACCCCAGAATTCCCCCTGGTCTCCTTCTTCCTGCTCCTTTCACCACCTGGTTCCTCCTATCTCCTTTGTCTCACCTGTATTCTTCACTTCTGTTTCCATCTTCTCTGTCCACCTCTGACCTGAATTGGCCTTGCATCTCCCATGCTGTCTGCAGAGTCATAGCCTTTTCTCTCGCATGTTTGTTGACCTTCTACCCTCATCCCAAAACATCAGACACTCCTTCAATCCATTGTTGCTACACTGTGCACCAGAACACAGTCTGACCATATTGGCAGGTCAAAGAGCAAGTAAGCCAGAAAAGGCAATAAACCAAGTTGTTTTCTGGTAACTTATAAAGCAGTGATGGACTTTACTCTGCAGCTGTATTGCCTTCACACACCCCATTCACTTCTACCCCTTGCTCGTTGCCTTGTGCATTAAACAAGTTCCCTGTACATGAATCTCCAGAAATTCTGGAGCACTGAGTGCATCTCCCTATGGTTGTCCACAGGCTAAGTATCTACAGACATGTAGTTGTGCATCCACACAGCCATTTCATAGAATAATTAAGGTTGGAAAAGACCTCTAAGGTCATCCAGTCCAACTGTCAGCCCAACATCACCATTCCTGCTAAACTGTCTCCTGACTTGCCACGTCTGCAAGCTTTTTGAACCCCTCCAGGGATGGAGACTCCATCACTGCTGGTCTTCTTGGTCACCTTGGGCCACTGCTGGCTTATGTTCAGCTAATGTCAACCAGCACCCCCAGATGCTGGAACATGGTGCAGCCTTGCCACGTGCAGCCTCCTGCCACGTGGAGCTTCTCATGAGGAGAAGCTATGGGAGACCATATGTGGGTCCATCAGGACTTGCCTGGAACAAAGGGTCTCCAGGACTTTGGAAGCTGTATAGAAAAATACATCCTAAAGAAGTGCAAGCAGCTGGGGAGATCTTGATTTCAGAATGGGTTGAGTGATGGGTTTCTTCTGAATGAGTGTGTTGATGGAAAGTGATTTTAATGTTTCCCTAAGCATTTCCTATTCTTCATTAAAAAATTGAAAAAGAGAGGTTTATCTGAAATGTTTTTGTTAAAAGTTCAGGAGCCTGAATGAGGAAAAACTTGGAAAAAAAAGAGAAAGCATTGCTTCAGTAAAAAATATTCAGTTTTCCATCAAAATATAGCTTAACTGGGGAAATATTAACCAGATGTAACAATATTGGATCAGGAGGGAAATAGCTGCAGATAGAATCTTATTTCTTAAAGCTGACTTTTCATCAAAACCCACAAGTTTTTTTTCTGCTTAAAAATTTCAATTGAAATCGTGATTTTGTATCCCCGCAGGAATCAGGTGCTTTCTGAAATCAATTTGGTTTAGTCAGGAATCCAACTTTCCATCCAGAAACAGTTTGGGCATCAAATGCTTACCTTTCTCTATGCATTTCAAGTGACACCCCCTTCCCCCACCCCAGCTCAGATCCCTCTTCTGCACATCACAAAAATTGCTGTTGAGTTTGTTCTGAAATGCTCGCAGTCCCTGAAGAGGTCATTAAGTGCTTCTTGGTCTTTATCCCCTCCTAGCTGTTTTCTGGTTTTCTTTTCTGAACATGATGAAAGCCTTACCTGGGTGGATTGTAGTTGGATACATGAAATTCCCATATTTACTGGAACTTGGATAAAGAGCATAATTGTCTCCATCAAATATTGATCGTTATCAAATCAGTTGCATATTCATGGAATAGGCCTGAAGGATTTAGATGAGATCTCAGGAAGAAATTCTTTACTGTGCAGGTGGCCAGGCTGCCCAGAGAAGTGGTGGCTGCCCCATCCCTGGAGGTGTTCAGGGGCAGGTTAGATGAGGCTTCAAGAAACCTGATCCAGTGGGAGGTGTCCCTGACCATGGCAGGGGATGGAACTGGATGGATGATGACTGATAGTCAGCTGAACATGAACCAGCAGTGGCCCAGGTGGCCAAGAAGGCCAATGGCATCCTGGTCTGTATCAGGAATAATGTGGCCAATAGAACTAGGGAAGCGATCCTTCCCCTGTACTTGGTGCTGATGAGGCAGTTTCTCAAATCCTGGGTTCAGTTTTGGGCCCCTCATTACAAGATGGACATTGAGATGCTGGAGAGTGTCCAGAGAAGGCAACAAAGATGGTGAAGGGTTTAGAACACAAGCCTTCTGAGGAGCAGCTGAAGGAGCTGGGATTGTTTAGCTGGAGAAAAGGAGACCGAGGGGAGATCTTATCGCTCTCTACAACTACCTGAATGGAGGTTGTAGTGAGGTGGGTGCTGGCCTTGTCTCCCTTGTAGTCAGTGACAAGACAAGGGGAAATGGCCTCAAGATGTGCCAGGGGAGATTTAGGTTGGATATTGGGAGGATTTTCTTTACTGAAAGGGTTCTCAAGCACTAGAAGAGGCTGCCCAGGGAGATGGTCACCATCCCTGGGGCTATTTAAAAGATGAGTATATGTCATCCCTGGGGACATGGTTTAGTGGCTGACTTAACAGGGCTGGATCAATGGTTGGACTTGATGATCTTAAAGGTCTTTTTCAACTGAAACTATTCTATGATTCTGTGATGTTAAGGTCCCTTCCAGTCCAAATCATTCTGTGATTCTACAAAGGAACTGGTTTTGCTATGAATCTTTGGACACTGTTCTATGTACAGAATAATTGATGGTGTGTTATAAATATTTGATTGGCATGACATTACGATGGTGCATTATAACACGAGCTGTGCTAGTTATTCCAAGTGAATTCCTTTTAAACACCAGACCACTTTACACTGTGGACACTGTCAAGAGAGCTGTGTAAACAGGTTTTAGGCTTTTTAGAGGTTTTCCTGATCCCTGCATATGAGTCTGTCCTGATTCTTGTACTACCCAGGCTGAGTTCCCAGGACACCAAGGCAATGGACAAAGATGCCCTTAGCAGTCCCTGGAAAGAATCCACGTGGATTCTCCACATGCAACTTTTCAGGTTCCCTTAACATCAAAGGAACTGTTTGCTCCTTCCCCACTTTGTGATGAAAAGGGAGGTGGGTGATGCTGAGGAAAATGCTGATGCTTTCACGCTGCCACCAAAAGGTTTGCAAAGAAGCTCTGCCAACGGCAAAGATCTGGTCAGCTGGGAACCCCTTACCCTGAGCAGAGGGTTTTGGCCTCGGGCTTCGTGTATGGGGGCTCGAATACAAATTTGTGATTGGAGAATTAGGGGCTGCATGAGCAAAAAGCAAATAGCAAATGCCTGTTTCACCAGGTTTTAAAAGCACTGTAGAGGTGGATCATATAAAAGATAATGAACCATGGTATATTTGTTACAAAGCTAAGCAGCTAATCTGACATCCCCACGAAGCGACTGCTGTGTTTGCTGCTGCTGCTGACGGGATAATGTGCTGTGTTTGCTAATGAGATTCTGTATCAGGGGGTTTACCAGGAATCCATTCAGCAACAGCTCAATTTTAATAAGTGTCAGTCCCCACATGACCCTGACTACTACCACGAGTAGAAGTAGTAGCAGTAGTGCTCTGTGGTGCCCCGTGCCCCTGCCATGCACTGGGTTCATAGGTGAGGCATTGGACAGGTTGCCCAGAGCAGTGGTGGCTGCCCCATCCCTGGAGGGGTTCAAGGCCAGGCTGGATGGGGCTTGGAGCCCCTGATCCAGTGGGAGGTGTCCCTGCCCATGGCAGGTGGTTGGAAATGGAAGAGCTTTGAAATCCCTTCCAACTCAAACCATTCCGTGACTCTATGATTCTATGATATTATGATCACAGCGCTACACGGCTTACAATGAAAACAACAGCAGTGATTACATCAAACCAAAATAAGAACAACAAAAAAAGAACACGTTGAGATAACCGCATGCAATTTGGACTAACCTTGCCCCAAGAGCTCCTGGTGGCAATGAATGTTCCCCACTCAGCTTCGTCCGTGCGCTACACGCAGCTGTAGAATCCTTTGTGAAGCTGGAGTATTCTCTGCTCTTATGAGAGTGGATTTGTATCTGTTCATCCTCACTGCCCTTTTTTTTTCAATTCTAGTTAAGAGCTTGTTTAAGGGTAAGAGCTTGTTTAAAGCTCACCGTTGTACACATGTGGAAAGGATTGTTTTCCCCATGTGCTTTCCTTTGCCTTTATCAACACCAGTAGGTGCCTTTTAACCGCCAGCCCATCTATGCTGTTGAATACTGTTCCATTTCTTCATAGCCAGTTTCAGATTTCACTGTTCTCCATAACAGCACATCGTATGCAAATGCTGTCTCCTTCACATTTACTCCCTTTTCAGGTAGTTTAGGAACATTACAAGCCAAATCTCAGCACAAGCTTTTGGGGAACTCTACTGACAACCAGTTTGATTTATTCCTGCCCTTTACTCCTATCCTTTAACCTATGATGCATTCCCACTTAAGCAGCCAGTTCTTGCTGAGCTCCTAATGAGGGAGCATGTAGGATGTATTTGGGGAATCCATGTGCAGTTTATGCATCTGGATCACTCTTCTCTACATGCTTGTTAGTTTCTTCAAAGAGCTCAGACGAATGTCTGAAGCATTTCTTCCCATTGTACATCCATGACTACTAATTCATTCTGTGCTACAGCCTTTTCCAGTTTTCCTAGTGCAGAAGTCAGACTCGCTGCTCCGTGCTTCCTCAGGTTCCCCAGGAGTTCACTTTAAAAACTGGCATTCCATTTGCCACCTCCTATTCCTTTGGCTCTGGGGCCAATTTAAGCAATAGGTTACAAGCCACACTGAGCAGCTTGGCAATTTCATATCTGAGCTGCTTTACAATGCTTGCATGGATACCAGCTGGTCCTGGCAATTTGTCATTATTCACTTTGTTGATGCAGATTAAAATCCTCCTTACTGACATTTCACTCTCAAGCTGCTCCTCTGGCTTGTCTCTTCCACCACCAAAAGGCCCCAGTGAAGGATGGTCTCGATATTATGGCTTCAAGCAGTGCTGGAGGAGATTCAGTCTAAATATTAGGAAAGGGTTATCAGGCACTGGCAGAGGCTGCCCAGAGAAGTGGTGGAGTCGCCATCCCTGAAGGGATTTAAAAGACAGGTGGACAAGGTGCTCAGGTTCAGTAGTGGACAGGTACAGCTGGACTTTGTGATCTCAAAGGTCTTTTCCAAACAAATGATTCTGTGTTCAATGATTCTATTCCAGTGCAAAGAACTAACAAGGATTTGGTGCTGCTACTTTGCTCAAGCACTTCTTCACACTTTGGTCACCTACTCACTGCTCCAGGTCCTCAGCATGTTTCCTGATGGCCTCTCTTTCTCAGGACTATGAGCTGCTGAAGGATTGAGTAGAACTGAGGATTAGAGACGGTTTTGCCTTTCTTTTTTCCCATGTGAGTTCAAGCACCCAGTGTCACAACCCAGCCTGGAGTCAACAGAGTAAGACTATGGGTCTCCCTATAAGATTAATGGGTTCAGGGCCCATGGGGCTAAATGAAGGCAAAATGATGCCAAGCGATTGACTAAAAAGGGATTTATTTGCATGAGATTGGCATTGGCTGCTAAATCTGTGGTCAGGGAAAAGAAAGAACAAGAGAAAAGGAAGAAAAAGGAGAGAGAGATGAGAGTGCAAGGACACCACTTGGCTCTGGGTGCTCTTCTCCTCCCAGGATGGTGGGGTGCCACCCTATTTGATCTTACAAGTGTTATTCATACACTGAGGACTGAAAGGGGAGGTATTCCTGGTAGACCTTGCACAGTGCTCCCTCTGTAAGGTTCTGGAACTGAGTCTAGGGGGACTCTGGGGTCCAAGGTGAGTCTGAGGTACCATTCTGCCCTTGTTCTCCCTACTGTCAGTATTGCAGTGTGGCCTCTC
Organism: Clamator glandarius; assembly: GCA_033459285.1. Lineage (NCBI taxonomy): Eukaryota > Metazoa > Chordata > Aves > Cuculiformes > Cuculidae > Clamator > Clamator glandarius. The sequence continues at coordinate 412,301 of JAUNZM010001307.1, forward strand.
CAGGCAAACAAACTACAGCCAGGCTGCTTGGGAGAGGGAGATAAGATGCTGAAGAGCATTGTTTCTGCTGCAGCCTTAACATTTGAAAACAAATGATTTAAGGCAAACCATATGCATAGCAAAAATCAGTCTCTGACACCTAGCCAAGTAATAGGATCCTCCGTTGTTGTATGAGTTGTATGAATATAGTTCCTTCAAGCTGGCCTTTGCAGCCAGCTGGGACAGCCTCAATCAGCCACGCACGACAGCAGCAGCCTCTATCATCTGCCCAGATTTTCTACCAGTCCCTGGTGACCAGGCTTGGAAATGAAACATATGGCAGAAAGAAATTGTTTAACAGGTTTAAGGGGTCCTGTGTACTTGTTTTTTTAGGTTCTGAATTTATTTTTCCTATAAATTCAACGAAGCCTTAGAGCTAAAAGGTAATCCTTCTCCTAGTACTATCTGTTCCCTCAGGGTCCCTCCTGTGACCATTCCAGCAGAGCCTGGAGTTACCTAACAGCCCTAAACAGTCAATTCCCCAGCCTTAAGATAATTTGTATCAGATCCAGCTTGTTAGAGGGGCACTGATGAGGGAAGCGGGACAGGAGTGCAGCTTTTTAGCACTATACCTGCTACCCAATATCTGTGATGCCACTGTTCCATCCTGGCATCTCATGGATAGCCATTACTCAGGCTTCTCATTAATGTTTAATGAAGAGAAATGCTTACTGAAGTGTAACTGGAAAGAAACCACCTGGACTATTAAAGATGCCATCCTGAGCCTTCAGCCTGTTCTGTTTCCAAGGTGAGTGGGCTGCAGCAGCAGAGGTAGGATCAGAGGAGAACCTCCCCACCGTGCAATCACACACATGCACACAGGTCCGTACTCACACATCCCCCGCTCTGGTTATGCTTGATCAGCAAAGCCAAGAGCTCGGAGGAGTCCCTGCAGCATGGAGGCAGCACCATGCAGAAACCCAGCATCACAACGATGAACCAGGATGCTGTCCATGGAAACCGCAGCTGGAGAGTCTGACCATAAAAGCTGTATCTAATCTTTCCCCAGGCAGAGCTGCTAAACAAGTTTTGCAGTGCTCACTCTGAAGGGCTACTGAAGGACGCTTTGGCCACGAGCAGCTTCAGCTGCCCATGCAGCCCTGTAACAGAGCTGATGGAAACGCTTGAATCCTGCAGAATGAGCTGTGAAACAGCCTCAGTGCAGGCTTCAGAGCGTCTGCCAGCTTGTAAGTAAATGCAGCTTTTGGTCTGTCTTGACCTTCTTGAGAAGGGTGAGAAGGGCCCTTTAGTGGGATACCAGGAGACCTTTGCAGAGTGAGGAACACGTGTCTCGGTGGTCAGTGCCTTCCACCTCCCAGGGAAGCAGTCACAGCACCAAGCCTGAAACCTTTGGACAGCAATCTCAGTCCCATGATGTGAATGTTGAGTTGTCCTGTGCAGGGCAGGAGCTGGACTTAGTGGTCCTTGTGGGTCCTTTCCAGCTCAGGACACTCTATGATTCTACCATATCGATTGATTTGTTGGGATAAACTTTCCTTCCTGAGCTATTCACCACCACCACCTCTCCCCACAGCATTTATTCCTGTGGACAAATTTGCCATCCCTGGCTTAATAAAAGAAACAGATATAGCGTTAAATGCAGCCCCAGCAGCATGAGAACCTCCTCACAAATTCTAAAATGTCACTTTGGAAGTTGGCACTTCATCTTTTTTAGCTGCGAAGGGTAAAGATCCTCCTCAATGCAAATTAGCACTGCAGCAAAGATGCCAAACCTTCTTTTCCTCCCCCAGTCATGGTAAGATTCAAGATTGCCGCATGATTAAGCTCTGGCAGCTTTCCCTCCCCTCCTCTTTCTAAAACAAACATTAAATTATGAAAATAAATGTAAAAAAATCCCTTATGTTTCTGAAATCTGGATGTTATGGATCAAATGGACCGAAGTCAGAATATAGCAAATCAAAAGGTTACCGAGAAATATAAGCTCTTCATCCTTCATTTCACCAGCTTTAAATCAGTATTAAACGATTGCATTAAGAAGGCAGAATGTTAGAGAGGGAATTGGCTGAAATTTTGTAGGAACACTTTTAGTGAGGGGAAAATGCAAATGTGGTAACAACAAAATGTTTCACAAATCCATATTTGTTTTGCAGCTTGTGCATTTATTAAAGACACTTGGGCAATGTCAGATTCCTTGGTTTCCAGTCATTGTGCTTTTTATAGTTTGAGGTTAATTAGAAACAAAAAAGGATGTTCCCATTTTAAATTGAGATGTTTGTGGTTTGTCAAACAAATTTTCACTTTACCGAAAACAAATTCATTGACTTGTTTTCCAAAAATTTGGAGTTTCGTTTCGCTTGAGCTTGGAATAAAATTCTTTGATTCTGTGAAAAAAACTGTGTCTACACATAAGTTAGAATGGAGTCGAAGTTTTCACCAGGACCTCTCCTTTAGTATTTTCTACCTCTTCAGTTTGCATCCTGACTTTGGGCAGCTTTTGACTTTTATTCATAGAATCATGGAATGTTTTGGGTTGGAAGGGACATTAAAGGGCATTCAGTTCCAACTTGCCTGCCATGGGTAGGGACACCTCCCAGTGGATCAGGGGCTCCAAGCTTCATCCAACCTGGCCTTGAACATCTCCAGGGATGGGGCAGCCACCAGTTCTGGGGGCAACCTGGGCCAGGGCCTCTCCACACTCACAGCTAAATATTTCTGCCTAAGATCTCATCTCATTCTCCATTCTTTCAGCAGAAAACCATTCTCACTTGTCCTATCCCTTCACACTCTGATCAAGAGCCCCTCTCCCTCTTTCCTGCAGCCTTCAATCCCACTGTCCACATCTGCGACAAAGATGCCAAAGAGCACTGGTCCCAGTTCTGACCCCTGAGGAGCACCAGAATCCTACATCATGCTTGAAATGCATGAATGGTTCTGGCTAAGAAAAAAAAATCTGCAGCTCTTTCCAAATGAGAATGCTGAAGACCTGAGAAGATGCGGCAGAAAACTGGAGTGAGTGTGCATTGCTACTGAAGCTGGAAAAGGCACTGCCTGTGCTCCGGATCGCAGCAGCCCGGTACCTCCTGTGGGTGAGCTGCACCCCTCACACCTCAGCCCAGGAGCAGGGCACTCACCAGGGCCGTTCCTCTCCTGCACCATGTGTTTCAGGGGTAAAGCTGGAAACCAAGGGAGAAGTAAGGGAGGAGGAATTTATCAGCCCAGATTTATACTTCTCCAGTCCAGGTGAACCAAGCCAAGCTAGAGAGAAAATACAGGTTTCAGCATGCAAGTCACTGCTTTTGCCTATTTAGATATCTCCCTGATAGCAAGATTGATGGCTTTCTGGCAGAGATGATTTCTCACTGTTGACGATAATGGGACTCTAGATGATTACTCAGATGGAGACATCTCTACTCTGCTTCAGTGTCTGGGCAGATGAATCCTTTCAGGGTCCCAATCACTCTGACACATGCCCATACTCCACAGGGAGCACTCAGCCCCACATGATTCATGGTTCAGCATGGTAAATGGTTCCAGGCTGGAAGAAGCTATGAGCAGCCTGAGCCCCTGGGAAGTGTCCCTGCCCATGGCAGGGGGGTTGGAAGTGGATGAGCGTTAGTGCTCCTTCTGACACAAACCATTCTATGATTCTCTGTCGGATGAGTTCAGGAGGATGAGGTCCTACCCTTGTTCTCTACAACTACCTAAAAGGAACTTGTGGAGAGGAGGGAGCTGGGCTCTTCTTCCAAGTGACAGGGGACAGGACGAGAGGGAAGGGCCTCAGGCTCCACCAGGGGAGGTTTAGGATGAACATTAGGAAAAAACTTTTCCATGGAAAGGGTCATTGTGCACTGGAACAGGCTGCCCAGGGAGGGGGTTGAGTCACCTTCCCTGGAGGTGTTTAAGGGATGGGTGGATATGGTGCTGAGGAACATGGTTTAGTGATTGATGGGAATGGTTGGACTTGATGATCAGGTTGGTCTTTTCCAACCTGGTGATTCTATGAGTCTATAATTCTATCCTTCTTGGCCCATAGCCCAGTGTAGGTTGTGCCCATCCAGCCTATAGCTCTCTCTCCAATCCCAGGAGTTCTGGGTTTCCATTCCAGCTCCAGTTCAAGCCAGGCGAGCTGCTATGAAGTCAGACTCCTCCCTCCGGTAACTCAGATTAAAAAAAACTCCCCCAAGATAAAACAATTCCCGTCTTGTCAGAGGAAGTGTTTCATCTGGCATTTTAACCCAATAAGAACTGTTTCACTTCACCAAAACCTCTATAAAGTTGTGGGTTTGGGGTCAACCTCAAACAATTATTTTTCTCTGGATCACTGGCCAAATCAGAAAAACAATTACTCGCATATCTCAACTCGTGACAATCAGATGAGGCAGCCTTGCCCTCCATTTGCACAAACAGCAGAAGGGAGGTGAAAGATCTGAGCCATCACTAACATACACACAATGCTGCCAGCTCCTGCCTTCCAGGGCCCAGAAAAACAAGTGATTTTACAGGAAGCAGCAAAGTTAATTATTTCTTGAGCTCCTTTCCCTGGAGCAGTGAGGGAAGGATGGGGCTGTGATTCAGAGAACGCACGTGGCTCAGAGATTCACAGAAAAGTGTGCTTTGGTGCAGAGGTTAGCAAAGAAAAATGAAATGCAAGCAAACCCACGCTTCCCAGCCCTCATTGATGTTTCTAGGAAAGTGAGTGTAACCCTCAGAGCAGGCATGAGCTGAATGAGAGTCCAGCACCTCTATCAAGTGCTGTTTCCAATTAGACTTATTAGAGAGGTGATCTAATAATGACTGATCCTGGCCCAAAGCTGCTGCTGATTAAATATTTGCTGTTTTGTAGAGGCGTCCTGGTGATTTTTTTAGTAAATGCACTGGAGAGCATATCTACTCCTATTGCAGTCATTTCTTTAAGTAAATTAGTGTATGTAAATCAGAGAAATTCAGAAAACAAGGCAAATGCCTTCTAAGTTCAGCACGGTAAAGGGAAGATGCTTTCCAAGGCTGTTAGCTACAGGTTCACATCAACTTCTCTCTTAGCACAGCTCACAGCCCTCCTTCATGCAATTAGATTCATAGAATTATAGAATGATGCAATGGTTTAAGGTGGAAGATAATGTAAAGCCCATCCAGTTCCAATCCCTCTGTCATAAGCAGGGAAACTTCCCACTGGATCAGGGGCTCCAAGCCCATCCAACCTGGCCTTGAACCCCTCCAGGGATGGGGCAGCCGCCACTTCTCTGGGCAACCTGGGCCATTGACTCTTCACCCTCACAGCAAAATATTTCTTCCTAAGATCTCATCTCAATCTCCCCTCTTTCAGCTTAAATCTTGACCTTTGTTTGCCTTGACTTTCATATCCAGGATCAGGAAATAATTTCTTGCAGTTTGTGAGATGATGCAGGCTGCATGTAGAAAGCAGGGGACATTTGGGACTCAGAGAAACACACCCATACGGGCCAGCATGATGTTCCACACAGTCTGACCTTGCTATTTTTTCTCAAAATGTGAACTTAGAGCTTAGCACTCTCTCCTTCTTTAAGCAGACCAAAGGATTGGGGTCCATCAAGGCAACACCCAAGAAACTGTGGGTGTTGGTGCAATACAAGAGCACGCATTCCAAATTTCAGTCCTAAAGTGCCATCTCAGGCTACTGCCTAAAAAATTTGCTTCTTCGGGCTTTGTGCAGCTGCAGGGCTCTGGATTTCCATGCAAGATCCATCCGTTCCAACCCAGACACCACACTGCACAGCTTTAGCATGGCTAAGTTTTAAGTGATTCTAACAAAAAGCCCAGCACTTCTTAAATAGCCAACATTATCAGAAATTGCAGTCTGTGCGTCATTTTCAGATGCAGCCTTCCATGCCTGCAATTTCCTACCAAGGGATCTTGATCTGTCCTTATCTGCAAAATCAGACTCTGTTTTCCTTGCAGTAATCTGTACCCAATGGGTGGATTTTTATGCTGTGACTGTTATTCATAAAGTTCACTTTAATAAACTGACAGAGAAACCTCCTCCTGTTTGTCTCACTCAGGCAGGTTTTCCAAACCTTGATTCATCCTTGCAAGTCTTTGTCTACCTTTTCCATCTTGACAATAGAGTTTAACAACGTGGATATCAGATATAGACCCAGCAGTTTATCCTGCTCTCCCTAATATTGTATGCAGAAATCATACCAGCTCTTTCTATGCAGTTAGTATGTCCCCTTGAATGAATTTTTGGCTTATGTTCACCACCCCGGTTTCCTTAGCTTTGTATGAGCATCCTTTAGGTGGATGTCTCAAATGATCTCCAAGTCCTTTGTGGGGTCATGGCTTTGCCTTTTCTCAGCCTGGAGAAGAGAAGGCTGTGGAGAGACCTTAGAGTAGCTTCCAGTACAGAGAGGGATTCTTCATCAGGAAACGCAGGGACAGCATAAAATGTAATGTATTTAAGCTGAAAGAAGGGAGATTGAGATGAGATTTTAGGAAGAAATACTTCGCTGTGATGGTGGGGAGTCCCTGGCCCAGGTTGTCCAGAGAAGTGGTGGCTGCCCCATCCCTGGGGGGGGTAGGAGATCAGGTTGGATGGACTTCGAGTAACCTGATCGGTCCTTTACCCGCCATCTCCCCAGTTTTCTAAGACTGCTGCTCGTTATTCCAGCTCAGCCATGAAGACATTGAATGGTTTGGGGCTCAAGACAGCCCCCACCAAAGCAGCCAAGCTGGTGAGCAGCTCACTCTGCTGGGGCTGTGTGGTCTGGGTAGGGTTTTCTACCTGCCATGGGAGCATCCCACATTTGCTATGTGGTGTAACACCACTCCACAGCAGAAGCAAGTGGTTTCCTTACCCACCTCCTCATCAAGACAAGAGGAAGATTTTAAGTTATTCCTGTTTGCTTTGAGAAAGAGCTGCTAGTTACTGCACGATACAGTTTTTTCCTTTGTTGCCCTTACGTTTTCCATCATCAGTGGAGCGTGGCTTTTGCCAGGGTACTTGATTCTTCCCTTGTCAGTGGAGAGGAGCAACTTACAGAATACCTAGCCAGTTTACTCACTGCTTCCAAGCCTTCTGGAGGAGGACTGAGACTCATGACAGGTAAAATTTTACACCGAGCCCTTGGTGCTGCAATCTGGTGCTTGCAGAGAGCTATTGTCTCCCCTATAATGAAGCGATCAGAGCCTCAGTGTGGGCTCTGTCTGCTCTTCATCCAAACCGGGGCGACAGGGCTGTTGTGTTTACCACACCGCTGTGCAGGTGGGAGATTTGGATGTCATACAAAAACATGTCCGGCAGCTGGAGAAAGGTGCACCAGAGGAATTTCTAGCTTTCCTCCAAATGGGATCGCAAGACAGTCTGTGCAGAAAAAACATTTTGTAGCTTGCTGAGTGCATCACGACTGAGGTGTGATTAATGAGGGCTCAGCTGCAATGGGAAGGACACATGGCTCAGGTGGACACAAAAAAAACATCCAAAAATTGCACATCAGCCAGGTCTTCTGAATTACAGCTTGCAAAAAAGGCAACAATACATCAGTGACTTGGGAGAAAGCTTGTGCAGAAAGAAAGGAAAAGCACCCAGGGTGAGCAATGCAGCAGATCTGCTCCTTCCAGCTGCATGGGATCCATCACAGCAGCACCTCTGCCAAATCCATCTGGGGCAATCAGATCCAAAACTGAATAATATTTTAATAAAAATTAAGTTACATTAGGAAAGAAACATGCTTTTTATAGGAATATGGACTGCAGAGGTTAAATAAAATCTAATTGGTTTGCAAAAGACCCCATAACCAGGGCCAAGAACTCAACATATGCCCCTGATGAGTGAACTGTGGGTCAAGTAGCAGCTATAGGCACAATATCAGCAGTTTATTACTCATCTTATGGGCTCCTCCTGCCTGATTTTTGCCCTTGGAGACCAATGAATGAAGTGGTTTTACTTCCCTGTTACAAATTCATAACCAGAGGGGACTGCTCCACTGATCTTATCTGATCTCCTGCTGATCACAGAGCAACAGAATTCCAGCCCTAGTGTTATGGCTAAAGAAGAACAGATGCTCCAGCAAGATGTTCGGTCTTCACCTAAATGCTATAGCTGCAGAGAATCTTCCACGTTTATAAGCTGTGGGATAAACATAGCATTCTGCTAGGAGCAGCTTCCAGCACTGAAAGGGGCTGCAGGAAAGCTGGGGAGGGGCTTTTGATCAGGGGGTGCAGGGATAGGATGAGGGGGAATGTGAGGGAGGGGAGGCCCTGGCCCAGGCTGCCCAGAGCAGTGGTCGCTGCCCCATCCCTGGAGGGATTCAAGGCCAGGTTAGATGGGGCTTGGAGCCCCTGATCCAGTGGGAGGTGTCCCTGCTTATGGAAGGAGATTTGGAAGTGGGAGGATGGGCTTTGAGGTCTCTTCCAACCCAAACCATTCTTTGACTCTGTGATCCTCTACTGTGGGTGCTAAAGATGTCCCCACACCCTCATGGTTTATGCAGTCAGGACTATTTCATGGTCTGCAGGGTTCCACTGTGATGCCCATTCACACTGGGATTTTCTCATGTCCCATGATTTCAAAGAATAAGTGTTGTGAAGGCTTTCTGCTCCCATCCCTCCAAACACAAATAACCCAAGTATCACAAGCATGCCTAATTCACATGAATAATTTATGCAAAATAATAAGTTCCTGATACCAATAAACAGAATAAATACAGCTCCCAGAGACCACATTACAAACCAGGATTCATTTTTACACAGATATAAAACTGTTATGATCAAGTAAGGGGAAAAATAATCTCCATCAATAACAGTTCCTTATTTCTTCATTGTTTTATTTGCCCAGTGCTATGTCTCCGTGCAGTGCACAATCCATCCCGCTGTCCTGGGGATGCTCCAAAGCTGTTCCAGCAGGTATTAGATTAATCATTTCTCATCACCAGACAGACATTGTTGGAGGCTTTTCTTGTTTCGCTTGCAACATTAGATCACTTTTAGCAACAAGCAGAGTAGGATCTGAACATATTTTCCCCTGCAGATACTGAGACACAGCCTTATTTATAAAATACATATTTTCTCTGTTAGTTTCATTCTGGCGTTCACTGCACAAGACATAAAATGCCATTATTGGACACCAGTAGCATGTCTGAATTCTGGAGCTAAAAGTGAGTGTAAACATTCCTTGTCAAAGTGTGTTTCCTTTGATTTTTACTGATTTATTTTCCATTCAGGACCACCTCATCTTTTCCCATTATATCCCAACTTGGAAGGTGTCCTTGTCTATGGCAGGAGGATTGGAAGTGGGTGATTTTTAAGGTCCCCTCCCTCCCAAACCAGTCTATGATTCTATGATTCTATGATTCTATGATTCAAACATCTACCATTTTAACAGCCACTAAAGGGTTTGAGAGCTCAACACAAACATTTTGATGCACCATCTACTTAGCAGTGCTAATTTTACAACTGTATTTTGTGGACAATGCTAATATCCTACATTTCATTCTTGAAATGCATGGGGGAAGTAATCTTTTACTGGGTAACTCCTGTTTTTTTCTTGTTGTCTACCTGATTTCTAAATTGCTGAGCAGCTCTAAAGAACAGAGACAGTGCAACAATCACCTAAAATTTATATTCTTCATTCTGACAGCTTTTTGGGACGGCAGTAAAAACAATTCTGTGCAACTTTTTTAGACTTTTACTCCTGATTCAGCTTGCCAGATTACAGCAAGGATGATATTCAGCTGCATTTACTAAGCAGCACAAATTAGCTCCCTCAGTGGGAATCTCTCTCATGCTCAGCATGGAAAATATCAGGTCCCTTTGGAGGGGAAACACCTACCTCTGCAACTCTTAATTGCAACTGTTAATTGTCGGGCTGGAAGTGCTGGCTGGCTACAAATAGGAGCTGTAGGTGAAAAAGGGAAGATGAAATTAGAACAAAGGCAGCAGCCGCGTGCAAAGTGCAAAGCTTCTGTGCTTTGAGGGCAAAGCAGTGGGGATAGTTACGTGTGGAAGAGCTGAGAGCTGGGCTTCTTCAGCCTGGAGAAGAGAAGGCTGTGGGAAGACCTTAAAGCAGCTTCCAGTATTGAAAGGGGCTCCAGAAATGCTGGGGAGGGGCTCTTGATGAGGGAGGGCAGGGATAGGATGAGGGGGAACGGTTTTGAGGTGCAAGAGGGGAGATTGGGATAAGATCTTAGGAAGAAATGTTTTGCTGTGAGGGTGGGGAGGTCCCTGCACATGGCAGGGACTGGAACAGGATGGGTTTTAAGTTCCCTTCCAACTCCAACCATTCCATGATTCTCTTATTCATAGAGAAAGCTACCCTTGGAAAAGGTTTGATTTCCTCATGTGGCGTGAGCTGGGGAACTAATATCTGCATGGGAAATGGTGAATGTTCACCATTCTCATAGGTTTTCCTGAGGTGAAATAGAAGAAAACTCCACATAACAACAAAATGCACTCTCAAAGTCTTGTAAAGTTTTGTTTCTCAAACATTTTGCCTAAAAATAGAAGCAGAGAATGAAAACAGTAATTGGAAATTAGTGTCACTCCTTCAAAAGCAATTTCGTTTAGAGAAACAGTCTCCTGCATTTAAAAAGATACATATTTCTGGAATTTTTTCATGCTACTCCAATTAACACCATCCAGACAAAACTCTTTTTTTCTGACTATAGAACAAAAGCAGCCAAATCCACACTTATTATTTTTATTACATTCTTATGGCATGAGATATGGACTTTTTCTGTCCTCTAGCAGATCTAAAGTCACTCTTTAGAAATCCCAATGGCAATTTCCTGGGTAAAGCATATTTATGGCCCATCTCAACACAGAAGGGCCATTCTCCTTAGACATTTGCTGATACCACTACTTTTCTTGGCATATTTAGCAGAAATAGGTTTAACAGCTCCTGCCACAAATCTGCCCACCCCGTTTACATTTCCTTCCCATGTCCCACTGAGGACCTTGTCTGCAGAAGGGTTTCACCATGAAGCCAAGAAACACAGCTGAAAGAAGCCTTGTTCCTTACAACACCAGCTGGTATTTGCAGTTTGACCTTGGGTTCCCCCCGATGAACTTTGGCATCTGGATATTTTTATCTTAAAGCAGGTACTCAGATGGTTTGTATAGGTTACCCTTTGGAAGTTCCTGTCCTCTGGGTTACTTTGCAAGGAGCAGCTCAGATTTTGGAAGCTACCTTTAATTTCTCAGCCCATCAGCACCACTGTGAGGATCACAGAATCATAGAATGGGTTGGGTCAGAAGGAACCCATCCAGTTCCACCCCTCTGCCGCGGTCAGCGACAAATCCCAATGGATCAGGGTGCTCCAAGCCCCATCCAACCTGCCCTTCAACACCTCCAGGGATGGGGCAGCCACCACTTCTCTGGGCAACCTGGGCCAGGGCCTCCTCAGCCTCATAGTATAACCTAAAATCTCACTTCTATCTCCCCTCTTGCAACTCAAACCCACTCCCCTTGCCCTGTCCCTGCCCTCCATGATCAAGAGCCCCTCCCCATCTTTCCTGGAGCCCCTTTCTGTACTGGAAGGGTATCAATGCTCTGTGACCATGCGTAGCTATTTCATGTGCAGCATGTGAAGAGAGGATGGTCACTGGCTCTGGACAGTCCTACCATCTGTACAGGGCCCTGTAGACCGGTGTGAAAACCACACACACATTCCCTCCTGGGATTTGGTTTGTGCCAGAATTCAAAGCAGCTTATCTTTCTCCACTAAAGCATGATCAAAGCCTCCCTCCCTTGAGCTGATTCCAGCAATATTTCTCACCAAAAGCAAGGGAAAAAACCCACATATTTGCCTGTGGTTGTCTTCTAAATCAATCCCCCCGTCTCAGGGGGCCCGGGGCTGCTATCCCCCTCCCAGTCAGATTTCGTGCTACTGGCATGGTTCTTCTTTTCTCTTCATCACCTTTGGAAAAAAATCCACCAGTTGTAGGAATTGAGGTGTTTACAACTGCTTATCTTCCTTTTGATCTCAAGGTTGGTACAGCATTTCAGCTCCCTCTTTAGCTGTATCATTGCTTCTGCACAGATCACTGAGAAAAATCCTTCTTGCAGAGCTTTGCCTCTGAAGTCAGCCCGGCACCAGTGCCCCAGTGAAAGAGTTTCCACCGTCCTCTCCTGTGGTCTCAGTTCCCTCTATTTATCTCAATAGTTGCAAAGGATCTCCCACACTTGTTTTATTAAGCAACCTGTATGGCAGTGGCTGCAGGCAGGCTCTGTTCTTCCTGCACATCTGTACATAAGGGAGGTTACGTTGCCTCCAAGGTCTGTGTGGACAGTTCCTTTAAAATTGTACATTCCTACCAAAGTTTTTTCTTTCAGAAGTGCTTGTGCTGGTTCTTTTTGAAGCACCTGCCTGTGCTGAAGAGGTGTGAGAGTATCCAGGGGCAGGAACTGATATATCAATTCACCATGACTTGTCTGCATCCACACCACCATGCTGGAATATTCCCAGCTCCTACTTATCCTCATTGACCCCATACTGATGTCCCTTTGAGTCCTACCCTGGCTACACGGTCCCTTGGGAAGAAAATCCAAATATAACTGAAAAGCTTTTGCGTGTTTGTCTTCTATCTCTTCACACCATGAGGTGATGGCACACCAGATCTGGGTCCTACAGTGGGGACTGTTCCTCAAACACTTAACCAGGACCAGTGCTACTGGCAGACTGAGGCTGAGTGTGGTATGAGGGAGAGCCTCTCCTGATGCATCCAAGGCTGATGGAAGCACTCCCCAGTGGTCCTACACACACCTCTCTACAAATATCTTTCAGGTAGTTGTAGACTGTGACAAGGTCTCCCCTCAGCATCCTCTTCTCCAGACTAAACAACCCCAGTTCCCTCAGCTGCTCCTCATAAGTCTTGTTCTCCAGCCCCATCACCAGCTTCATTGCTCTTCTCTGGACATCTTCCAGGGCTTCAATGTCCTTCTTGGAGTGACGTGTCCAAAACTGAACCCAGGATTTGAGGTGCAGGCTTACCAATACCAAGTACAGGGGCATCACTTCCCTGGTCTTGATGGCAACTTTCTACCAATCCCATCAGTGTCTTATATAAAAGTTAAAATTACCTTTTCTACCCTGTCTTGGATCCTCTGAAATCCTCTCGCAATTTGCTGGCCTGGGAATGACAGGCAGCATGGTCACCTTCTGCAGATCCCTGTCAGAGCTGGTGCCTTCAACATCTCGTGTCTGCCCTGCACCAACCTGGCTAACACTCATCTGCCTGTGTGAAAACACATTTTAATTGAGCAGCTCTGCTCATCCAGGAATTTAGTGAAGGCTTTAAAGCTGCTTGCTTTCATCTGTCTATGCCATCCTGCCAGTCTGGATGTTATCTGCAAATTTTAGATTTATTTTTGGATAATTGATAGAAATGTTGAGAAGTACAAAGGCTTCACTGTTTCCTTGAGATCCTGACAGAAACGTCCCCATTCAGTGACAGTTTTGCGTTGATTACTACTGTTTTGTAGTCTGTTGTCACTTCCCAACCCATTTAACATGGATTAGGTAATGCCCAAATCTAATGTTTAAAAACAGAATATGATGTCAGATCCCTTGCAGAAGGCTTTGATGGGTTATATCTGTCAGCTCCATGCTGAGGGGGACTGAAGTGCCATGAAGCCCAGCGATTTTGTCAGTTTGTCCTGCTTTATTCATGCCATACACAATGGTCCTTGATCTTTAGGACCAAACAGCACAGAAGGAAAATTCAGACTTCAAGGTCATAAAATGAGAGAATGTTCTGACTTGGAAGGGATGCATGGGGATCATCAAGTCCAGCTCCTGCCAACTTTTCCTCCAGCTAAGGTCCAGGAACTCCTCAGTCTAAACAGGAATTTTCTCTGCCCTGAGGGCTGGGCCTGCTGAAGTGGAGCTCCAGTATTCCCAGGCACTGCTCCTCTTGAAGGGCATCTTCTGGTACTCCAGCAGCAGCACAACCTTTCCGCAAGGTTTTTCCCTTTTGCTACTTTTTTCAGCATCCCCCTCCGTGCTGCCAGCACAGGGAATGGGGGATCCATAGAGAGCGGGGAAAGGAGCTCTGCAGGATCCACACTCAGCAGCTCAGCAGCTGCCCTAGTCCCCAAATTCGTAGAATCTCGCCAGTTGGAAAAGACCACTAAGATCATGAAGCCAACCATCAGTCCAGCCCCACTGTGCCCAATGAACCATGTCCCCGAGTGCCACAGACACACGCTTTTGAACCATTTCAGGGATGGAGACTCCACCACTGCCCTGGGCTGCCTCTGCCAGGGCTTCACCACTCTGTGAGGAAAGGAATTTTCCTAACATCCAATCCAAACCTCCCCAGCGCAACTTGAGGCTATTTCATAGAATCATAGAATAACCAGGTTGGAAGAGACCCACCTGATCATAGAGTCCAACCATTCCTATCAAACACTAAAACATGTTCCTTAGCACCTTGTCCACCCATCCCTTAAACAGCTCCAGGGAAGGTGAGTCAACCCCCTCCCTGGGCAGCCTCTGCCAGTGCCCAATGACCCTTTCTGTGAAAAGTTTTTTCCTGATGTCCAGCCTGAACCTCTCCTGGTGGAGCTTGAGGCCGTTCCCTCTCGTCCTGTCCCCTGTCACTTGAGAGAAGAGCCCAGCTCCCTCCTCTCCACAACCTCCTTTCAGGTAGTTGTAGAGAGCAATGAGGTCTCCCCTCAGCCTCCTCTTCTCCAGGCTGAACAACCCCAGCTCTCTCAGCCGCTCCTCATAAGGCCTGTTCTCCAGCCCCTTCACCAGCTTCATTGCTCTTCTCTGGACTCGCTCCAGAGCCTCAACATCCTTCTTGTGGTGAGGGGCCCAGAATTGAACACAGGATTCGAGGTGCGGTCTCATCCTGTCGCTTGTTACTTCATTGAAAAGACCAGCACCCACCTCACCGCAATTCATGGAGGCAGGTCTGGTGCTCTCCCCCTGGCAGCCTTCGCTGGGCTCCTTGCAATTATTTCTCCCTCCTGTCCACTCTTCAGAGGTGTAAACATTGGGCTGTATGAGTGCTTGGCAGCAGCCCAGGAGCAGCTCAATGTGTCAGGATGTAACAGGAATTGCAGTGGGGATTTTTTATCATCAAGCTCAGCTACAAACAAACCTTTAATTAATTCCTCCACCAAGTTTTGCTGAGCTCACGGCCTCCAATTCTACTGGGAGGCTAATTAACCTGAGCTTCTCCCTTCCATGCTCCTTGCTCAAGACTGTCAGTTTTCACTTGTTGAATCTCAATGCCTTTCGCTGCTGTAACAATCTGCTCTTCTCCATCAGGCGCCTATCGCCCCCGGTGCACAGGCTACGTTTCTTTTTTGCTTATAAGAGCTCATGCTACAGCTGCTTGAAAAACAGCTCAGTTCACACTTCTTTGCAGAAAAAAATTGACTTTTTTGCAAATTTCCCCCTTAGCATTGGAGAACCGCCCAGGAATTGCAGTTTTCCACTAAAATTTTCAGTTTTCAAAAACTGTCAGGTTTTCTTTTTTTTTTTTTTTCTCTGAAATCTGAAGTGCTGTGGAACGTGTTCTTACTTTCAGAAGATCATAGAATGGTTTGGGCTGGAAGGGATCTCAAAACCCATCCAGTCCCAGATCCCTGCCATGGATCTCACTGGATCTGGTTGCTCAAAGATCCATCCAGCCTTACCTTCAAGCTCTCCAGGGATGGGGCAGCCACCACTGCTCTGGGCAACCTGGGCCAGGGCCTCCTCACCCTCACAGCAAAATATTTTTTCCTAAGATCTCCTCTCAACCTCCCCTCTATATATTCTGTGATTCACAGCAAAACATTCCTGCATTTTCCACCTTCTCATCCTGCTCTACAATTGACCGCATGTCGGAGGGATTTCAGAATAAGCCCACCATAAAGCATGACAAGGAGCAAGGGGGGTGCCCTGGGACATTTCTTCACCTCCAGCATCCTTCTCCCCTGGCTGGCCACATCCAAGATCACTCTCTTGAGGGACAGAAACAGAGGAGGGACCAGACTTGTGTTGCTTGTCCCCTGCAGAGCTCCCAGGGCTGAGGGGTGAGGAAATGACCTCTCCCTGGCTGCCGCAGGGACTTGTGCTTAAGTGTGGGCTGCTATTTCTAAGCTTTTTCTTCCACAGTACAAACCTGAAATAGAATCATTTTAACAGGGGCTTTTTTTTTTTCTCTTTTTTTTCTGTTGAACACACAGTTTTCCTCTTTCCAGGCCTCCTGAGGAGAGGAAGACAAGAAAGGTGGAAAAACACTGACATTTCTATTGGGTCCCAACAATTTTGGCCACTGAATGCCTCAAAGATTATTTGCATGATGGGGGCACTGATTGACAGTGGCTGAACGTGAGCCAGCAGCAGCCCAGGTGGCCAGGAGGGCCAACAGCATCCTGGCTTGGATCAGCCATGGAGTGGCCAGCAGGAGCAGGGAAGTTATTCTTCCCCTGCACTCGGCACTAGTGAGGCTGCACCTTGAATTGTGGGTTCAGTTTTGGGCCCTTCACTCCAAAAAGGACATTGAGGGGCTGGAGCACATCCAGAGAAGGGAAAGGAGCTGGGTCTGGAGCCCAGGGGTTCTGGGAGCACTTGGGGGACCTGGGGGTGTTTAGCCTGGAGAAGAAGTGGTTGAAGGGAGACCTCATCGCTTTCAGCAGCTCCTGGAGAGGAGGTTGTGGTGAGGTGGGTGCTGGCCTCTGCTCCCAAGTAACAAATAACAAGATGAGAGAAAAGAGCCTCGAGTTGCACCAGGAGGGCTCGAGTCCCCCAAAAAATCAAACCAGGAGACAGCACCTCCAAGTGCAGGTGCCCAGCTCTCAAGTGGGCTCACACAGGCAAAACAGACCTGGAGGAGGAAGGAGGGGGAGGAAAGACTTAAAATAAGATTGTTGAGGAAAGCAAAAAAAAGAAACACCCCACCACACACCCTCTCAAACTCACCTGCTCTGCAAATGTATGAGCTTCTCTGAGGCTGTAGAGCTGACAAAGAAGGAGCTCCAGGGACTGAGTCTAGGGATGGGGCCTCTGTGGAGAAGAGAAAGCCCCGTATAACATCACTGCTTCATGAAGGCCCTGCAGAGGTGGAGGTGGATGCCAGTTATCCCATCACTGCATATTAGTGCACTTTGTTTCTATATTATTATCCTCCTGTTGCTCAAGCCATTAAAAACTGTCTCTAAATAGCTCAGCGTGGTGATTTACTAATTGAGTTAACTTGGCTGCAGTGGCTCTGGTGCAGAAGGATGTGGTTTGTGATTAGATAAGACCATTGCCCCTTTCGAAATGAACAACACATTAAGAGGTTTTTCTAGGTCACGGCAGACTGCTCAGCACAGCACTCTGCCAAGCGCGGCACAGCCCACGGCCCCAGCCCAAGGCACACAGTCATTACAGCTAATGAAGGGCTGTGCTCTCCTTTCCCTGGATGAGACATGGAGCCTGAGAAAAATCCAGGAGCATCTTCAAGCTGGAATCAGCCTCTTCTGCATCAGAGTTCAGGGAGGCCAAGTCAGGCTGCTTAGACATTTCAGGTGATGCTGCACAGGTACTGAAGGAGGGCTCTCCATGCTCCCAGGGCAGGCACGTGCTCAGATGTCCCCACAAGATGAATTCTTGCTTCTAGGCCTCAATTCAAAGCTCAGCAACACCATGGCATAATGGTCTTTTGCCCAGAGAAGTCATGGATGCCCTAGAGGTGTTCAAGGACAGGTTGGATGGGGCTCCCTGATCCAGCGGGAGGTGTCCCTGCCCATGGCAAAGGAATGGAATTGGATGGGCTTTGAGGTCCCTTCCAGCCAAAACCATTCTTGTTCCAGGAGCAGCAGATGCTAGCAGATCACATCTTTCTCAGTTGTGCAGTATAGTTGGTGCACAGAGCCCCTTGGTTTCCCGCAGAAGAGCTGATAGAGTAGATGGATCTCATTGCCTTTCCATGCATGTAGTGTTAGGTGAGCTAGTCCTTGAGTTTGCATGGGGTCCAGCCTTGGTTGTCCACACCAGCCAGCACTGGGAACAACTATCTCAGCTTTGTGGAATCTTCCTTTGGCAGGAAGACACAAGGCTGCGTGGGGGATCAATTGCAGCAACCAGTAGTGCAACCTAGAAACAAGTTGTGTGATGCTGAGGTCCCACCAAACCCCAAGACCTGCACCATCCCATTGAGTCAGCTAAAAAGGGTAATAAGACAGCAATCTATCAGTATATCCATTTAGGGCTGCCTTAGTCTTTCTCAGACCCTTGTGTCCTCCAGCTCAGGCAGACAAAGAGTTTGAGGCAAATTCTACTCTTCTGACACTGCAGAGCTCAACACAAAGGGATCCCTCTTCTCTTAGCAGTGCTGTGGCTTGGACCTTTGCTTGTACCAAGGAGCAGCCAAGGGAACTGCAGGGTTCAGGTGTGAGGGAAAGCAAAGCTGGAAAGGGGCTGGGGACAAACTCTGTAGAAAAAAAACTGCAGCCAGAGTACTGAAGCCACCATTCCACCAAAGTGCTTTCAGCCATGGAGGTGCTCTGGAGAAGACCTCCCACAAGTGAGCAGCTCCTTCATTGTTCCACAGAAGCAGCTGAATCTGCCCAGCTCAAAGCACAGAGGGGAGCTGCAACATATCAGAGGAGACGAAGCTGCTTTCCTCGCAGCTCAAGCACTAGCCAAGCGGGTAGACTGGAACATGAAATGAAATCCCATTTAACAAGAAACCTGAAAGTTTTTAACAAGTGAAATCATCTCGGATGGAGCCTGGATCCCCCCTGTCAGCCAAAAGCTTCAATTGGCAGCCAGACGAGTACCTGTCAGGGCTGGGCTGGAGTCATTAGGAAGATCAGAGTCCTGGCAGAACAGCGGGAGGCTGGACGAGATGACCTAATTTGCGTCCCTTCTAGCTCAAAAAAGCCTGTGATGTATTTTTAATGAAGCACACACAATAAACTGCTAACATAATATTAGAGGCTCACTTCAAAGCTCAAATAGGCAGGGAAATCAAGGTGAAAGTTTCTGAATTCATCATTATTATGTGTCACTCAGCTTCACTATGACAACCCTGTGGTGTACTAGATGCTTCCTTTCCAGTCTTTGGTGCATAGTTTGGAGCTCACCTTCCTCTTCATCTTTTTCAAGCAAGCCAGAAAGATCCTGGAAAGTAGAAAGCTTGACAGGACACTGCTTGCACCTATTTATGTTGTTCCAGCTCCATAAAAGGTTTTATAAACAGCAAACTTTAGTGACTCTAGGGTCATACCTTACACGAGCTTCAGGCCGCCTGGGTTGCTTGTTGTTCTGCTGTCCCCTTCTCATCATATAGCTGGTGTCTGTAGGGTTTATGATTTCATTAGAAGTGTCAGGGAGCAGCAAGAGTAGGGGTGCTTCCTCAGGAAAGGCAAGCCTGGAGCTGAGCAGGATCCCACAGCTGGAAGGGGACCCACCACCCGCATTCTGTTCCACAGGACATGAGTGAGGAAAAATGATCAAGAGGTGGTGGCCAGGTACATCCAGGAGTCCACATCATTAAGGCAATATCACAGCAATGAGGGAGGTCCAAGGTGAAGCCAGGTAGTCAATCCACAGGTCACGACCACATCTAGTGATCACCAAGCAGGTCCATAAGGATGTGACAGGTCCAAGGTCAAGCCATGAATTCAGCCCACAGCTGGGGTTCAGAGCAGCAGAGCTCCAAAGCCAAGCAGGGACATGACTATGGCTAGTTGTAGATCAGTGCTCCTCCAGCAAGGCTCCAGCAGCTGCTGTTGCTAGAAACACTCTTAAAATCACAGAATCATAGAATGGGTTGGGTTGGAAAGGACCTCAGAGTCCATCCAGTTCCAGTGCCCTACCATGGGCAGGAACACCTCCCACTGGATCAGGTTGCTCCAAACTCCATCCAACCTGGCCTTCAACACCTCCAGGAAAGTGATACACAACCTCAAAACTTACATGATAAAATTAAACATCCCAGTGTACTTTCCATTGCCACCCCTAACTCATAGAATGAATGCATTTTCAAATCATCTTGTCCGGGAGCCTTCAAGTTGATTTCTCTTCAACACCCTACATCTCCACCAGCCTCATCCCTACAGTCCCACCAAGGTCAGTCCAGCAACATGGGAGTGAGGAGCCAAAAATAAGCATTTAGCAAAAACAGAATTTAATAGCCTTGCTTGGAAACCTTGTTAAAATTGCAGCTTTTACTGCCCAAAGCAAATGGGAACATTCAGTCCCAGCGTCTTGAAGTCAACTTGAAATGTTTGACACCACCGGGTGAGGAGCGTGCAGGCTGCCCAGCCTTGCCAGATCTTGTTTTAGCTCTGTCTTTAATTGTCATGCAGAAAGGGACTGAGCCTTTCAGGTAACCTGGTGATAATTCCACCGTGGGGCGGAGGGGAGGATGGTGAGAGCTAATGAATGAGCAACAGTGATTGATTCCCGTCTCAGTGTCAGGACACTGAATGGTTGTTTGTCAAGAAACAAGGAAATGTCACTGGGATTTGTAAGCACTTGTAACCATTACATAAAGCACTTTGAGTAAGAATTGCATAAGATAACTTTCCGAGACCGCTGCTCTGCAAGTGTGTTAATCCAACCATCGGCTCTTCTTGACATTTCTGCAAACAGCTTATAAATATTCCATGGGAGCTGCTGCTGCCACTGTTGTTGTGGTCTGAATGGAAATACTGGGGAGAAAAGAGCAGCTCTGCCCTTCCTTAGCAAGTGTGCAGCTCAATTAGAGTCCTCAGTCAGCCTACTCCAGAGCTTTGCTCCAGTGAAATGAAAAGCAGGCAAGAGTCCTGCCCTTCTCCTGCTGAAGGAGAAGCTTGGGTGTGTGTGAAAGCCCAGTACAGTCTCCTACCACCAGTCCCTCTGCAGCCAGATTTGCACTGGGACAGATCTCAAAAAATGACTCACCCAAGGTCTCATGTTGTACATGTGACTCTGCTGTGAATTGCAGCTCAGCCAGAGCGCTCTCTGGTGCTTGACCCCAAGTCTCAGAGGCCGAACGCAGAGTTTCTCGAGCAGGTCAAGGCAGTGGTGAGGAGGCTGAGGTCTGAGGCTCTGGAGGGCACACCTGCAGGTGGGACTGTCCATGGTGGGGGCTGTAAAAGCAAGATGTCGTGCCACTCCTCTCAGATATGGGCACGCTAGTGGCTAACACACCTCACAGGCAGCAAGAGATGATCCCTGGCCTTTTGGGGCAATGGGGGGGATCGCATAGCAACCCTGGTGAGAGATGCTGTGCTCCTGGGGCACGTCAGCTGTTCATGCCTTGAAGCTCCTGGTCCTTCTCTAGAGGTGCTGGATCAAACTGCGCTAGAGAAGAAGAGCAGGGTCTTACAGCTCAGGCAGCATAGACACACATGCAATGAGCTCAGGAGTGCTGATTTAAACCCCACTGACCTCAACCAGGTGCAGCTTTGCCATTTAAAAATGATAGCTACCCACTCATGCAGTAAAGTCCAGCACTCTGTCCCCATGCCAGCCTCTGCTGTCATTCCCTCTCTGCTTTGAATCCAAATACTCAAACCCAGCCACACAACAGATGCAAGTAGGAGCCAGGCACAAGCACACCACCACAAAGGCGCTGAGCCATGAGCAAACCACTGCCAGCAGACCCAACCCACAAATAGACCACTGCAGATGGACCCTGACACAACTAAACCACTGCAGATGGAGCCACCCACAACTGACACGCTGCGAAGGAGCCCAGCCCGTGACTCATCCAAGCTACCACGCCTGTGCCGGTGCCATGCAGAGTGCGGCAGCCTATCAAAAGCTATGATTTCATC
Organism: Clamator glandarius; assembly: GCA_033459285.1. NCBI lineage: Eukaryota > Metazoa > Chordata > Aves > Cuculiformes > Cuculidae > Clamator > Clamator glandarius. Next base: position 434,022 of record JAUNZM010001307.1, read on the forward strand.
CCAAAAGACGTTACTGTTTTTGTGCTTGATGACAGCTGGGTCTTTTTGGTACCTGCTGACCTAGAACAAGCGTCTCAAACTGTACCGAAGGTGGGTCATTGCAAGGTTTGAAGTGCCTCATCGTTTAGTGAGTGTGCGGAGTATATTTTTATTTTCATCGTGCCTTTCCCTTGCCAAGTCTCCATTATCCATATATAGATGCCCTGGGAAACAGTTCTATTAACTCTCACCTGCCTCAGCACTTCGCCATGGGGTGCCATAGTTATGGCACAAATCAAGGGGTCTCTAATTAGTATTTCTGACCCTGGCCTGATTCAAATGCTTCGGCTTGGCTTTAGAGGGAAGGGCTCTGTATAATTCACAGAATCCTTGCCCTCACCATGCTTGTACCCAGAGTTCATGTTCTCTCCAGAGCTTCTCATCAGCATTCATGACTTCATGGTTGAATACCACCCCTAAGAAAGCTCTTGCCTGTTCTCGATTCCCCAGCCCATCTCCATCTCACAAGGACTCTGGGGTTTTCTGCTTTTCTGGTTTTGTGAAGGAGGCAGAATGGCAATAGCTCTTTTCTTTCACTGTTTAATGACAGGGAACTAATCCAGAAACACAACTTTGAATTAGACACCCTTCCAGCCTCAATTATATCTATGCATGGTGTTTGTTTGTAGCAAAACTCAGTGGTTCAGATAATCTTCTCCCTGTCAGAGCAAAGACATGTGGCAATGCCACTTGATCACAGGTTTAGGAGAACCTGTTTAGGAGCAGAGATCTCAGCCCTGTGGAATCACAGGCAGCTGGGCATTTGCCCCATGATCTTCTGTGAGCTTGTGGGGAAGGACGGGGCAGAGTACACAACTAAGCAGACCTCAGATGAGCATCATTAAAAGCCCCACATATTTAAGCTGATTTCAGTTTGGGGACCTGAGTGGTGTCTTTTAGCAGCTAGAGAGTCACAATGCTGCTGTCTGGAAGACAGCCTGGACATGAGAGTCCCCTGTCTCAGCAGAAGGGCAGGAGAGGCCAAAGCAATTTGTATGTTCTCTCATATCCAGTGAAATGGGGACAAGTGGGGAGGAAAGAAGCTTCCACTGAGTCCTTTCCAGTCAACCTCTAGGATTTCTTATGAACCAGATCATTAGTGGGGTTCCTTTCACACTGCATCACCCTGCTCCTCCTCCCCAGCTTTGATTGAAAAAGTCTTGCTGATGGAAATGGCATCAAAGCCACAGCATCTCTCTACAAAAAGTTTTGATCTCAATGAATCACAGTTATCCATTAAAAAAGAAAAAGAAAGCCTTCAAATCTAGTTTGATTAAATCACTTTTACATTATATGTGTCCATGGCAGATGTTGCAACTTGACAGCATAATAGAGAGAGATGGGGACCTGCAGAGAGAGGCTCACTACGCCTATGTCAGACACTTCATTGAGGATGGGATGGGACAAATCCCCACTTGGAGACACACATTTTGGATTCCACTCTCCCATGCATAGGCAGAGGTACAGCCCTGTCGTCTCTCTGGTGGGTAACGAGGAGGCAAGGGACAGTAATGTAAATCCCATGTGACTCAGTGACATCTGAGTGCAAAATAAGTCTAGGAATACCTGGAACACTTGTGCCAACCCCAGCAAAGAATGAAGCAGAAGAGAAACTCCCTTTCTTTTATGTCCTCAACATTCCCCTGCCCTCACCAATACTAGCGCTTACCCTTTGTCTCTTCCAACCTCCTACAGGTGTTCCTGCTTTCTGCTGCATCCTCTTCTTCAATTGTTTGTCATTCCAATGCCCTTCTGATGCCTGTAAACACAGAAATTGGCATCTGGACAGCAGGAAATCTAGGAAATTAGCACACGGGACTCTTCTGGGCTTGTGGCCAATGCATACTCCTAAGAGCCACTGAAAGCACAGCAGAGTCGAGCTCTGGAAAGCAGAAAGAGTGTCACTGGCTTGGCGTCAAGCGACTCCTACTCCATTCAGGGTGACAGGAATGTGCTGGTCTGCTTTACATTAACCACAAGGATCATCAAAGCCAGTTGCCCTGCGATATGGATTTGGGCAAATCTATAGTTTAATAAGGAAAAGCAACCTCCTGGCAAACTCTGCACAACCCTGCAGAAACTGGAGTAGGTACAGAGCGTGCAGGGGACCATCTGCAGCACAAGGAGCATACAGCTGGACCCAGAAAAGAGCTTTATGGCCCACGGTGTGATAAGGGGCACCCACACATCAATGGTTTTATTTCCATAGCATCCCGAGGTCGAAGATGGGGGTCAGACAGAATATGAAGCCACTTGCACAGTGACCCTGTGAAGCCCTGGTGGCACAACCAGGAATGGCCACCAGCTCCCTAGCACAAACAGCCTTACCAGACCTGCAAGGCCAGGAGCTACATGTTTGGGGAGATACTCTCAATGTCATAACTAAACGCCTGAGTGCTGCTCCACACTGGGACTGCCTCCCGATTCATTAATCACAGTGCTGAGTCTAATTATCTATGTGGATTAGAAGCAAAATTGTCCTGCCCAGCATCTTGGGATTGCTTCCTAACCTTTCCCTGCCTGCAGTCTGGATCCTCAGTTGGGCTAATATTTCCTATGCTATTCTGAGCATCCTGAAATATGAATGATGTTGGGTGAGTGTGTGGGACAGTTTGGAGGGAAACAGGGACTTTAACAGAGAATTCTTCGTGCAAGGCAGCCCGTTGTCAGCAGCAGTTAAAGGTTGCATAACCATGCCAAGTGTGTCTTGGTTATTACTGTCATGTTTAATACTCAACCTGCCTTCAGATCAGGGATTACTCAACACCCTTTTAATTTTTCAGCTCTTTAGCTGTTAGCACGCTTCACTCCTTACAGATGACAACACTTAGGAAAAAGAAATCTTTATTTTATATCTTTTTTTTTGTATACCGGTACACAAGTAAAATAAAATGCATATCTATATATACTGCAATCTTGTGAAGGAAAAGGCAGCATTCTTTAACAAATGCTGCCCGTAAACATGGTGGGATGGAATGAATACAGAAAAAAACTGCAATATTCATAAACAAAAGATTAAAACAGCATCAAATCCATTACCTCTGCAAATGGGAACCTGCAATACTGTTCAGTGAGATGTCAAGTTACAAGCAGACTTCAGACATTCTTTTCAGAGCATTTCTTACACTTTTATTTCATTTGTATGGGGTTTTTTTCCCTGTAAATAAACCAATTTTCTTTACCATCTGCTGTAGCAAAAGCTGCTTTGTGGACAAGTGCAGTTCCGAAGACCAAAGGTATAATTCACAGGTTTTCAGGACAAATAAATTATGTACATCTTGGTGTTTGTCTTTTTTTGTTTGTTTGTTTGTTTTTTATAAAGGCATCCAGTTAATTTTTGTGTAACAAAGCTTTCTCAGGGTGGATGGGAGTTTTGCTTTTGTTTGCAACATTTATGGAGGTCAGCAAAAGTCGAGTATTAAAGTGTCATCAACCCAGGAAAAGAGTTTTAGCAGAATAACAGTAAGCTCCACACCAAGGTGGGGATCAAAAGGCTGAGGCTGAGCTGTAATGTGGAACTGTTTCCTTGCTGGGTGAGGCGGCACTGAGCCTTTGATTTGTTCTTTTTAGAGCAGCCCTGCCTCTTTCTTGTTGGGACTGTGGAAGGTTCAATAGGCTCTAGAAATTCGGGTCTCAACTTGGTCAATGGAGGGTCTACAATGCTGGGGAAGGTCCCAAAGGGGGAATCATTTATCTGCTTGTTGCTGCCATTTTTGGAAAGGTCCGTCTCAACGTACTTGGTTTTGGACATGTTCTCCTTATCCTTGAGGGGGTTGTTGGAGGATGGTCGGCTGCTGTGGGAAGAAGGACCTGCCTTGCCTTTAGCTTCATAAATAAAAGATTTATCTGTTTCTGGCTGGCAGCACTTTGGGGAGCCATTGTGAGACCCAAGAGGGGGGATCCCGGTTGGCAGTTTACCAGACCTGGTCTTAGTGCTAAAAACACTTGTTCGTATCTGATTGAAAGAGTCGACACATCCTTCCAAATCAGCGCTCTGCAGCCTTTTGAGGTCTCTCCCTGCCAAGCGAGGGGGAAGGTGACACTCTAGCTCTGAAGACGATCCTTTAAAGTGCTTAAACCAATTCCAGAGAGACCGAGCCTGGCAGTCACAGATCCACTGGTTGCCGTTCAAGCGCAGGTACTGGAGGGACACCAGGGGAGCCATGGTTTCCCCTGTGAGCACTGTCAGGTTGTTGTTAAACAGATACAAGGTCATCACTTTCCCAAGGTCATGAAAAGACCGGCGGTGAACCACACTGACTCTGTTCTGGTGCAGAAGCAGCCGGTCAAGGTTGATTAGCCCGCGAAAGACGTTCTCTGACAAAGTCTTGATTTTGTTCCCATGCAAAAACAGGTAGGTGAGGTTTGCAAGATCAACGAAGGTGTCATCCAGGAGGTTCTGTAGATTATTATCCTGAAGGTAGAGATATTGCAAGGAGAACAGCCCTCGAAAAAGCCCTGTGGAGAGCTCCAGGAGCCCACAGCGATCCAGGTGTAAGGTGTGGAGGTGAACAAGACCCCGGAAGGTGATGGGGTTGATAGATTTCAGGTTCGTGTTGTCACTGAGATCTAACTCCTCCAGTTTGCTGAGCCCGTAGAAGGCTCCAGGCTCAATGAGGCTGATGTTGTTGGAGTGGATCCAAAGAATTGTCATGTTGCGGCAGGAGGTGAAGCTGGTGGACCTCACAAGGGTTATCTTGTTGTTGTGCAAGAAGATCCGCTGGCTCTGGATGGGGATCTCCGTGGGGATTGCTGTCAGTCCTTGCTGCTGACAACTTATTGTAATCTTCGGTTCACTGTAGCATACACACGCCCCAGGGCAAGACTCCACTTCTGACTGGATGTTCAAGCAAAGCACCAAAATCAGCAGTTTGCTTCCTAAAGGATAACAAAAATAGTATGCAAATTAGCTAGGGTCATGGGAGAGAACTTTGCAACTATTAGGAGAGCCTGAAACTTACCCTTCTACATGCATCGCCACTAACCACAAACCCCATATGCCAGGGGAGCCCAACAATTAAAACACAGAATTAAAAGTGCTCTCAGCAATAATTGAAATCAATACGCACTTGTAGTGACAAAGTCTGAGTGCCTTTCACACTTTTGAAGCAGAGTGATCATTATGTATTTGCATTGTGGGTGCTGATGCACATCTAACCTAAGCTCTATTCCAAAGAGCTCACCTCTGAGGAGAGGAGCTGTCTCCCAGTGGGACATTTGCCTCTGCCACACGTACATTTAGCACAATTCAACCTCTGGAAAAGCATCTACACAAGCTGTGGCTGATGTCTGCAGCCTTGGGGTTAGAATAATAGAGTCATGGAATCATAGAATCCTTTGGTTGGAGAAGACCTTTGAGATCATCAAGTCCAACCGTACCTGTCCACTACTAAACCAGATCTCTGTACCTGGGAACTCTCTGTCCCAAAATCTTTTGATCCTATTGGTCATTTTGGCCACCTGGGCCTCTGCTGACTCATATGCAGCTGGTTGTCAACCCAGGTCCTTCTCCACCAAGAAGGAAGCATCTTGATTCACTAACCCAAGGTAGGCTGCTGGAAAAGGGCCTGGAGGGTGGGCATCATCTTCAGAAAGGAGGATGGGGGCAGCTTCAACCTCCAGCTGAGGCCTGCAGGGAGACCTGCTGTCTCCTGCCCACGGTGAGGAGGAGAGGCAGTTTCAGCAGTGTTCTGCCAGCAATTAGCAGCAAGTAATTAGATCGCATCCTCCAAACTGCATACAGGACATAAAATGAATGGGCAGCGACTGTAGCAGTGGGAGGCTCTGTTTGTGAAATACAACGTGCAAGCAGGGACACGTGTGTCTCCTGCCTAGCTCATTACAGCACCTGTGGCAAAAGATGAATTCTTCCCCATCGCTGGGGGTCCCAAGCCAGAGACAAACAGCAGCTTTGCCTCTTTTGATGTTGTGGGAGGTTTTTTTCTTCCTCGTGAGACTCAAAATGTTATTCAGGCACATTGATGCCTCATTTCACCTTAAGGTAAAATAGCAGAGTTCAAAAAGTCAGGTGAAAGAGACAACAACGCAGAACGGGGCAGACTAGGGAGACTGGAGAGAGCCTGGTTGCCTCCAGCCATGGTGAAGCATGCAGGCTCCCACGGGGCCATATCCAGTGGCTGCATCGTACAGAAAAGCGTTGAGAGGCAATCACAGAGCTAATGAAATCACATCATCTCTGTGTCGAAGCAGCAACTTCAAACCCCAGCGATAGAAGAGTAAATCATATGGAAACCTCACCAAACTGTTCACTGGAGCAACAACAAAGGTAGTGGAGATGCCAAAGTGGGAAAGTTGCTTTTCTGCAATAATAGGTTGGGATTCCAGGCTTGAGTTTCACTCTAGTCAAAATAATTCACCGTGTGCAGCTAATAAATCTGTGGTGATGCAAGAGTCCAACATAGGCAGGAGACTCCTATATATCATAGTCCACATGGGAGGAAAAATAACAGCTCAGCATGCAGAGATAATTTGAGCCTGATATTATTAGCTGCTGAGCATCCCTGGAAGGCAGTGTGTTGAGTGCAGTATTATGACACATTCTGGCTGGCTTGTCATGTTTTGACATATCACGTCCCATTGTATGGAGCAAACTAACACAAGGCAACTCAAATCCCCTGCTGGAGAGATGTCACACCAAGAGGGGCCTCCTGGGAAATTAAAACAATGCTGGCAACTCTCTGACCAGCATGGTTGCTCTCCAGCTGATAATGAGAACCTGTAGCCAGAGAAATATGACTTTCTGGAGCCTCCTTCTTCAGTTTTGTGATTCAGATGATGGGGGCTGCAGTAGCACAAGACAATGGGATTCACCTTGCTACGCAACACCACCCTCTCCAGCTCCCCGACTGTGGACACCACTGCAGGCTCCATGGTGCTCCTGAGCCACTTCTCCCTACCTTGGCGACACTGCAGGGGCTACAGGCCACTCAGGGAAAATCCAGCCTCAAGCCAGATGTATCCCACATGCCTTGTAACTCTGTGACACACTCACAGTGGAGTGAATGCAAAGAAGCATTCCTATGGGAGAGGGATCACAATGACAACGCTCCTGTTCCAGCTCCAGCCAGGGGAAGCAAGTGCATAATAAATATATGTATACATGGGGAGAGAAAGAGAGAACATGAAGAAGCTGGCAGAGAACAAGTCATGCATATGAATATCACCCTGCCCTCTGCCACTCCTCCTGACAGCCACGCTCCCGTGCCCTCTGGATCACTTAAAATCATAGAATCATGGAATGGTTCAAGTTGGAAGGGACGTCAAAGACTATCCAGTTCTGACCCCCTACCATGGGCAGGGACACCTCCCACTGGAGGGTGCAGAGGGGAAGGGGCAAATCCTGCTGAGCTCTAAATCAGAGCTTTTCCATTCCTGCTGCCACTGCCCCTGAGGCTGCCGGGAGCCGTGAGTCAGTGGCACTGATAGCCAGCTGCCAGCCGAGCAGCACAGGGAAATTAATTACAGGCAGAGCTAGCATGTATGCTTTAATTAGGGAGCTGGTGTTCACGAGCTGCTCGGATTAGCTCCTTCCACTGGAGATAGTTACTGTCAGTCATCCCTCAAAGCTTTTTTCCAGCTAGTTTCCCACTGTGTAGCTTAACAATGTCCTGACTGATCCATGGCAAAGCTCAGCACCCAGCAGCACTCAGATATTTCCTCACAATGAAGGTGGTGAAGCCCTGGCCCTGGTTGCCCAGGGAAGTTACGGAAGCCCCATCTCTGGAAGTGTTCAAGGCCAGGCTGGATGGGCCCTTGAGCACTGTGATCCAGTGGGAGGTGTCCCTGCCCATGGCAGAGGGTTGGAACTGGATGGGCTTTGAGGTCCCTTCCAGCCCAAATCATTCTATGATTCTATGATTCCCAGCAAGTGCAGGGTGTGAAGCAAGAGCAGGAGTGGGTACAGCCCACAGACAGCCTGAGTAAGTCAAGGTGACGCTGCAGATCCTTTCTTCCTGAGTAAGACTGCGTTGTGCTGTGCCAGAGACTGGAGGAGCAATGTGTTGGCTTTCCTCTGCTCCTCCAAGGAACTTCTCCATCTCTGGTGTTCCACCAGTAACTGTGCCCTGCACTCACTGTGTCCCAGATCACAGAAGCCCCTAAGTGCTGTGAGTCATCCAGACCTTAGAATCATAGAATCATTTAGGTTGTGAAAGATTTTTAGATCATCGTGTCCAACCATAAACACTGGAGGGAACCGGAGCACTGAGGACTGTATCAGAGAAGAACCAAGCACTCCAACACCCATCAGCCAAGCACCTTGTCACCAAACTATGTTCACCATCTTCTTTGGTTTTCACCTCTACTACTAAACCATATCCCTGAGCACCTCATCTACCCATCTTCTAAAACACCTCCAGGGAGGTTTTGAGGTCCAATACTGCCCTGGGCAGCCTCAGTGTAAGACATATTTCCCAGTATCCAATCTAAACCTCCCCTGGAATTTGTTACCTGGGAGAAGAGAAAAGCATCCACCTCACCACAACCTCCTTTCTGAGAGCTGCAGAGAATGATTAGGTCTCCCCTCCGCCTCCTCTTCTCCAGGCTGAACAACCCCAGGCCCCTTAGCCACTCCTTATACAACTTGTATAGATAAGGAAAACCCAATACCTGGAACCTTCAGACCTTCCAAGACTTTGGCTTTGAGTTTAGCATTTGTTCCTCCAGAGCTTTCTTAAAAGCCAGAAACCTAGTTCAGTCAAACTGCTGCACTTCCCCTCTGCCATCTCAGAAGTGTTATGACTCATGGAACTGGGAAGCAATTAAAGTGGGTCCATTATCTGTCTTTCCACTGGTCCCCAGTGCCATCGCATTGTCAAACATGGCAATTAGAAAGAAAAGGCTCCAGGGGCCTCTAATAGATGCTTTGCAAACTTTTTAAGAGGCCAAAGCAAAATGCAATTTTCTGCAGTTTGCAGAGCCGTGGCCTTTCTCTGCCGCTCTGCACTTGTCTCTATTGATTTGGAGATATTATAATGTGGCTTTCCTACTGTGGAGGGTCAATAATCATTTGAATTCTCTCCTGGTTGGACATAAAGGGAGTACTTTACAATACAAAGCCTTTTGCTGATGCACACAGCATTTTGCCTTTGTTTATAGCACAGACACTATAGCTGCTTAATTCCCCGTTCCAAACTGATATTCCTTGAAATTCAGCACATGGCTTTGAAATCCACTGGCCAAAGCAGCTTCAGTGTCTCCTGCTTTGTCCTGTGGCCAAAGGTGGGTCTGCTCGTGTGAGCGTGCATTGTGCCAAAAGGAAGAGGGCAGCACTTCTATGCATTTCAAGTCACAGCTGAACTGAAAGGTGAATGAGAAAGGCAAATCGGTTTGGAGTAGTTTCACCCCAGGCTGGAGTTTCCCTTCCTCTCTACCTCGGAAAGGAAGGCTGGTTCATGCTGGTGCAGCTGGAGTGGCTTTAGCGTGTGAAGGAGAGGAGCGATGCTCAGTCACCACACAAGCACCTGGGAGAAGCAATCAGTGTTAGAGCTCTGGGGAACTGGGTGTCAGGAGCAGGCAGGAGCAGAACGGGGCTCAGCACGCAGGTGCCTACGGCTCTGCAAGCATCCTCAGGCTGCTGATTGCCAGCCAGCTGCAGCAGAATCATAGAATCACCAGGTTGGAAGAGACCCACCGGATCATTGAGTCCAATCATTCCTATCAATCACTAAACCATGTCCCTTAGCACCTTGTCCACCGGTCCCTTAAACAGCTCCAGGGAAGGTGGCTCAACCCAGCCCCTGGGCAGCCTCTGACACTGCCCAATGGCCCTTTCCATGAAAAATTTTTTCCTAATGTCCAGCCTAAATCTCCCCTGGTGGAGCTTGAGGCCATTCCCTCTCGTCCTGTCCCCTGTCACTTGGGAGAAGAGCCCAGCTCCCTCCTCTCCACAACCTCCTTTCAGGTAGTTGTAGAGAGCAATGAGGTCTCCCCTCAGCCTCCTCTTCTCCAGGCTAAACACCCCCAGCTCTCCCTGCCGCTCCTCATAAGGCCTGTTCTCCAGCCCCTTCACCAGCTTCGTGGTACCAGGCAGTGATGTTCAGGCACCTGAGCCCCACCCCTGCTTTCTATAGGTACAGGCTCTGTTCCCACATGCTCCAGGACTGCATCCAGACCTATTAACCTTTGGGACTGCAGTGCTCTTCATCCCCTTTGGCAGCCCTACACTGTGGTAAATCCAGCCTGTACCCAGAACGAGACAGGATTGCAGCAGAAAAAATATCATATACGGTCAGAAATGAAAGGTCATTTCCGTAATGCATCCAGGCAGGGGATAGAGGGAATAGCTGTGCCATTTCCTAACTTCTAGGTGTTCATCTTTTCCACCTAAATCATACTTCCTTAATGTGATTTTTGGACTCAACATTGCAGGCATATTTTTAAGGGAAGAAGGTAAAAGCGAGTTATATCATGTGCAATTCTTAGAAGCTGTCCTCGCAAATCTCCAGAGGGGTTTGAATGCTGATTCTTCAGCATCGCTTAGGGCTGAGCTACGTGACTCCTTATGTGAGCTGAGTGCAGCACAAACCTTAACCAGGGCAGCTCCATCCATTCCCGGGCAAGTGCCAAAGCAGCCGAAGGTGCTCCCCATCCCTCCAGTGCTCCCAGCGTTTTGGCAGCGGCATCAGCTTAGCCTGACAACATTTGGCAGCGTTATGGTTTTGGTGGTTTGCCAGCATCTCCCTCAGCAACATCAGGAAGAGAAAGGAAAAGGTGATAGTGTTTCTATTTGAACCAATTTGAATGTAGATTTGATGAGGATTTAAATACGGGGGGAGAAAAACATGAGAAAAGGAGGAAAAAAGCCTCTTCTCCAGCCAGAGGGTTTCCTCCTGCTGGATTTCAAAGATCTGCTGCAAGCCAGGGAGGTGTGAAGAGTCTCAAAGAAAAGGTCAGGAGAATCCTTCATAAGGGAAAATAACAAGGGATTTAAATACAGGAGCCATTGGGTCCCTGTATAACAATGGTACTAATGCCAATTATTAGAGCCTAGGATGCTCTAAAGGGTCAGGGAATGAGAACCAGGAAAGCTCTCATTATAACACGAAGGTGAGAAGGGCTGCGCTGGGCTAGGCCACCAGTGGTCAGCAGCAGGTGCAGAGGGAAAGGCAAAGCAATGCGTTGTGAGCGATGCCTCCACATCTTCTCCAAGCCCTGGGCTAACAGTGGCCACGGGCCTGCCTGAGGCAAAATTTCCTACCTCCTTACCCAACTAAGAAAGCTTCTTCCCTCTTTCTCAGGATTTTGATGTACTTCACTATCAGGTTTGGGGAAGGGCAGCTGGAAAGCTGCCTGGTGGAAAAGGACCTGGGGATGCTGGTCAACAGCAGCTGAACATGGGCCAGGTGGCTAAAAAGGCCAACAGCATCCTGGCTTGGATGAGCCATGGGGTGGCCAGCAGGACCAGGGAAGGGATCATCCCCCTGCCTGGACTGCACAGCCTGGAAGAAGCTGCAGCAGTGACCACGAGGTCCCAAGGAGCTACTGCTGCCCATGGATGCAGTGGTTCTTCCTTTTCCTCTTCTCTCTCTCTCAATATCTATATATCAGTTAAGTTACTGCTACGCTCTGCCATCATTCAGCATAAAGCTGAGCTTTTCAGAGAGCCTTCCCCAAAGTCCCCGAGATCCCTTCTCTGAGTGACAATAGCTCATTTAGAGTCCATCCTTGTGTTTGTTTAGGTATGAGGCTGGGCCATTTGCCAGTGCACATTACTTTGTATTTATAAATGCTGAATTGCATCTACCATCTCGTCCGTGGTTATGAATTTTATTGTGAAACCCCTCGCTGCAACAAATCATGTGCCCAAATATCCACTTTCCTTCAAGCAGAAATATTATCATAGTTCACTGTCGTGCCCAAATCTTAAAATGTAAGCTGACATCTTCCTGATCATAGAATCATAGAATTGTTTAGTTTGAAAAGGCTTCTAAGCACTTCCAGTCCAACCATCAGCTAAACCCCATTGTGACTATGAAGCCATGTGCTAAAGTGACATGCCACACGCTTTTTGAACCCACCCAGGGATTGAGACTCCTCCACAGCCCTGGGCAGCCTCTGCCAGGGCTTCACCACTCTGTCAGTAATGTCTCCCAATACCCAATCTAAACCTCTTCTGGTGCAACTTGATGTCATTTCCTCTCATCCTTCCACTTTTTACTTAAAAGAAGAGACCAGCACCCACCTCACTACAACCTCCTTTCCAGAAGCTGCAGAGAATGATGAGGTCTCCCCTCAGCCTCCTCTTCTCCAGGCTAAACAGCCCCAGGGCCCTCAGCTGCTCCTCACAGGTCTTGTGCTCCAGATCCATCACCAGCCTCATTGCCCTCCACTGAACCGAGCAGAAGTAGTAGTTCACAGAAATAAGGTCTTGGCAATCCCTACCTATCAACACAGGTTAAAGATGCTCCTTAAAATGGTTTATGTAAAGAGAGGAATAAACCTACCTCATATCTTTGAAACAAGGTTATTCTCTTAGACATTAAAAAGCCAACCTGCAGTCCTGCAGCCTGTATTGAAACTGAGGATTGGCTGAGCCCAGGTGCAGGACCTTGCACTCAGCCTTGTAGAACCTCATGAGGTTCACATAGGCCCTCTTCTCCACCTGTCCAGTTCCCTCTGGATAACTTGATAATGCCATAGCTGCCCCTGACACACTGTCTTTTGCAAAGTGTCGCATGACTAAAATCTATACCCAGCTCAGTAAACGCTTGCAGATCCTAGGTTGCCTAAGAAAGCAGAGCAATAGAAGCTTTGATCGGTCCCCAGCAGAATGATTGAGAGCATCATAAGTGGTCACAATCCTCATTTTCATCTTATCCAGATGGGACGCATCCAGTACATTACATGAACAGGCTCATCTGTGATATTGTCGCCATTCAATCCTCACACTGTGAAGAATGAAGTGAGAAAATATGCATTGTGAATCACAAGCAGCTCCTACAGAAGCTAGCATTATCTGTGCTGTGTTTATAAAAAATCAGGGACAAACAGGTGTCCAAAGGAAGTAAACTCTGGCTCCTGAGATGACTTATATCTCCTGCGCAGCCCAAAGAACCTCAGGAATGCTTCAAAATGTTATTATTCAGAAGCAGAGTTTCTGCTGTGCCCAAAGCTGGCACTGGTGAAAGTTCTGTGTGCATGTGACTCACTGCAAGGAGAGGTAAAGATCCAGATGGGATTTACACCTGCGCTCCCCCAGCCATCTGGAACTGCACCCCACCCAGCAGTGGCGCATCCCACCCCCACATCTTCAGCCTCGTGTCAGTAGGCAGGATTTTTCTCCTTTTTTCTTTAAAATGACACTTATCTCAGCTTTTGCTTACAGACCCAGCATCTGCAGATACTGCAGAGTAAAGGAAGGAAGCCTACGAAAAAGCCTGGAAGGAAAAGTTGCTTCAAAAATTTCCCATGACCTCTGTTTTCTTGGCTGCATGGATGCAGACAAGCCCTGCTGCTGAAGAAACAGCTTAGGGACAAATGCCCCAAGCAATACCAGTCAGACATAGAGAGCAGAAAGGACATGGAGCTGTTGCAGCAAGTTCAGAGGAGGCCACAGAGATGACCCGAGGGCTGGAGCAGCTCCTGTATGAGAACAAGCTGAGAGAGTTGGGGTTGTTCCATAACCATGCTGTGATTCTATGAAAATTTGCTCCAAAAATTCCCCATGACCTCAGTTTGGTTTGGTTATATGGTTGCATGTGATGCCTGCAGCTGAAGAATCCACTTCGGAAAAAAGGCAATGCCAGTGGGAGAGGGAAAGCATTTCAATTTCAGCTTCATACACAACAACTTTTTTGAAGAACAGCTAGAACTGAAAACATGACAGTGTCTATGAGTGAGAGTCTCAGTTGCGGGTGACTGAAGATCTAATTCTTCTACCCTGTTCCCAACCTGATGTTCTCCTTTTGAAGCCTGTATGACTAGAGGTCTCCACACCACCCTGAGTTCTCACCTTGAACAGTGGAGTAGCAGAACAAATCAATGAAATATAATGTCTCCGCCATGAAGCTGCCTTACAGCAAGCTCAGTGGTGCAGACACAGGGCATTTCTCAGCACTCCCATGGACACCAGGCTTCTCCATCCACATGATGGGACCAAAGCCCAGCTCCCCCCACTGCTTCCTTTCCCCCCATCTTTCCTGGCATCCCTCCCAGCTCCCTGCCATGCACCCCACCCTGTGTTCACATCACTCATTTTTTCATTCCCAGATAAAAGCTGGGACTGATTTTTAATAACTGTGCAAATTCAAGCACCGCTGTCTTTATCTGGTGTCCGTTTTGTCTCCTTTGCTCTTCCAGCATTAGCCATGCTTGCCTGCCCTTCCGCAGCTCTCTCATCCACTCTTTCCAGATAAGAGACACAACACCCACAACTCTATAAACATATTTCTGTGAGATGTGCAGGCTCTATGAAGCCAAGCTCAACAAGAACACAATAGGATGCTAATGATACACCTTCCTGTCTGAGTGGAAACCAGGAAACAAGCAACAGGGAAAGGATCCCAGCCTGCAGCAGCTCTTGGAGCCTGGCTGAGCTACCCACATCTCTTGCAACAGATCTCCACCCTTAGCACAGAGACCCCATGGGATACCACCAGGAACATGCACCGATTTTACATGCTAAAAGCCCTTGATTCAACTATGAGGAACAGCTGAGGGACCTGGGGCTGTTTAGCCTGGACAAAAGGGGGCTGTGGAGAGGCCACATTGCTCCCTGCAGCTCCTGGAAAGGAGGTTTTGGTGAGGTGTGTGCTGGGCTCTTCTCCCAAGTAGCAAGTGACGGGATGAGAAGAAATGGCCTCATGTTGTGCCACGGGAGGTTTAGACTGGATGTTAGGAAAAATGTCTTCACAGAAAGGGTTCTCAGGCACTGGCAGAGGCTGCCCAGGGAGGTGGTGGAGTCTCCATCCCTGGAGGGGTCTAAAAGATGGGTAGATGAGGTGCTCAGGGATCTGGTTCAGTAGTGTACAGGTATGGTTGGACTTGATGATCTCACAGGCCTTTTCCAAGCAAGCCATTCCATGAGTCTATGGACTTCCAGCCATTGGCTCTCACTATGGCTACAGTAGATTACTGCTCCTTCCTGCTTTTTAATCAAGGTGAGTAAAAACTCCCTATTCAGACTTTAGATTCCCCTCTTCATCCAGAGATCATGTTCATCTATTTCACCACTACAGGGCATTAAATGTTCATAATCACCTGTTATCCAATATGGCTCTTAAATCAATTTTAGAGTCGCTGCCCTCGAGCAGGCAGTCTCCCAGGCTGATGGAGCGGCTTACATTCTGCTCTTGGAGATGGATGACTGAGCATTTAGCTGTATTAAAATTCATGTTGTTTCACTGTTGCCAGTCTACCAAGCAATTGCAATTGCTCTGCATTAGAGACTTGCCTTCATCATTATTTATCATGGCAAAATTTGAGTCAGCTGCAAACTTTACGGGCAACTAATTTATATATATTTTCCGGCTCATTCATGAAAATAGTGAAATACAGCAGGGTGAAAACCGAATCCTGCAAAGCCACTACGCAGGCAGCTTGTTCGGCAATGCTCCTCCAACAACAATTGCATTTTGAGAGCTTTTAGCTGCCTGTTTCTTAATCCATTTAATAACTGTCCATTGATTCAATAGAGAGTATATTTTCGACCAAGTAAATCAAGTGCCTGACAGAAGACTAAATATAAGATAAAAACATGAGCAAAGACCGTTTTTTTTTGTCTACACTAATACACCAGGACATTAGTCCCTGCCTGGGGCTTGTTGGCATTGTGGCAATATGATTAATAAATAATAGCGACAGCAATATCTTTAAAAACACAATCAGAAAAAATCAAGAACTTGGATGGGTTTAAGAATATGTTCTGGGAAATCCACCAGTTAAAATTAATGGCATTTCTATGCCTTGGAGCTTTTGCTATATTATCATTTTATCTTTCTCCTGTTGCACTGAAATCAAACTGACCAGCCTCTCCTCATCTCCCAGGTTTCATAGAATCACGGAATGGTTTGGGTTGGAAGGGACCTCAAAGCCCATTCTGTTCCACCCCCTGCCATGGGCAGGGACACCTCCCACTGGATCAGGCTGCTCAAAGACCCATCCAACCTGACCTTGAACACCTCCAGGGATGTTCAGCTTTCCTAGAGCCCCTTTCAGTACTGGAAGCTGCTCTAAGATCTTCCCAGAGCCTTCTCTTCTCTAGGTTTAATAACCCCAACTCCCTCCTGTCAAACCAATAACCTTTCCTTATTCTTCCGGACAGAAAGGGAGTCATCGCTCCCATTTCTGACCCAGAACAGAGATGCTACAGAGATGCTGTAGCAACACATTTTGCTTCCATTCCTGAAGCCCGTTACTTAATTAGAAGAACCAAACCATGAAGCTCCTTGAAGGCCACCATCATCCTATAGCCAGGACCTGCAAATCTGCATTGAAATAGACTTCACACCCTGCAGTTCAGTCACTCCACACAGTGCAGTTTTTGTGCTGCAGGACTAATTTCCCCTCGTGCTAAGTGGCTGTTAATATTTCATGATACTAAGTGAACTTTTTTTCCCTTTTCATTTGCCATCTTTATTTGTTCAATTCACCTCCTTTCGCACTGGGAGGGAGAGCAAGGACCAACTGCTGATTTGAGGGAATCACTTCATTAAAGAAATTAATTAAAGAGAAGAAAAGGAAGAAATTGGCCAAATTATGAATAGAAATTACATCGGAATCACAGAAATGCACCTGGGAGACTCAGAGCTGCACAATACTGGGACGCATCCAGCATAGCATCTCCAGCCGAGTGAGGGAGGGGATTGTCCTTCACTGCTACACTCTGCTGCTCCCCCACCAAGAGCACTGGGAGCTGATGGCTTCTGCTGGTGGCCTCATATGGGTCTTGCACTGCTAAAGAACCTCGTGGATCTTTATTCTTCCCAGGCAATAGCATCCTTTGCTGACGCCACCACGTGTCCCTTATCCTTAAAATAATGCTTAATACAGCTCTTTTCCCAGCAGATGAGAGGTCACCTTATGTTTTTTCCATCCCCAAATGTATGGTTTGACGTTTGCTAACATTAAAATCCAGCAGCTATTTCTTTCTCCTCTTCTTTTACATGTTTAAATCCTGCTGAAGGTGATGCATGGCTCTCAGCCTTCGTGTTAGCTGCTGGTGCCCAGAGGCTATTATGAGGGAGCTGGCTAATCCTAGATTTGAAGGTCCCTCTGGGGTTTCCTATGACGAGGTAGGGAGTGGGGGTGTCTGATGACTGGGTTTGTCCAGTATTGTTGCCTGAAGTGAAATCGAACAAGTTCAGTGTCCTCATGTTCACCCTCCTGTCTTCCCTGGGATTCTTGCACAGCAGAGCTTACCCTTATCTCCAGCAGCAGGGTGAGTGAAACAACAACCGTGGCTGGCCACTGGGATAAGGGGAGCTCCTGCAGTGGCAAACCTCCCCAGAAGCTGCCATCACCTAAAACGCAAGTGCCACGGCAGTACTCAAACTCATCTCAGTTGCCAGCAAAGCTGATGAGAGAGTTGGGTTTATTCAGCCTGGAAAAGAGAAGGCTGAAGGGAGAACTTAGAGCAACTTCCAGCACTGAAAGGGTCTTCAGGAAAGCTAGGGAGGGGCTTTTGATCAGGGAATGTGGGGACAGGATGGCGGGGAATGGATTTCTGCTGAAAGAGGGGAGATTGAGATGAGATGTTAGGGAGAAATGTTTTGCTGTGAGGGTGGGGAGACCCTGACCCAAGTTGCCCAGAGAAGTCATGGATCCCTGATCGAGGCCAGGTTGGATGGGTCTTTGAGCAGCCTGATCCAGTGGGATGTGTCCCTGCCCATGGCAGGGGGGCTGGAACTGGGTGGGCTTTAAGGTCCCTTGCAGCCAAAACCCTTCTATGACGGCCCATGCATTTTCTTGCCATTTAGTAGTGTGAAAGTTTATGCATCCACCTCCAGACACTGATGGACTTCAGTATGCAGGTTTTTGCTTGGCCAGCTGAACATGGAAGGGCTGGCAGGGGTGTCCATTGCTGCATAACCATTTCAACCATAAGCCCAGTGTGGTGAGAGACCTGGTTGTCTTATCATCCCAGAGGCATGAGGCTGAGAGCTGCACCTTCATCTCCATCTGGATGAGCAAATCAGACAGGTGGACCACACACATTACAGCATCACCCAGCTCACTCCTGACACATTACTTGAAACAGCAGTTTGTTCTGGATTGGAGGAATGACTCCTACTGGCTGAAAGATCCCAACTGAAGTTCATCGTTAACCGGTTGATATATGGAGAGGAGGATGTGTGCTGTGAGAGGCCATTGGGACCACCATTAGACCCAGATTCATTAGGCACTCTCATTAATGATCTAGATGAGAATGGGAGAAAATAGCAGGTTAATTAAATTTGCCCCTCCTGAGCTGGAGAAGCTTTCAGCATTAGTGGGGAGAAATAAATGACAAGGAGGGCTGCGGAAAGAAATGGCAGATTGATACAGGCTGGAGAAACACGGCTCCTTCTGGGGGAAATGATGAGCCTTCCAACTAATCAGCGTGAGGAGGAAAGGCTATATATATAAGAGCCATATCTGAGGAGCTGCCAGGGATCTGCAAGTTGATGGCTGATAATGAGTGAAGGGAAGGTGGTTTACTTGGGAGGGAATTTTTGCTTTGTGCTTGCATTGCCAAATGTTAGTTCTTGCCTGGGGCTCCTAGAGACTATCAGAAAGAATACAATTGTTATTATTGATCACCGTTACAACAGCTCATAGGGTCTGATGTTCTTGCTTAACCAAAACACCAAGAAACTTATAGAAGTGGTGAAAGAAAGAGCATTATCTGCAGGTGAACATGGTGGACCAGCTCCATGCACAGGCTGAAATGCCTTAGTTGTGTGTCCTAAGGATGGTTTGGATTGGAAGGGACCTTAGAGCCTATCCAGTTCCAACCCCCTGTCATAAGCAGGGACACCTCCCACTGCATCAGGTTGACACAAGTCAGTACTTCATCAAAATCTGCCAAGTTAATCCCACTGCAGTCTGAGGAGTCTGTGGAATAACAGCAGTGAATGGCAGGTCTCATGACACACAGAGATTTCTCTCCAGAGGGTAAGGAAATGTGAGACAAACTCTTCAGAAAGGGAGACTGAGTGTACTTAGAACTATTTCTAAAGGCAAAGAAGAAGGAGAAGATATTCAAGGCAAATGTGGAAGTCTAACTACTTAAAGCAGCTGCTGAAGAACAGCAATAAGGCAACGTGGACATCTCCTAAGAAAATGTTACTACTTTATAGTAGCATTAATGCACAAAACCTACACAATTGCTTTAATGTCAGTAAAATAATTTCTGCATGTTAGGAGGAGCAGATGCACAGCTGCTAGAACCATGGGGGCTCTCACACCTGGAGGGGAGCTCAGCCATTCCTGATAATCACAACCCCAGGGAAGCCCATGGCTGAAAGGCAGTGCCAAGGAATGCAGGAGACAATCTAAATCTAAAGAGAAAACTGAAAAGCCCTTGCAACAAGGGACATGTAAGGTTTCTTCTGAAATTCTTGTAAGCTTTGGTGTATCTGGGACTTGCACAGCCTTACAAAAATTAATAAATGGGTGATGGAGGGCACTGAGTTCAAAAACCAAATGCATATACATAAATCAATGTTTGTCAGCTACAGGCCACTCATTTGAATACAGATTCTGTAACCAGTGGTCAGATCACATCCAGACACAAACAGTTCAGCAGAGGAGACAAATAAAATACAAGCAGCATGAAATCATTAATCATTTTTTAACTTATGAGCTACCTAATCTGAGAGAAGAAATCCTCAGGGTAATAGGGATAGACAAAAAGCTTTCAATTACATTTACAGGTTGGATGGAGAATGGATTGGGAGCAGCCTTAAGGAGAAGGACTTGGGATGCTGGAGTATGAGAAGCTTGACATAAGCCATCAAAGTGTGCTCGCAGCCCAGAAAGCCAACCGTGGGAGCAGCAGGGCCAGGGAGGTATCAGAGCTTTGTCTGAGACCATTAAGTACATTGCAAATTGTATTTGCATGAAATTTGAACTAATGAATGCACCAATATGACATCAGGAAGGACCAACCTTTAAAAGAAATGATCAGAGCCTAACATCAGATGAAGTCATTGACCCGTTACCCCCAAAAGAAAGTACAAATATCCTGACATTTTAGAGCACAGACTCCTCAGTGACTCTGACATTAGAAAGAGAAAACAACTTCAGACTACAAAAAGAGTTTGCATCAGCTCCAGAAATCCAGGCTGACTGGAATCAACCAAGTGACTGCTACCGGTGCCGTCCCAGTCACATCCACAGCACTAATATGCCAGGCTGGACTGTTGAAGAACCGAGTTAGAGAGGGTGGCCAAACACAACAGTTAGCAAGCAGAAGCAGATGCTCATGGTCTGCCTACCTGAGGAAAAAAAGAACTGAATTGGAATATTCCTGCATGCAAAGAGTAGTGCGTATTTCTAGACACCTTTAACACCAGTGGGTTAGTGGACAGAGTATTAAAGAGATCCCAGAACAATGGAAAGATAATTTCAAAGGGTGGAAAGCAAAGCCCTTGTGTATAAATGGTAATCTTTTAATAACCAAGAACATCCCTCTTCAGCTAAATCTCTCATTCCAGTGTCACAAGGTGATGCTTTCTGCCCCTTGTCATGGTCTTGCCTGGCCATGCTCTGGAAACTGGTGAGATACCAGAGCAAAGTGATGGCCCTGCACATCTGTGCAGAGAGGAGAGAAATTCCCCAGTAACTACTCAGAGCTGGTCCAAGGCACATGTGCAGGTCAAAAAACCAGCAGTTTCTAGCAAATGACCCCAGTGGTATCGATTAATAATGGTGATTGTGAGGTAGGAGCATCACAGCACAAGGAGAGGCTCCTAGAACTGGTGCCTTATACAACCTGAACACATCTACCTACACCTTGCTAGCAAATTCACAAGCTTATTGTTGTACTTGTGCATCACTAAGCAGCACCTCAGTGGCTGGTGGGAGACTCCAGGTATCTGACCTCTCAAGATCATAACCACATCCCAGTGGATTCAAGTGGCACTGATAAGCCACTTGAAGGGCTTAGCAAGAAAGACTGAAAAATGAAATGTCTTGAGCATGGGTCTGCCATGAAATTACAACAACACCTTGCAAAGAAGGCGGGGGGAGATGAACCTGACACCAGAAGGGAAACTTGAGAACAGAAGGGAAAACGTCTATTTCACTCCCTGCTCAGAGGATTGCTTTTATATTTGATATGACACATCTGGTAATTAAAACACAGAAATGTGCCACTGAGGAGGGCTGGGGAAACAAAAATTCTTCCTCTGCTGTGTGCTTGGGCAATCAACTCATGCTGTACCTGCATGCTCCCTCAAGTTCTTTGCACTCCTGGCTGCATCCGGGCTTGGAAACAGAAAATGCTGATTTTGCCCTCATTACCCCCTTATATCACAGAATCTTGGACTGTTCTGAGCTGGAAGGGACCCACAAGGACCATAGAATACAACTCCTGTCCCTGCACAGGACAACTCCAATGTTCACACCGTGGGGCTGAGGGCAGTGGCCAAAGGCTTCTGCAATATTGTCAGCTGTGGTGCCATGACTGCTTCCCTGGGAGCTGTCCCAGTGCTCCACCACCCTCTGGGGGAAGAACCTTCTCCTAACGTCTAATCAAGCCCACCCCAGCACATCTTCCTGCCATTCCCTGTCACTGGTGACCAGACAGAAGAGCTCAGCACCTGCTCCTCCACCTCTCCTTGTAAGGAAGTTTCAGAGCGCAATGAGGTCTCCCCTCAGTCTCCTCTTCGCCAGACTGAACAGACCAAATAACTTCAGGGGCACCTCATGTGGCTTCCTATCTAAATCCTTCACCAACTCTGTGGTCTTCCTTCTTCAAGGTTAGGCACCAAATACTTTGGCTTCATGCTGAGAAAAAATTAAGGAATGCTTCAGTGTCAAATATGTCAGGCCCTGGAGAGAGGGAGATCACCAGGGGCTTACCATCCTTCTTTCCTAAGACATTTTTTTTTTCCAAACAGCTGCCACCCAACTGTGCACCGTGACTGCTGCTGCAGCCTCTCCCCACACTGAACTCCAAGTCCTCGCTCTGCTTTCTGCACCCAAAAATACCCCAGCCCTCCCACTCAGAAACCAAACCAGCTCTCATCTACAGGCAAATATTTTGGTGGAGGTGTGACATTTTATCATGACTCCCTTGATATTCACATTACAGACACAACAAGAGTGAACTCTGAAATACTTTTAAATTAGGGGAATTCAAATATGGAAGTCAAAACATTACCTGTGGTTTCCTTGACAGAATATGACCCACACAATGACATCCTCTAAGCAAAATTATAGAGCTGTCATTCACTGCTACTGCACAACGGAGAAATGAGTGGATCAGGCTGATGATAAATGTCTCACCTTTGCATTAAACATAGGTTGATCTAATCCCATTGCCCCCCTCAACTGTACAGCTTGGAAAAGACAAGAAGGAGCAGGAGCCCCACCTCATCCCACACAAAACAGCTCAAACACAGGCTGGGTGGAGAACAGATGAGAAGCAGCTCTGAGGAGGAAGACTTAGGGTGCTTGGGGGATGAGAAGCCAGCAAAGAGCATTCACATCCCAGAAAACCAAATATTCCCTGGGCTGCATCGGAAGCAGTGGGGCCAGCCAGGTCTGGGAGGGGATTCTGCCCTTTCCTCTGCTCTGGTGAGACCTCATCTGAAGCCCTGTATCCAGCTCTGGAATCCTCAGCACAGGGAGGACATGGAGCTGTTGGAGTGAGTCCAGAGGAGGCCACGGAGATGATCTGAGGGCTGGAGCACCTCCTGTACGAGGACAGGCTGAGGGAGTTGGGGTTGCTCAGCCTGGAGAAGAGAAGGCTGCAGGGTGACCTTAGAGCAGCTTCCAGTGCTGAAAGGAGCTTTTCTGGAGAGGGGCTCTTGATCAGGGAGTGCAGGGATAGGAGGATAGGGTATGGTTTTCAGCTGAAGGAAGGGAGATTGAGATGAGATCTTATGAAAAAATGTTTTGCTGTGAGGGTGGAGAGGCCCTGGCTCAGGTCTCCCAGAATAGTGGTGGCTGCCTCATCCCTGGAGGTGTTCAAGGCCAGGTTGGATGGGGCTTGGAGCAACCTGATCCATGGGAGGTTTCTCTGCCCATGGCAGTGGGGTTAGATAGGCTTTAAGATCTCTTCTAGTCCAAATATTTCCATGATTCTATCATCTCTGCTGCCAAAGGCAGGGAGATGTGTGGGCACTCATGTGCTTCAGGGTTTGCTAACTTTCAGGATTTTATCACTTATCTTAAGATATTTAGCTTTTTTTTTTTTTCTTCTTTTTTTTTTTTAAGTCCCAGGTTCTGGTTTCAGGAGCTTTCTTTCCAATGCTAATTGTTCTTTTTCACAGAGAAGAGGAAAATGCCAACTCATCCACCTCCCCAAATTTCAGAAAGGAGGTGGTGAATGAAAAATCCCAGACTTTGTGGTTTCTGAGAATTTCCTTCCCTTTTCAAAGCTGAGGTTCCTCATTCTGATGTTTGCAAACATCAGAATGAAGAAAAACCATGGGAATCATTAAGGTTGGAAAAGCCCTCTAAGCTCATCCAGCCAAACCGTCAGCCCAACCCCATCACACCTGCTAAATCAGCCCTAGTGACAGGTACAGAGATTGCAGCATCCCCTGAAGGAAGTGACCTCCCCTTTTCCTGAGTGACAGGGTGTTATTTTCCAGGTTTTTCTGATTTTAGATGACCTCCCTGTGGCTCTAAGCAGTGTGGAAAGAGCTCAAGAAGGTCTCAAAACTGGCCACAGCCTGAGCACACACTCTCCTCAATGCAAAGAGTCTGAAAAGAGAAGGTAAAGTACACACGGGTTATATTGAAGAGGATGGTTTGAATTGAGGGAGGGAGGAAGATGCTGATAATGTGGCTGCACAGACTCTGTGGCAGGAATCATGGAGGAGATGATGCTAAGTCCAACCTGTGGGGTTTGATTTAAAGGGCTGTGCCTTCTACAGCCCAGATGACCAGTAAGTGCTTGTCGCTTTTAAGAAAGCCCTTGTGCCATGAAATAATTCACCACTGATTGCCTACATTTACTTAAAAGAGCTCATTTAGAGTTGATTTAAGTACTCCTGGGGAGGCCAGGCTGGCAGGAGGGGCTGCAGTGATTTACAGACTTGGTGGCAGCTGCAGAAGCAGCAGAGGCTCTCCTACCTGCAGCAGCGATGCTGGAGGCTGGCGGAAGGGTTGCTGTGTAGAATGTGAGGACATGGCATCAGGTTGCTCCAAGCCCCATCTAACCTGGCCTGGAACACCTCCAGGGATGGGGCAGCCACCCCTGCTCTGGGCAACCTGGGCCAGGGCCTCCCCACCCTCACAGCAAAATATTTCTGCCCAAGATGTCACCTCAATCTCTCCTCTTTCAGCTGAAATCTATTCCTCCTCATCCTGTCCCTGCACTCCCTGGTCAAGAGCCCCTCCCCAGCTTTCCTGGATCTCCTTCCAATACTGGATCTGCCCTAAGGTTTCCCTGCAGCCTTCTCTTTTCCAGGCTGAACAACCCCAACTCTCTCTGTTTGCCCTCATATGGGAGGTGTTCCAGCCAGCATCATCTTCGTGACCTTCTCTGGACTTGGTCCAACAGATCCATGTCTTTTCTGTGCTGAGGAATCCAAAGCCTCCAGGTGAGGTCTCACAAGAGTGAGATGTCTTCCTCCCTTCCCGATCATTGCAAGGCATCTCTGCTGATCTTCACGCTTGTGACAGAGGTGTTTGAGAATGAGAGACAAGGGCTCTCCAGGGCTGCCCTGCTCTTCATTCTCACCCGTAGCCTGCTGAGAAGCACAGTCATCCCCGGGAGTCAGCTGGCAGGTCCTTGCAAAGCTCTGTCTCCTGACAAGTAGAAAAGCAGGAATAATCCAAGACAGTGCAATATTTTAACCACACATACCCTTGTTTTGCAAGTGTGCTGCCTCTTTAAAACACTAATGCTTTTATTTCTATACATTCCTGTCTGGAAGGAGTGAAAAAGCAGCAGAACAGAGAGTAAAAATAGTGAGGAAGAAAAGGGCCAGTTTAGAAATGAGTAGAATGGGAAGCTTTCTGCTGTGATCCCCTCCCTGCAGCAAGTCTCCCTCTCCATCACTGCCCTCCCAGTTGAGAGCAAGGCCAGCCAAGCAGGGAGTTAGTCTACGTGTGCCTCAGTGAGGTGCAGAAGAGGATCGGTGCCTCCCACATGTTCATTGTTTCCAACCCAGGAACCTTGTCTCGGATTCTTCCCTGGATGAGGACTGGAGAGCTGTCATAACAGGGACCGGTTTCCATAGCAAAGCCAGCACTTTCAGCTGGAGAGGCTCAGTCCTGCATTCACTAGAGCTGAAAAGCAAACCATTTATTCCCCCATAAGAATGAAGGACAGGGACAAATCTAATGCCACGTGTGGTTTAAATTTCATGAGCTCCTTCAAAGCAGAAATCGCCTGCTAGTGAGTACCTGCTGGCAGCTTTTCTCTCTCTAACTCAATACATGAGTTGAAGTCTTTGTGATTCAGAGCCAAATCTTGCTCCCTATTTATCGGTTTGCTGGTTTCAGGCAGTATCCGAGGGTCAGTGATGGGCCACGCTGTGCACCAAGGGAGGGTTTGCTGCTCTTGGCCCATGTGCATTGCTGAGAGGCAGAACTAGAAACCAGCACAAGGACAAGACTGAATTGAAGGCATCATCACCACAATAGCAGGCACAGGAGGACAAGATAGAGGGGCAGCCAGCGGACGTGAGGTGGAGATGTGCTGCATGCAATGGCAGGCAGGAAAACAGAAAGCTAGAGACACATGGAATTGAAAGTCAGATTCTAGAAAGCATCTAGGGACAGAGTAGCTTGGGCATTGCCACAGCCAAAAAAGATGAGAGCCTATGGATTATGAAAGGTGGGAAATCTTCATAGACTTATGGAATCATTGGGCTGGGGAAGCCCTCTAAGCTCATCCAGTCCAACCATCAGCCCAACACCACTGTGCCTGCTAAACCATAAACTGAAGTGCCAAGGCCACATATTTTGAACCCCTCCAGGGATGGAGACTCCATCACTGCCCTGGGCAGCCTCTGCTAGTAAAGAAATTTTTCCCGTATACCCAATCTGAACCTCCCCTGGTGCAGCTTGAGGCCATTTTCTCCCATCCTAAAACTTTTTACTTGAGAGAAGAGCCCAGCACCCACCTCACCACAACCTCCTTTCCAGGAGCTGCAGAAGTGCTTGTGGGTCAGTAGAAGGAACATTGTCTAGCCCATAAGGTTGTCCTCTGAGAGGTCTCACCTTTCTCATAGCAACACAGAGGGGAGGATGAGCATTTAGTTCTCCTGACATCCTTGTGCAGAACACGAGTCAAAGCATTTGCAATTGTGCTGGCAAGCATCGCCACCACCCCCCAGTGCTTTTTCCTGGCTATGAAACGAACATCTTCAGTCACAGGAGGCAGAGTGTTTTGCAAGTAGAAGGGAACGCACTGTTTCCCAGCTTGGTGCCGGCAGCTCGTGATGCGGCCCCTTGCCCAGCGGTGTTTTGGGGACACTCTTCTTCCTCCTTTTCTCTGCCCCACAACATTTCCTTTGCTGGGGGAGGTAATAACAGCCTGTTCTGCAGCTTTGTGTCCTCTTCCATGGCTGGGAACCAAGCCCCATGCCCTAGTGCAGGAATAAACCCATTTACAAATGCCCATTGGTTAAGGAAGGCTTTAAAGGAGAGAAGATGCTCTTTTATGGATTAATTGCATGTCAACACATTTACTGTAGAATTACACTAGGAGCACATGAAGAATAACTCCATTAATTAGAGAGCAACCAACGTGAACTCATACCAGTGGTCTCCCAGCTTTTTCAGCCATTTGTTAATGACAATGGAAAGCCCTGATTTCATTATGGAGCACAACATGGAGAGACCACACGTTCAGGGCTTCAGTATTCCCCCAGCAAAGCACAGGGAAGTTATTTATCCCATTGAAACTAGCAAGAGCTTCTGGATATAATGCTCTGAGCATCTCATGCCTTTGATTTTGGGCCCAAGATCTCTTTTTCTCCAGTTGCAATGCCTGTCGCGCGCCATCGCTGCAGCACATCAGAGCAATGACCAGGGGCAGCTTTTGCTCCTCTGCGGCTCATCCAAGCCAGAGACCCAGCAGCCTGTGCATTCTTAATTGACAGAATTAGGAAGCTTATTTGAAGAATACTTGAGTCCTCAGAGCCTAATTTCCTGCTGTATAAATAATACATCAGCAACGGCAGTCTCTAAAAAAAAAAAAAAACACACCCACAAATCAACCCAAAACAAAAAACCCCTAAGAAGTCCAGATGAACATTCCAGCTTCCATCACACTGTAAAAATCCTTTGCAGAGGTTTTTCACAATAGCCCCCAACTGCATTGTGCCATTTCTCACCTCATCTGATTTAATGGAGGGGAGAGGAAGCTGAAAATTACACGCGAGGACCTCGCTGCGGCAGGCGTGATCGCACCTTGTGATGAGCATGGCGAGAGCTGGGGGTCTCCAGAATAAACGCTCCAGCCTCCCAGTATGAAGCCTCCAGGTGTGCATCCAGTGAAGCAAACCACCAGCAGCACCAGGAGCCCCCTGAGCACCAGTCAGCGGGCAGCAAAATCACCCAGGATGGCAAAGCACCATGAATCTCCCACCCAGATCCAACCCTCTATCTCCCAGTTAGGCTCCTATCACTGTCTTTCCCTCCTGGGGCAGCCTCAGGGCTGGCACAGCTCCAGGAGTCGAAGCAGCAAGTGCTTGTGTTATTAAAAGCCATGTAGCTGTACATTGATATTCATGGGTGGGGAGAGGGTGAGAAAGGCAC